>JAKFHT010004353.1:0-316793 GCA_023783455.1 Erythrocebus patas
TTCCTGTCAATAGAACTCAGTAGTTTACTGTGATCAATTACTTTGTATATTTGATGAGCATCAACTGTTCTAGAATTGGCTGATTTTTATCAAGTCAGAAATACTCTCCTTGAAACGTTTAGTGTTTCTTGGTCTTTATGTATAAGCATGAACAAAGTGATATTCAGCTTATGGAATCTAGAATTGCTTAAGGTGACTTTTAGTTCTATAGTTTTAAGAATTTAACACCTCAGTCTGGCATTTTTAATGCCACATGTGTATAATTTTATAACTTTTAAAATATATAATTGTTATGTAAAATTTGAAGACTACACCTGTTATATAAAATTTGAAATTAATTGTCTATTATTTTCCATGACTGTGGAAGAAAATTGCAACATTCTCAGCCATGACTTCTAAGTATGATGTCCTGAAAAGAACTGTCTACACTCATGAACTCAATTTTCTTTTCATTCACTCTTGATCTCACACCAGTAAGTCTTCAGTTTCAGTACTCCTCCAACGTTGTTTTTCCTCAAGATTATCACTAATTTTTTTCTGTAATAAATCTAGGCATCTTTCGTACACTTCATTTTATTTAATCTGTTAGCAGAATTTGAGCCAATGGAGGACATCTCCTCTCTAACAGCGTCTTCAACTTGGCTTTCAGGACCTCAGTCCCTCAGGCTTTTCCTCCTGCCTTTCTAATCCATTCATCATGGCCTCTTTTGTTTGCTCCTCCTCATCTTTCTCCATTTGGACATTGTTTTTTCCGAGGGCTCAGTCCTCAATCTTCTCTCTCATGACTTTTTCTTTTTTTGAGACAGAGTTTCACTCTGTCACCCAGGCTGGAGTTCAGTGGTGTGATCTCAGCTCACTGCAACCTCCACCTCCTGGGTTCAAGTGATTCTCCTGCCTCAGTCTCCTGAGTAGCTGGCATTACAGGTTCGTGCCACCATGCTCGGCTAATTTTTGTATTTTTAGTAGAGACAGCATTTCCCCATGTTGGCCAGCCTGGTCTCAAACTCCTGACCTCAGGTGATCTCTCTGCCTTGGCCTCACAAAGTGTTGGGATTACAGGCATAAGCCACTGCACCCAGCCCCTCGTGACTTTTTCTACCATGTATATGCTAGTGATTTCCAAATGTATGTCTCTGGCTCAGATCTCTCTCCCTAATTCCAGATTTCCATATGAGCCTGCCTACTTGATATCTCTATTTGGTTAGCTATTGGGTATCACACACTTGTCAGACCCAAAATTGGGTTACTGATGGCCTTCCTGAAATCTACACCTCATGTAGTCTTTCCTACTTTGGTTAAGGGCAACTCTTCCAGTTGCTCTGCCAAAAATCTCGTTGTCATTCTTGACTCATCTCTCTCTCCATCTCTGACACCTTACATCTATTCTCTCAGTAAATCTTGTCAGGTCTACCTGAAGAATATGTCCAGAAGCCAGTCATATCTTCTACATCTGAGCCACCCTCATCTGCAGTCTACATGAGTGTCAGACTGGTAATTGATAGTCCTGGCTTTTAAAAACTTCCCTTTTCATCAATTCTTAACTCAGTGGATGTACTTAAAATACAAGTCAAATTGTGTCAGTCCTGTGCCCCAGCCCTTCTGATTGCCTCCCATTTCACTCTGAGTATGTATCAAATTTCCTCCTAATTATCTCCCTTGCTCTGCTTTAGCCACACTGAACTTCTTGCCATCAATTATCTACCCCTAGTGCTTAAAGACTCCAAGCACACCTCTGCACTTGGCAGTTCCCTGTGTCTGGAATGCTTTTTCCCCAGATATCCTCCTAGCTTACTCTTTCCATTCCTTCAGTTCTTTATTTAAAACCTCCTTTCTGCTAAGAAGTAGAAAAGGGGTAAAAAGAAACACATTATGGAACAACCACTTTCTGAGGAAGAACCATATACTGCCCAGATGCATCATGCTTAAGATTCAACTGGGAGTGTACCAGAGAGGCTCTCTAATGTAACCAAGGGAAGGTTCAATGAAACAAAGGGATTTATCATCTCTAACTTCAAATCCATTTGTATCTTGACATCAACACTCTTAACCTTACATCATCATTTCTTAGAGTCTTTGATATACAAATAAAAGGTTTTTTGTATTAGAAAGAAATAAATCCCCTTTCTCAGCAGAGACTTTTCTGACCATCCCAACTTTCCCACCACCCTCCTCATCAAACACATAAACATTTCATTTTCCTGCTTTAGTTTTTCTCCTCTAACGTACTGTATATTTTGTCTTCTCTGTCTGTTGTTATTGTGTGTTTATCTCACTCTCATGAATAAGGATTTTATTTTTCACTACTATATCCTCACTGCCTAGAAAAAGGCCTAGCAAATTGGATGTAGCTACCGAATAAATCCTTATTAAATGAGTGAATGGGATTTATCCTGGGTATGTTGTTTGATTGATTCTCACTTTAAAATTTTGACATGGGTCATTCTATTAGTTTTGTCTGGTAATTATATGCATTTTAATAATTGTTTTGGCTTTTTATAATAAGCTACATTCTTTATATTAATTTTTTTTATTTAGGGAGAAAAGCCCAATATTGTGGTTATTATTCATTATTTATTCTTTTATTTGTAATCATAATTGTAATTATGGTAAACTGAGTCAGAGGAATTGCAAACTTTACTAGTATTTTATTTGATTTGATTTTTGAGATAGAGTCTCACTCTATCACCCAGGCTGGAGTGCAGTGGAGGGGTCTCAGTTCACTGCACCCTCCGCCTCCTGGGTTCATGTATTTCTCCTGCCTTAGTCTCCTGAGGAGCTGGGATTACAGCGGCATGCCACCACACCTGGCTAATTTCTGTATTTTTAGTAGAGACTACTAATTTCACCTTGTTGGGCAGGCTGGTCTCGAACTCTTTACCTCAGGTGATCCACCCACTTTGGCCCTTCAAAGTGCTAGGATTACAAGTGTGAGCCACTGCACCTGGCCGCCTGCTTTAAAAAAAAAAAATTGGGGTGGCACATTTAATGGCCTTACAAATTCTTTTCAAGGGATTATGAACCTTTGGTATTTGAAATAAAAAGACAGAGTTGGAAATTTTTTGCTTCCTATAGTAAGAGGAATACTGGTCCGGCACTGGCTATTCTGATGGAGCAGGTGCTGCTGCTTGGCTGTATTTCAGAAGCAAGCTGCTCACATCTGTATTGGTTGGTGAGCAAGACCAGTGGTCATTGATTGGTTGATTAGATTTCAAACTGGCTCTGGGCGGCTTCTTGTTACCATTGGTACAGGTCATTTCTTTCCTAAGTTAGACTCAACTTCAACTGAACATTTTCTGTTTAAAAGTTGTCTTCAACTAACTATGTTCAAAATGAAACTATTTTATATTCCAGAATTTTAGACCTCATTTTAAAATTGTAGTCACGATGAATTGGTTAATAATAGCTCTCAGGAAGATCTGTTTACATTTTTTAAAATACATATTTATTTGCATAATTTATTCCTTAAAATTAATTGCCTTGTTTCTGTTATTGGTATTTCTAGAAGCTTTTGTTCAAGTCCTAACATAATCTCCAGTAGGAGATTTTAGTCTCTTTGTCAGTTAATATATGTATATGGTAGTGATATTCTCTTTTTAAATTCCTTTTCTTGTTCACTGTCTTCTCTGTACAATACTAGTAATATTCTTATACATTTTTACCTCATTAAAAATAATTACAGTTTTCAGGTCATGTGATGCCAACATGTTTGTTCCTTTTGTTCTGTGTGTGCATTGCTATTTGGGCTCTTTTGTGGTGCTACATGAATGTCAGCTTTTTAAAATAACTCTGTGAAGAATGACGTTGGTACTTGGATAGAAACTGTATTGGATCTGTAGACTGCTTTGGGCACTGTGGTCATTTTTGCAATATCAATGCTTTCAGTCCAGGAGCATAGGATGTATGTTCATTTATTTGTGTCATCTCTGATTTTCTTCAGTGGTGTTTTCCAGTTATCCTTTTATAGCTGAGTCACCTGCTTTGTTAAGTATTTTCCTAGGTATTTTACTCTTTTGCAGCCATTGTCAAAGGGACTGGGTTCTTGACGTGACTCGCAGCTTGGTTGTCGGTTGTGTATAGTGGTACTACTCATTGATATTTGTACATTTTGTAGCCTCTGAGACTTTACTGAATTCATTTATCAAGTCTAGGAGTGTTTTGTAGGAGTCTTTAGGGTTTTCTAGGGATAAGATCATATCATTGGTGAAGAGATAATTTGACTTTCTTTTTTCCAATTTGGATGTCCTTTATTTCTCTTGCCCAATTGCTCTGCCTAGGACTTCCCAGTTTTATTCTTAACATGCATGAAATAAAAGTAAAATCAAAAGTGATTAAGGATTACTTTATTTCACATCTCTGTCGCATACACAGATAAAATTAATTCAAAGTTGTATGTTAAAAACACAATATTAGACCCTGTCTTGTTCCAAAAGGAATTTCTAAGTTGTCTATAAAATACAGAGGAATCAAGAATATAAGTGGAAAGTGTTTCCCAAAAATAAATATACAAAGTATGGGTTAACACAGGGCTGGCTTCCCAATCCCCAGGCCATGGACCAGTACCAGTCCCTGGCCTGTTGGGACCTGGGCCACACAGCAGGAGGCTAGTGGCAGGTGAGCAAGCAAAGCTTCATCTGTTTAAAGCCACTCTCTGTCACTCACATTACTGCCTGAGCTCCTCTTCCTGTCAGATCGGTGGTGGCATTAGATTGTCATAGGAGTGTGACTCAAACCCTCTTGTAAGCTGCTTACACAGGGGATCTAGGTTGTTCACTCCTTATGAGAATCTAATCCTTTATGATCTGTCACCATCTCCTGTCACCCCCAGATGGGACCATCTAGTTGCAGGAAAACAAGCTGAGGCTCCCAGTGATTCTACATTATGGTGAGTTATATAATTATTTCATTATATATAAGTAATAATAGAAATAATGTGCACAATGAATGTTATGTGCTTGAATCATCCTGCAACCATCCCCCAACTCAGGTCCACAGAAAAATTACCTTCTGCAAAACCAGTCCCTGGTGTCAACATGGTTGGGGAGAGCTGGGTTAATGGATGTGAGATCCTTTTGCCTTGTCTTGGATTAATGTGCAGATATGCATTGTGTGAATGACATCTGATGGCACCATGTTGCCCTGTAGATCATTTTAGGGACACCTCCAGTATTTCATGAAAATCAAAATTTCTTCTAGTGATGAACAAAATGATACCCAGAAGCAAGCTTTGGAAGAACAGAATGCTGGAATATCACAAGAAGAGATTCTGACTGGTAAACAAGAGCAGATGGAAGTGGCTGAAAAGAAAATGAATTCTGAGGTATTTCCTTTAGTCATTTTCAAATGTTTTAATATGTGTATTTATTTAAAAGACAACTTTGTGTATTTTGGAAAGTACAAAGGATGTTTAAAACAGAAGTGCAATGTTTAGATGCCTATGTGTACATTGTGGAAGGGTACAATGCTTAAACAGTTATGAATAAATGCAATTCTTATAACTGACTGTAAAAATATTAGAAAAGCAGTATATTGATAAAACTTTCTTCAGAAAAAGGAACTTAAAGAACTTTAAGAACTTGCTTCTGTCCAAATATATGCATAGCTAAGGTTCTTACAATGGTGTGGTTGATAGATTAGATATCAGAGAATAAACCCAATTTAAAAAATATACTCAAGCATATTAATCTTATATTTTATGCATTTGGGTTTTTTATAATTCAGAGAAAGGCTTTTCCAATTCTGAAATTCTAAAAATCCTCTAGTGACTTATTTTTCACGGTCTTTAAATAAGTATTTCAACCTTTTGGAATTTACACATTTTTAGATTTGAAGTTTTGTCCAACTTTTTTCCAGTTAAATATCCACTATGGGAATTCTTTCCTTATACAAATATAAATGTCATACTTTAATTTCAGAAGAAATCATGATATGTCATTCTCTTGAGTGCTAATTAAAAGTTCCCTTTGTTTACTTAGGTTTCTCTTACCAATAAGAAAGAAAAAGATCTCTTGCATGAAAATCGCATGTTGCAGGAAGAAATTGCCATGCTGAGACTGGAAGTAGACAAAATAAAACAGCAGAGCCAGCTAAGGGAAAAGAAACTTCTGGAGGAAACTGAAAGTGTGAAAGCAAAGTATGATAAACTTCTAAAGGCTGTAAAATTAAGAGAGGATCATTAACAAAAATCAGCATTTAAGTACAGTGGACAGCTTAGCATTTTGACAACCGAGAATAATGATAAACTTCTTAAGGCTGTAAAATTGAATGAGGAAGCATTAGCAAAAATCAGTATTTCAGTAGAGTGGACAGCTTAGCATTTTGACGGCTGAGAATGCTCAGTTCTGAACTGCAGAATGTAAGACACAGCTAGGAAACACTGGAAATGGAAATCCTATCATGTCGTTTTAGACTGACTACTGCCCTACATGACTGTGATCAATGTCAAATAGATGAAAGAGACTTCTTTACAGAGAACAAACATGAACAGGTTTATTTACAGGAAAAAATGAATTCTCATATATCTAACCTAAAAGATAACAGTGAGATTCTTTCTGAACAACTCTAATGCTGACAGCAAAATTAACAGCCTAAATATTAAGCTGCATCACACAGGATAAATTCTGAGAGACAAGATGGGGCAGGCCCCCGTCTTTCCTGTTCAGACAACTTAGTCATTCTAGTGTGTGGGCTTTGGAGACTACAAACCCATCAAGGGCAGAAGAGATCCTGTGGCACGGCACAGCCGCTTTACCAAATCATGGCCAGACTGCTTCTGTAAGCAGGCCCTGATCCTGTTCCTCATCACTGGACAGGACCTCCCACCTGAGGCCTCTAGCTACCCGCACCAGTGTTCCCTGGCCAACGGAGATTTGAAACCTTCCTGGGACAGAGTTCCCAGAGAGAGGGGAGGGCCACCACCTTTGCTGTTTGGGTACCTAGCCGTTCTGGCCCATGGGCTTTGGAGAGCCCAAGCTGATCAGGGGTGGAAGTGGTGTCTCAGTGCAGCACAGCCACCCTCCAAAAACGTGGCCAGACTCTTGTTTAAGTCAGTCTCTGACCACATTTGTAATCACTGGGTGCAGGCTTTCAACCAGGGTCTCCAGCCACCTTCACTGCTGTTCTCTGGCTGACAGAGGTTTCAGACCTCCCTGAGTCAGAGCTCCAGAGGAAGGACCAGACTGTCATCTTTGCCGTTTGGACAACTTAGCCATTTGAGCCTTCAAGTTTCAGAGTGTCTGAGGCAACCAGGGGCTGAAGTGAACCCCCAGCACAGCATAGCCACTCTACAAAAATGTGACCAGACTTCTTTTTAAAGCAAGTCCCTGTTCCTCTTCCTCCTGACTGTTCAGGACTTCTCAACTTGCCTCCAGCCACATCCTACAGGTGTGTACAGATTGGCAACAGGTTCATACCTCCAAGGTGCCGAGCTCCCAGAGGAAGGGGCAGGCTATCATCTTTGCCTTTTCGCAGACTTCACTGCTGTTACCTTCAGGCACTGGAAAATAGGAGGCCATTGGGGACTGGAGTGGACCCCCAGCACACCACAGAAAAGTGGCCAGACTGTTATGTGGGTGCCCATTTCCATATCTCCTCAATGGGTAGGCCCTCTTGGCAGGGTCTCCAGCCAGCCCCCCACTGGAACTATCAAGCCTGTAGCAACTTGGCAATTCCCTGGACTGAGCTTCCAGAAGCAACTGAAATCCTCTCTGCCGCTGCCTCTGCAGTGGAACTGCCCTTGCTTCCCTCAGAATATCAAGGGAGCAAAGACCCTAAGTGCCATATCGACACCTCCAACAAGCTGCAGTTGACCCAAGGAACACACCAGTCCATTTCCCACAGGTACCACACACCCTGCACTGTTCATCACCAGACAGGGAACCCTGGCTTGGGCTCACAGCACAGACCCTCCATCCTGGGGTGATTACATTAAGTAACTGCTAACTTACATCTCTCTCGGGTGGAGCCTCCAGGAGACAAGGAAAGTTGTAGAGCAACAAGTCAGATGATATGCAGCCCAGAGGGCAGGGGCAGCTATCTCTCTAGCTCTGCTTGCTCTTATGAGACACTTTATCCCAGCACTTAAGGAGTGTTGTGGTCAGACCAGCCCTGTCTCATGTGCAAGATTGCCCAGCACAGATCAGGTCTAAGAGTTACCTTCTTTAAAAAGGGGAGTTGCTTAAAAAAGAAGTCTGGCCATGTTTGTGTAGAGCAGTTGTGCTGTGCTGGGGTTCACTTTTGAGAGAGTTCTCTGAGACCTGATCTCTGCTAGGCAGTTTTGCACATCAGGTGAGGCTGGTCTGACCTCAGCACCCCTTAGTCAGCTTGCCTCTCCCAGGACCCCAGCCAGACCACACCTGCTTACAGGACACTCTCGGGTGCACACACCATAGCTTCTGTACCAGTGGACCGTGCCTGATTAGTGGAGAGCTGCAGCAAGGTGGCCCCTACAGCCATGCACCAGCCTGCACATCACCTCTCCATACTGCAGCCCTTTATATGGAAACTTTTCACATCCCTTTGCTGTGTATGTTTACACAGGTGGGTTTTTCTGTACTTGCCCTGATAGCACTAGCACATGGGAGTGCAGCACACACCCCAACCCACACCAACTGCCACTGAAGACAAAGCCGTGGTTGGAACAGAGTCAAAAACCCCACCCCAGTCAACATCTCACCCTACCCCAGTCAACATCTCACCCTTGAGGTAACGCTGTGCAGAGAAAAAGGAACCTTCTTATATCCTGAGCGACCACTGCTGCTTTGGGGGAGGGGGGGCTCAGAGAAGGCACCCAGACGTGCACTGGCCAGCAGTCCACCCCAAACCAGCACTGCCTCCAGTGTAACAGCACACAGAGTCAGCAGGGGCCCCCTGGCCCACACCCCAGCTGTCTTGCCTCCACCCCTGGTCAACGCTCGCAGGGAGGCAGGGACTCCTGCATCCGCTAGCATTCCGCCGCAGCTGCCACTCTCGGATCCCCTCAGTGCAGTGGACTCCAAACCTCGAGGAGCCAGAGAACAAAGATGGGGCCCAATACACGTTCACCAGAGTTAAAGCACACAGTTCAGGAATTGGGAGCTGCATGTTGGCCCCCTAAAATCCTCCAAAAACAAAACCAGTTGGCTGAGTCCGCCTTACACCACAATCAAATCCTCAAGGTCATCAGATATAATAAAAGAAAAATACCCTGTCCAAAGGTCAGCAACCTCAACGACTGAAGGAGGATTAGCCCATAAAGATGAGAAAGGATCTGTGCAAGAACACTGAGAACTCAGAAAGTCAGCATGCCTCCTTTTCTCCAAATGACTGCATCAGCTCTCCAGCAAGTGTTCAGAACTGGGCTGAGGCTGAGATGTCTGAAATGATACAAGCAGAGTTCAGGATACAGGTAGGAATAAAGTTCACTGAGTGAAAGAAGTACGTTGTCATCCAATACAAGGAAGCTAAAAATCATTGTACAACACTACAGGAGATGACAGACAAAATAGGCAGTACAGAGAAAAACATAACTGACCTCATAGAGCTGTAAACCACACTACAAGAATTTTCATAATGCAGTCACATGGTGATTGTGTGTGATGGCATTATGAAAATTATTATAGTGTGTGTGGGCACCCGAGAGTGTCCTGTAAGCAGGTGTGCCCAAGCTGGAGTCCTGGGAGAGGCAAACAGACTAAGGATGGCAGAGGTCTGACCAGCTCCATCTCATGTGCAAAACCACCCAGCAGAATAGACCAAGCAGAGGAAAGAATCTCAGAGTTTGAAAACTGGCTTTCTGAAATAAAACAGGCAGACAAGAATGGGGAAAAAAAGAATGAAAAGCAATGAACAAAACTTCCAAGAAATATGGGATGATATAAATGACCAAATCTGTGATGAATTAATATACCTGAAAGGGATGAGGAAAATGGAACCAACTTGGAAAACATACTTCAGAGTATCATTCATGAGAATATCCCCAACCTAACCAGATGACCAACAATCAAATTCAGGAAATCCAGAGAACCTCAGTAAGATATGCCATGAGAAGATCATCTCCAAGACGCACAGTCATCAGATTTTCCAAGGTCAAAATGAAAAAAAATATGTTAAAGGCAGCTGGGGAGAAAGGCAAGGTCACCTACAAAGGGAATTCCATCAGACTTAGCAGACCTCTCAGCTGAAACCCGATAAACCAGAAAAGATATTCAACTTCTTAAAAAGAAATTTCAACCCAGAATTTCATGTCCAGCAAAATGAAGCATCATAAGTGAAGGAGAAATAAGATCCTTTTCAGACAAACAAATGCTGAGGGAATTCATTATCACCAGATCTATCTTACAAGAGCTCCTGAAGGAAGCACTAAATATGGAAAGAAAACACCATCACCAGCCAGTACAAAAACGCACTGAAGTACACAGTCCAGTGATGCCAAAAACCAACCACATACACAAGTCTGCAAAATAACCAGCTGACAGCATGACGACAGGATCAAATCCACACATACCATGACTAACCTTAAATGGAAATGGGCTAAACGCTCCAATTGAAAGACACGGGGGCAAGCTGGATAAAGAACCAAGACCCATTTGAGTATGCTGTCTTCAAGAAACCCATCTTGCATGCAGTGCCATACATAGGCTCAAAATAAAGGAATGGAGAAAAATATTTCAAGCAAATGGAAAACAGAAAAAAGCAAGTGTTGCACTCTAGTTCCTGACCAAACGGACTATAGCAATAAAGATAAAAAAAGACAGATGGCCGGGCGTGGTGGCTCACACCTGTAATTCCAGCACTTTGGGAGGCCGAGGTGGGCAGATCTCGAGGTCAGGAGATCGAGACCATCCTGGCTAAGACGGTGAAACCCCGTCTCTACTAAAAATACAAAAAATTAGCCGGGCACGGTGGCGGGTGCCTGTAGTCCCAGCTACTCGGGAGGCTGAGGCAGGAGAATGGCATGAACCTGGGAGTCGGAGCTTGCAGTGAGCTGGGATCGCGCCACTGCACTCCAGCCTGGGTGACTGAGCGAGACTCCGTCTCAAAGAAAAGAAAAAAAAGAAGGAGATTACAAAGGTGGTCCTGACCTTTGATAAATCTCATTATTGATTGATACCAACCTGGGCTATCTTTATTGCCCATACCAATAGGATAATTTGCTGAGGTTGGGGAGCTTCTCCCCTGCAGAGAGTTCCTGATCTCCCAAAATTTGGTTGAGATCTAAAGTTGATTTTGCTGTACAAGTCCTTTTCTGAAGTTTTACTCACTTCCAACAACGAAGGCAAGTTTTCCTGCTTCCATGGTGATGGAGAGCAGGCACCTCCTTTCCTGAGTTTCGGCTTGCTTCTGACAGGAAAGGTGAGTGTCAGTTTTTTCCAGCCTCTAAGATGGCAGAGAACGATCACCAGCCTGAGCCTTATTTCCAGGTAAGTAGCTGAATTAGAATTTTGTCTTAAAATTTTTTTTAATGACTAAAATTTAAGATTACCCACCAGCTGCTTTTAATTTCTCCTTACCATGAGAACACTCAGTAATCATATAAATGGTGCATTTGTTTGTTTGGCTCAATTCTTTGTGTGTGTTTGTGTTTGGGGTTTTACTGTTGTTGTTTCACTTTTCTCCCATCTCTTCCTGACTTGGTCAAATCCAAGGGAATGTTCCAAATTGTGGGGAGCAAGGCATCTGAATTGGCTAAAAGTCCTGTGACTGCAAAAGTGAAAAAAAAATCCAGTTATCAGAAATGATTTTTTTTGTTGTTTTTGTTTTACATAAGCGGGCTCATCTACATAACAAGGCCACCTTTTGCTAGCCAAGGCCAGGCTGAAAGAGTAGTCTTGGTGACCCAATGTTAAGACTGCCCTGTTCACTACAGAAACCTGAGTTTGGTTCCTAAGTCTAGTTCTTTCTGTTTGATATTTGTGTTTCTTTTAAAATATCCGCAGTTTGTCCCAGCTATGATGTGGTAGTAAAAGTATCAAAAGGATTTTTTTTTAAAGTTCTATGATTAAAAGTTTACTTAAAAGCAAATTTCCTTTTTGTAAATTATACTTTAAGTTCTGTGGTACGTGTGCAGAACATGCGGGATTGTTTTATGGGTATACACATGCCATGCTCGCTTGCTGCATCCATCAACCAGTGATCTACATTATGGATTTCTGCTAATGCCATCCCTCTCCTAGCTCCCCACCCTGACAGGCCCTGGTGGGTGGTGTTCCCCTTCCTGTGTCCATGTGTTCCCATTGTTCAACTCCCACTTATGAGTGAGAACGCGTGGTGTTTGGTTTTCTGTTTTTGTGTTAGTTTGCTGAGAATGATGGTTTCCAGCTTCATCCATGTCCCTGCAAAGGATATGAACTCATCCATTATTGTGGCTGCATAGTACACCATCGTGCATATATGCCACATTTTCTTTATCCAGTCTATCCTTGATGGGCATTTGGGTTGGTTCCAGTCTGTGCTGTTGTCAACAGTGCCTCAATAAACATACGTGTGCATGTGTCTTTATATTAGAATGATTTATAATTTTGGAGGTATATACCCAGTAATGGCATTGCTGGGTCAAATGCTATTTCTAGTTATAGATCCTTGAGGAACCATCACACTGTCTTCCACAATTGTTGAACTAATTTATACTCCCACCAACAGTGTAAAAGTGTTCCTCTTTCTCCACATCCTCTCCAACATCTATTGTTTCCCGATTTTTTAATGATGGCCATTCTAACTGGCATGAGTTTGTATCTCATTGTGATCTTGCTTTCCATTTCTCTAATGACCAGTGGTAATGTGCTTTGCTTCACATGTTCGTTGGTTGCATAAATGTCTTCTTTGGGAAGTGTCTGCTCATATCTTTGCCCACTTTTTGATGGGGTTCTTTGTTTTTCTCTTGTAAATTTGTTTAAGTTCTTTGTAGATTATGTATATCAGCCCTTGGTCAGATGGAGAGATTGCAATAAATTTCTCTCATTCTGTGGGTTGCCTGTTCACTCTGATGATTGTTTCTTTTGCTCTGCAGACACTGTAGTTTAATTAGATCCCATTTGTCAATTTTGGCTTTGGTTGCCATTGCTTTTGGTGTTCTAGTGGTGAAGACTTTGTCCATGCCTATGTCCTGAATGGTATTGTCCTACTCAAGGACATTTCTGTGCCTGAGTGCCATACCACCTAAAGTAATTTATAGATTCAGTGCCATCCCCATCAAGCTACCACTGACTTGCTTCAAAGAATTAGAAAAACTGCTTTAAATTTCATATGGAACCAGCAAAGAGCCCACACAGCCAAGAGAATCCTAAGCAAAAAGCACAAAGCTGGAGGCATCACAGTACCTGACTTCAAACTATTCTACAAGGCTACAGTAACCAAAAGAGCGTGGTACTCATACCAATCCAGATATATGGACCAATGGAACAGAACAGAGACCTCAGAAATGACACCACACAACTAAAACTGTCTGATCTTTAACAAACCTGACAAAAACAAGCAATGGGGAAAGGATTCCCTGTCAATAAATGGTGTTGGGAAAACTGGCTAGCCGTATGCAGAAAACTGAAACTGGGCTATTCCCTTATGCTTAATACAAAAATTATATTAAGATGGATTAAAGAGTTAAATGCAAGACCTAAAACCATAAAAAACCTATAGAAGAAAACCTAGGTCGCCAACTGCAGAGAAAGGTACTTGCAGTGAAATGCATGGTACAAACACGCATTCCCGGCTTCCCTGAGTGGGTCAGGTTGACGAGTGGTCCACCTGCTCCGGGCGGATCCCTGCAGACATGGCTGGTTGCTCTTTGAGCCAGCTTGGCCTTGCCTGGCATGCACAAGCCACAGTGCAACAACTGTGCTTCAAATGGAGCCACACAGAGAAAAGCAGCAGCAGGATCAGGAGCAGGGTGTGCGCTGCCTTCAGGGTTCCAGTCCATTCCTCAGGGCTCAGATGGCACTGTGGGCTTCTTCGTTGCAAAGAGGGAGACCACAGGCCATCTTGAGGAGGACTTTATGTTCAAGTGCAGAAAGCAGCCAGGAGTTCCACCCAGTGGACTCAGCCTTCTGTGCCCCTGGCCAGATTTAGAATTTGACCCGAGGCAGGACAAGCTCACTCAGAGTAGCATGGTGGTAGCTGGGGTCTATGCATGCCAGGCAAGGCCAAACTGGCTCAAGGAGCAAGCAGCCACATCTGCAAAGGTGTGGCTGGAACAGGTGGAACAGCCACTGACCTCACCCACTCAAGGAAGCAGAGATGGTTTCAACAGCCACACTGGCTGCCACCTGATGGCTGATGGATCTGAGGCCTGAGGAGAAGCAGATGGCACTGGGGCCCTACCTCTAGGGTAGAACTGATGTACTATGAGCGGCAGTGAGTGAGGTTGGTGGCTGGTCCACCAGCTCCTGGCACACCCTTGCAGAGGTGGTTGGTTGCTTTTTGAGCCAGCTTGGCCTTGCCTGGCATGCACAAGCCTCAGTGCAACAACTGTCTTACACATGGAGCCATATAGAGGAAAGGAGCAGCAGGCTCAGGAGCAGGGTATGTGCTGCCTTTAGGGATCCAGGCAATTCCTCAGGGCTCATATGGCACTGTGGGCTTCTTTGTTGCCAAGAGAGAGACCACAGGCTGTCTTGAGGAGGACTTTCTTCTCAAGTTCAGAAACCAGCCAGGATTTCCACCCAGGGGCCTAGGCCTTCTGTTACCCTGGCCAGACGTAGAATTTGGCCCTAAGCAGGACAAGCTCACTCGAAGCAGTACTTTGGTACCTGTGGTCTGTGCATGCCAGACAAGGCCAAGCTGGCTCAAAGAGCAACCAGCCACCTCTGCAAGTGTGCGCCCAGAGCAGGTGTAGCAGCCACCAACCTCACCCACTCAAGGAAGCAGGAATGGCCAGTTTCCAACAGACTGAGTGACTGCCACCTGATGTCTGGTGGAACAGAGGCATGAGGAAAAGCAGATGGCACTGGGGCCCTACCTCCAGGGTAGAACTGATGTACCATGAGCAGCATCGAGTAAGGTTGGTGGCTGGTCCACTGGCTCCTGGCACAGCCTTGCAGAGGTGGCTGGTTGCTCTTTCAGCTAGTTTGGCCTTGCCTGGCATGCACAAGCCTCAGTGCAACAATTGTCTTACAAATGGAGCCTTATAGAGGAAATGAGCAGCAGGCTCAGGAGCAGGGTGTGCGCTGCCTTTAGGGTTCCAGTCAATTCCTCATGGCACAGATGTCACTGCGGGCTTCTTGGTTGCAAATAGGGAGACCACAGGCCATCTTGAGGAACACTTTATGTTCAAGTGCAGAAAGCAGCCAGGATTTGAACCCAAGGGACTCGGTCTTCTGTAGCCCTAGCCAGACTTAGAATTTGGCCCAAGGCAGGACAAGCTCACTTGGAGCAGAATTTCCGTAGCTGGGGTCTGTGCATGCCAAGCGAGGCCAAGCTGACTCAAGAGCAGCCAGCCACCTCTGCAAGGGCACACCTGTAGCTGTTGGACCAGCCGCCAACCTCAACCACTTAAGGAAGCAGAGATGGCCAGATTCTAACAGCCTGAGTGGCTGCCACCTGATGGCTGATGGAGCAGAGTCCTGAGGAAAAGCAGATGGCAGTGGGGCCCTAACTTTAGGGTAGAAGAAATGGTGTACCCTGAGCAGCATTGAGTGAGGTTGGTGGCTGGTCCACTGGCTCCTGGCACACCCTTGCAGTAGTGGTTGGTTGCTCTTAGAGCCAGCTTGGCCTTGCCTGCCATGAACAAGCCTCAGTATAATTATTGTCTTACAAATGCAGCCATATAGAGGAAATGAGCAGCAGGCTCAGGAGCGGGGTGTGCACTGCCTTGAGGGCTCCAGTCCATTCCTCAGGGCTCAGATGGCACTGCAGGATTCTTGGTTGCAAAGAGGGAGACCACAGGCCATCTTAAGGAGGACTTTATGTTGAAGTGCAGAAAGCAGCCAGGATTTAAACCCAAGAGACTCGGCCTTCTGTAGCCCTGGCCAGACTCAGAATTTGGCCCAAGGCAGTACAAGCTCATTTGGAGCAGCTTGTCAATACCTGGAGTCTGCGCATGCCAGGCAAGGCCAAGCGGGCTCAAGGGCAACCAGCCACCTCTGCAATGGTGCGCCTGTAGCAGTTGGACCAGCCTTCAACGTCACCCATTTAAGGAAGCAGGGATGGCCAGACTTAGAATTTGGCCCTAAGCAGGACAAGCTGATATGCAGCAGTGTCGGTTTCTGGGGCTTGTGCATGCCAGGCAAGGCCAAGCTGGCTCAAGAGCAACCAGCCACCTCTGCAAGGGTGCGCTCAGAGCAGGTGGGGCAGCCACCAATCTCACCCACTCAAGGAAGCACGGATGGCCAGATTCCAACATACTGAGTGGCTGCCACCTGATGGCTGAAGGAGCAGAGGCCTGAGGAAAAGTAGATGGCACTGGGGCCCTACCTCTAGGGTAGAACTGATGTATCATGAGCGATAGCGAGTGAAGTTGGTGGCTGCTCCAACTGCTCCAGAGGCACCCTTGCAGAGGTGGCTGGTTGCTCTTTGAGCCAGCTTGGCCTTGCCTGGAATGCACAAGCCTCAGTGCAACAATTGTCTTACAAATGGAGCCATATTAAGGAAAAGAGAAGCAGGCTCAGGAGCCGCGTGTGGGCTGCCTTTAGGCTCCAGTCAATTCCTCAGGGCTCAGATGGCACTGCGGGCTTCTTCATTGCCAAGAGGCAGACCAGAGGCCATCTTGAGGAGGACTTTATGTTCAAGTGTAGAAAGCAGCCAGGATTTCCACCCAGGAGCCTAGGCCTTCTGTGGCCCTGGCCAGGCTTAGAATTTGGCCTCAGGCAGGACAAACACACTCAGAGCAGCACTTTGGTACCTGAGGTCTGTGCATGCCAGGCAAGGCCAAGTTGCTTTAAAGAGCAACCAGCCACCTCTGCAAGGGTGCCCCTGGAGCAGGTGGAGCAGCCACCAACCTCACTCACTCAAGGAAGCAGGGATGGCCAGATTCCAACAGACTGTGTGGCTGCCACCTGATGGCTGATGGAGCAGAGGCCTGAGGAAAAGCAGATGGCACTGGGGCCCTACATCTAGGGTAGAACTGATGTATCATGAGCGGCAGTGAATGAGGTTGGCTGCTCGTCCACCGGCTCCTGGGACAGCCTTGCAGAGGTGGCTGGTTACTCTTTGAGCCAGCTTGGCCTTGCCTGGCATGCACAAGCCTCAGTGCAACAATTGTCTTACAAATGGAGCCATATAGAGCAAATGAGTAGCAAGCTCAGGAGCAGGGTGTGGGCTGCCTTTAGGGCTCCAGTCAATTCCTCAGGGCTCAGATGGCACTGCAGGCTTCTTGATTGCAAATAGGGAGACCGCAGGCCCTCTTGAGGAGGACTTTATGTTGAAGTGAAGAAAGCTGCTAGGATTTCCACCCAGGGGACTTGGCTTTCTGTGGCCCTGGCCAGACTTACAATTTGGCCCCATGCAGGACTAGCTCACTCAGAGCAGAATGTTAGTAGCTGGGGTCTGTGCATGCCAGGCAAGGCCAAGCTGGCTCAAAGGGCATCCAACCACCTCTGCAATGGTGTGCCTGTAGCAGTTGGACCAGCCACCAACCTCACCCACTCAAGGGATCAGAGATGGCCAGATTCTAACAGCTTGAGTGGCTGTTGCCTGGTGGCTGATGGAGCAGAGGCCTAAGGAAAAGCAGATGGCAGTGGGTCCCTACCTGTAGGGTAGAAGAAATGATGTACAGTGAGCGGCATTGAGTGAGGTTTGTGAATGGTCCACCGGCTCCTGGCACACCTTTGCAGAGGTGGTTGGTTGCTCTTTGAGCCAGTTTGGCCTTGCCAGGCATGAACAAGCCGCAGTGCAACAATTGTCTTACACATGGAGCCATATAGAGGAAATGAGCAGCAGGCTCAGGAGCGGGGTGTGCACTGCCTTTCGGGATCCAGTCAATCCCTTGGGCTCAGATGGCACTGCGAGCTTCTTGGTTGCAAATAGGGAGACCACAGGCCGTCTTGAGGAAGACGTTATGTTCAAGTGCAGAAAGCAGCCAGGATTTAAACCCAAGGGATTCAGCCTTCTGTTGCCATGGCCAGACTTAGAAATTGGCCCCAGGCAGGATAAGCTCACTTGGAGCAGAACATCAGTAGCTGGGGTATGTGCATGCCAGGCAAGGCCAAGCTGGCTCAAAGAACAACCAGCCACCTCTGCAAGGGTGTACCTGGAACCAGTGGACCAACCACCTACCTCAGCTACTGAAGTAAGCAGGGATGGCCAGATTCCAACAGCCTGAGTGGCTGCCGCCTGATGGCTGATGGAGCAGAGGCCCGAGGAAAAGCACATGGCACTGAGGCCTTACTTCTCAGGTAGAAGAAGTGATGTACCCTGACCGGCAGCGAGTGAGATTGGTGACTGGTCCACCGGCTCCTGGCGCACCCTTGCAGAGGTGGCTGGTTGCTCTTTGAGCCAGCTTGGCCTTGCCTGGCATACACAAGCCTCAGTGCAACAATTGTCTTACAAATGGAGCCTTATAGAGGAAATGAGCAGCAGGCTCAGGAGCAGGGTGTGCGCTGCCTTTAGGGTTTCAGACAATTCCTCATGGCACAGATGTCACTGCGGGTTTCTTGGTTGCAAAGAGACCACAGGCCATCTTGAGGAGGACTTTATGTTCAAGTGCAGAAAGCAGCCAGGATTTCCGCCCAGGGGCCTAGGCCTTCTGTGGCCCTGGTCAGGCTTAGAATTTGGCCTCAGGCAGGACAAACACACTCAGAGCAGCACTTTGGTACCTGAGGTCTGTGCATGCCAGGCAAGGCCAAGTTGCTTTAAAGAGCAACCAGCCACCTCTGCAAGGGTGCCCCTGGAGCAGGTGGAGTAGCCACCAACCTCACTCACTCAAGGAAGCAGGGATGGCCAGATTCCAACAGACTGTGTGGCTGCCACCTGATGGCTGATGGAGCAGAGGCCTGAGGAAAAGCAGATGGCACTGGGGCCCTACATCTAGAGTAGAACTGATGTATCATGAGCGGCAGTGAATGAGGTTGGCTGCTCGTCCATCGGCTCCTGGCACAGCCTTGCAGAGGTGGCTGGTTACTCTTTGAGCCAGCTTGGCCTTGCCTGGTATGCACAAACCTCAGTGCAACAATTGTCTTACAAATGGAGCCATATAGAGCAAAGGAGTAGCAAGCTCAGGAGCAGGGTGTGGGCTGCCTTTAGGGCTCCAGTCAATTCCTCAGGGCTCAGATGGCACTGCAGGCTTCTTGATTGCAAATAGGGAGACCGCAGGCCCTCTTGAGGAGGACTTTATGTTCCAGTGAAGAAAGCTTCCAGGTTTTCCACCCAGGGGACTCGGCCTTCTGTGGCCCAGGCCAGACTTATAATTTGGCCCCATGCAGGACTAGCTCACTCAGAGCAGAATGTTAGTAGCTGGGGTCTGTGCATGCCAGGCAAGGCCAAGCTGGCTCAAAGGGCAACCAGCCACCTCTGCAATGGTGTGCCTGTAGCAGTTGGACCAGCCGACAACGTCATCCACTGAAGGAAGCAGGGATGGCCAGGTTCCCGCAGCCTGAATGGCTGCCTCCTGATGGCTGATGTAGCATAGGCCTGAGAAAAAGCGGATGGCACTGAGGCCTTATCTCTAGTGTAGAAGATATGATGTACCCTGACCGGCAGCAAGTGAGGTTGGTGGCTGGTCCACTGGCTCCTGGCACACACTTGCAGAGGTGGCTGGTTGCCCTTTGAGCCAGCTTGGCCTTGCCTGGCATGCACAAGCCTCAGTGCAACAATTGTCTTACACATGGAGCCACATAGAGGAAATGAGCAGCAGGCTCAGGAGCAGGGTGTGCGCTGCCTTTAGGGTTCTAGTCAATTCCTCAGGGCTCAGATGGCACTTCTTTGTTGCCAAGAGGCAGACTACAGGCCATCTTGAGGAGGACTTTATGTTCAAGTGCAGAAAGCAGCCAGGATTTCCACCCAGGGACTCGGCCTTCTGTGGCCCAGGCCAGACTTATAATTTGGCCCCATGCAGGACTAGCTCACTCAGAGCAGAATGTTAGTAGCTGGGGTCTGTGCATGCCAGGCAAGGCCAAGCTGGCTCAAAGAGCAACCAGCCACCTCTGCAATGGTGTGCCTGTAGCAGTTGGACCAGCCGACAACGTCATCCACTGAAGGAAGCAGGGATGGCCAGACTTAGAATTTGGCCTCAGGCAGGACAAACACACTCAGAGCAGCACTTTGGTACCTGAGGTCTGTGCATGCCAGGCAAGGCCAAGCTGGCTCAAAGGGCAACCAGCCACCTCTGCAAGGGTGTACCTGGAACCAGTGGACCAACCACCTACCTCAGCTACTGAAGTAAGCAGGGATGGCCAGATTCCAACAGCCTGAGTGGCTGCCGCCTGATGGCTGATGGAGCAGAGGCCTGAGGAAAAGCAGATGGCACTGAGGCCTTACTTCTCAGGTAGAAGAAGTGATGTACCCTGACCGGCAGCGAGTGAGATTGGTGACTGGTCCACGGCTCCTGGCGCACCCTTGCAAAGGTGGCTGGTTGCTCTTCGAGCCAGCTTGGCCTTGCCTGGCATGCACAAGCCTCAGTGCAGCAATTGTCTTACAAATGGAGCCATATAGAGGAAATGAGCAGCAGGCTCAGGAGCAGGGTGTGCACTGCCTTTGGGGCTCCGGTCCATGCCTCAGGGCTCATATGGCACTGCGGGCTTCTGGTTTTAAAGAGGCAGACCACAGGCCTTCTTGAGAAGGACTTCATGTTCCAAAACAGAAAGCAGCCAGGATTACCACCCAGGGGACTCGGCCTTCAGTGGCCTTGACCAGACTTAGAATTTGGCCCAAGGCAGGACAAGCTCACTCAGAGCAGCATTTCAGTAGCTGGGGCCTCTGCATGCCAGGCAAGGCCAAGCTGGCTCAAAGAACAACCAGCCACCACTGCAATGGTGCACCTGGAACCGGTGGACCAGCCAGCAACCTCACCTACTGAAGGAAGCAGGAATGGCCAGATTCCAACAGCCTGAGTGGCTGCCACCTGATGGCTGATGGAGCAGAGGCCCGAGGAAAAGCAGATGACACTGAAGCCTTGCCACTAGGGTAGAAGAAATTATGTACCTTGACCGGCAGTGAGTGAGATTGGTGGTTGGTCCACCGGCTCCTGGCACACCCTTGCAGAGTTGGCTGGTTGCTCTTTGAGCCAGCTTGGCCTTGCCTGGCATGCACAAGCCTCAGTGCAACAATTGTCTTACAAATGGAGCCTTATAGAGTAAATGAACAACAGGCTCAGGAGCAGGGTGTGCACTGCTTTGAGGGCTCCAGTGAATTCCTCAGGGCTCAGATGGCACTGCGAGCTTCTTGGTTGCAAATAGGAGACCACAGGCCATCTTGAGGAGGACTTTATGTTCAAGTGCAGAAAGCAGCCAGGATTTAAACCCAAGAGACTCGGCCTTTTGTGGCCCTCGCCAGACTTAGAATTTGGCTCCAGGCAGGACAAGCTCACTCGGAGCAGCATGTCCGTAGCTGGGGCCTCTGCATGCCAGGCAAGGCCAAGCTGGCTCAAAGAACAACCAGCCACCTCTGCAAGGGTGTACCTGGAACCAGTGGACCAACCACCTACCTCAACTACTGAAGTAAGCAGGGATGGCCAGATTCTAACAGCCTGAGTGGCTGCCGCCTGATGGCTGATGGAGCAGAGGCCCGAGGAAAAGCACATGGCACTGAGGCCTTACTTCTCAGGTAGAAGAAGTGATGTACCCTGACCGGCAGCGAGTGAGATTGGTGACTGGTCCACCGGCTCCTGGCGCACCCTTGCAGAGGTGGCTGGTTGCTCTTTGAGCCAGCTTGGCCTTGCCTGGCATACACAAGCCTCAGTGCAACAATTGTCTTACAAATGGAGCCACATAGAGGAAAGGAGCAGCAGGCTCAGGAGCAGGGTGTGCGCTGCCTTTAGGGCTCCAGTCAATTCCTCAGTGCTCAGATGGCACTTCTTTGTTGCCAAGAGGCAGACCACAGGCCATCTTGAGGAGGACTTTGTATTCAAGTGCAGAAAGCAGCCAGGATTTCCACCAATGGGCATCCAACAGGCCTAGGCCTTCTGTGGCCCTGCCAGACTTAGAATTTGGTCTCAGGCAGGACAAGCTCACTCAGAGCAGCACTTTGGTACCTGAGGTCTGTGCATGCCAGGCAAGGCCAAGCTGGTTCAAAGGGCAACCTGCCACCTCTGCAATGGTGTGCCTGTAGCAGTTGGACCAGCCTTCAACCTCACCCACTGAAGGAAGCAGGGATGGCCAGACTTAGAATTTGGTCTCAGGCAGGACAAGCTCACTCAGAGCAGAATGTTAGTAGCTGGGGTCTGTGCATGCCAGGCAAGGCCAAGCTGGTTCAAAGGGCAACCTGCCACCTCTGCAAGGGTGTACCTGGAACCAGTGGACCAACCACCTACCTCAGCTACTGAAGTAAGCAGGGATGGCCAGACTTAGAATTTGGCCCCAGGCAGGACAAGGTCACTCGGAGCAGCATATCGGTAGCTGGGGTATGTGCATGCCAGGTAAGGCCAGCCTGGTTCAAAGGGGAACGAGCCATCTCTGCAATGGTGCGTCTGTAGCAGTTGGACCAGCCTTCAATGTCACCCACTGAAGGAAGCAGGGATGGCCATGTTCCCACAGCCTGAGTGGTTGTCTCCTGATGGCTGATGTGGCAGAGGCCTGAGGAAAAGCAGATGACACTGAGGCCTTACCTCTAGGGTAGAACTGATGTACCATGAGCGGCAGTGAGTGAGGTTGGTGGCTGGTCCACTGGCTCCTGGCACACACTTGCAGAGGTGGCTGGTTGCTCTTGAGCCAGCTTGGCCTTGCCTGGCATACACAAGCCTCAGTGCTACAACTGTCTTACAAATGGAGCCATATAGAGGAAATGAGCAGCAGGCTCAGGAGCAGGGTGTGCACTGCTTTGAGGGCTCCAGTGAATTCCTCAGGGCTCAGATGGCACTTCTTTGTTGCCAAGAGGCAGACCACAGGCCATCTTGAGGAGGACTTTGTATTCAAGTGCAGAAAGCAGCCAGGATTTAAACCCAAGAGACTCGGCCTTCTGTGGCCCTGCCAGACTTAGAATTTGGTCTCAGGCAGGACAAGCTCACTCAGAGCAGCACTTTGGTACCTGAGGTCTGTGCATGCCAGGCAAGGCCAAGCTGGCTCAAGAGCAACCAGCCACCTCTGCAAGGGTGTACCTGGAACCAGTGGACCAACCACCTACCTCAGCTACTGAAGTAAGCAGGGATGGCCAGATTCCAACAGCCTGAGTGACTGCCACCTGATGGCTGATGGAGCAGAGGCCCGAGGAAAAGCAGATGGCACTGAGTCCTTACCTCTAGGGTAGAACTGATGTACCATGAGCGGCAGTGAGTGAGGTTGGTGGCTGGTCCACTGGCTCCTGGCACACCCTTGCAGAGGTGGCTGGTTGCTCTTTGAGCCAGTTTGAGCCGGTCAAAACCGGTTTGAGTATGGTTTGAGCCGGTCAAAACTGGTTTGAGCCGGTCTGGTCCGGTTTGATCCGGTTTGAGCCGGTCTGTTCCGGTTTGAGCCAGTCAAAACCGGTTTGAGCCGGTCTGGTCCGGTTTGAGCCAGTCAAAACCGGTTTGAGCCGGTCAAAACCGGTTTGAGCCGGTCTGTTCCGGTTTGATCCGGTTTGAGCCGTTCTGGTCTGGCCTGGTTTGAGCCGGTCAAAACCGGTTTGAGCCGGTCTGGTCCGGTTTGAGTCCGGTTTGAGCCGGTCAAAACCGGTTTGAGCCGGTCTGGTCCGGTTTGATCAGGCTTGAGCCGGTCTGCTCCGGTTTGATCCGGTAGAGCCGGTCTGGTCTGGTTTGAGCTGATCCAAACCGGTTTGAGCCGGTCGGGTCCGGTTTGAGCCAGTCAAAACCGGTTTGAGCTGGTCTGGTACGTATTGAGCCGGTCAAAACCGGTTTGAGCCGGTCTAATACGGTCAAAACAGGTTTGAGCCGGTCTGGTCCGGTTTGATCCGGTTTGAGCCGGTCAAAACCGGTTTGAGTCTGGTTTGAGCCGGTCAAAACCGGTTTGAGTCTGGTTTGAGCTGGTCAAAACCGGTTTGAGCCGGTTTGAGCCGGTCTGGTCCAGTTTGAGCCAGTCAAAACCGGTTTGAGCCGGTCTGGTCCGGTTTGAGCCAGTCAAAACCGGTTTGAGCCGGTCAAAACCGGTTTGAGCCGGTCTGGTCCGGTTTGAGCCGGTCAAAACCGGTTTGAGCCGGTCAAAACCGGTTTGAGCCGGTCTGGTCCGGTTTGATCCGGTTTGAGCTGGTCAAAACCGGTTTGAGTCTGGTTTGAGCCGGTCTGGTCCGGTTTGAGCTGGTTTGAGCCGGTCTGGTCCGGTTTGAGCCGGTTTGAGCCGGTCTGGTCCGGTTTGAGCCGGTTTGAGCCGGTCTGGTCCAGTTTGATCCGGTTTGAGCCGGTTTGAGCCGGTCAAAACCGGTTTGAGCCGGTCTGGTCCAGTTTGATCCGGTTTGAGCTGGTTTGAGCCGGTCTGGTCCAGTTTGATCCGGTTTGAGTCGGTCTGGTCTGGTTTGAGCTGGTCAAAACCGGTTTGAGCCGGTCTGGTCCAGTTTGATCCGGTTTGAGCCAGTCAAAACCGGTTTGAGCCGGTCTGGTCCGGTTTGAGCTGGTCAAAACCGGTTTGAGCCGGTCTGGTCCAGTTTGAGCCAGTCAAAACCGGTTTGAGTCCGGTTTGAGCTGGTCAAAACCGGTTTGAGCCGGTCTGGTCCGGTTTGAGCTGGTCGAAACCTGTTTGAGCCGGTCTAATACGGTCAAAACAGGTTTGAGCCGGTCTGGTCCGGTTTGATCCGTTTGAGCTGGTCAAAACTGGTTTGAGTCCAGTTTGAGCCAATCAAAACCGCTTTGAGCCGGTCTGGTCCGGTTTGATCCGGTTTGAGCCGGTCTGGTCAGGTTTGAGCTGGTCAAAACTGTTTTGAGCCGGTCTGGTCCAGTTTGAGTCCGGTTTGAGCCGGTCTGGTCCGGTTTGATCCAGTTTGAGCCGGTCTGGTCCGGTTTGATGCGGTTTGAGCCGGTCTGGTCCAGTTTGATCCGGTTTGAGCCGGTTTGAGCCGGTCAAAACCGGTTTGAGCCGGTCTGGTCCGGTTTGAGCTGGTCAAAACCGGTTTGAGCCGGTCAAAACCGGTTTGAGCCGGTCTGGTGCGGTTTGATCCGGTTTGAGCTGGTCAAAACCGGTTTGAGTCTGGTTTGAGCCGGTCTGGTCCAGTTTGATCCGGTTTGGTCCGGTTTGAGCTGGTTTGAGCCGGTCTGGTCCGGTTTGATCCGGTTTGAGCCAGTCAAAACCGGTTTGAGTCCGGTTTGAGCTGGTCAAAACCGGTTTGAGCCGGTCTGGTCCGGTTTGATCCGGTTTGAGCCAGTCTGGTCCGGTTTGATCCGGTTTGAGCTAGTCTGGTCCGGTTTGAGCCGGTTTGAGCCGGTCTGGTCCGGTTTGCTCCGATCTGAGCCGGTCTGGTCCAGTTTGAGCCGGTCAAACATGGTTTGAGCCGGTCTGGTCTGGTTTGATCCGGTTTGAGCCGGTCTGGTCTGGTTTGAGCCGGTCAAAACCGGTTTGAGCCGGTCTGGTCCGGTTTGAGCCGGTCAAAACCGGTTTGAGCCGGTCAAAACCGGTTTGAGCCGGTCAAAACCGGTTTGAGCCGGTCTGGTCCGGTTTGATCCGGTTTGAGCCGGTCTGGTCCGGTTTGATCCGGTTTGAGCCAGTCTGGTCCGGTTTGAGCCGGTCAAAACCGGTTTGAGCCGGTCTGGTCCGGTTTGATCCGGTTTGAGCCAGTCTGGTCCGGTTTGAGCCGGTTTGAGCCAGTCTGGTCCGGTTTGAGCCAGTCAAAACCGGTTTGAGCCGGTCTGGTCTGGTTTGAGCCGGTCAAAACCGGTTTGAGCCGGTCTGGTCCGGTTTGAGCCGGTCAAAACCGGTTTGAGCCGGTCAAATACGGTCAAAACAGGTTTGAGCCGGTCTGGTCTGGTTTGAGCCGGTTTGAGCCGGTCAAAACCGGTTTGAGTCCGGTTTGAGCCGGTCAAAACCGGTTTGAGCCGGTCTGGTCCGGTTTGATCCGGTTTGAGCCGGTCTGGTCCAGTTTGATCCGGTTTGAGCCGGTCAAAACCGGTTTGAGCCGGTCTGGTCCGGTTTGAGCCAGTCAAAACCGGTTTGAGCCGGTCAAAACCGGTTTGAGCCGGTCTGGTCCGGTTTGATCCGGTTTGAGCCGGTCAAAACCGGTTTGATCCGGTTTGAGCCGGTTTGAGCCGGTCTGGTCTGGTTTGAGCCGGTCTGGTCCGGTTTGAGCTGGTCAAAACCGGTTTGAGTCCGGTTTGAGCCGGTCTGGTCCGGTTTGAGCCGGTTTGAGCCGGTCTGGTCCGGTTTGAGCCGGTTTGAGCCGGTCTGGTCCGGTTTGAGCCGGTTTGAGCCGGTCTGGTCCAGTTTGATCCGGTTTGAGCCGGTTTGAGCCGGTCAAAACCGGTTTGATCCGGTTTGAGCCGGTTTGAGCCGGTCTGGTCTGGTTTGAGCCGGTCTGGTCCAGTTTGATCCGGTTTGAGCCGGTCTGGTCTGGTTTGAGCTGGTCAAAACAGGTTTGAGCCGGTCTGGTCCAGTTTGATCCGGTTTGAGCCAGTCAAAACCGGTTTGAGCCGGTCTGGTCCGGTTTGAGCTGGTCAAAACCGGTTTGATCCGGTTTGAGCCGGTCTGGTCCAGTTTGAGCCGGTCAAAACCGGTTTGAGTCCGGTTTGAGCTGGTCAAAACCGGTTTGAGCCGGTCTGGTCCGGTTTGAGCCGGTCAAAACCGGTTTGAGCCGGTCTAATACGGTCAAAACAGGTTTGAGCCGGTCTGGTCCGGTTTGATCCGGTTTGAGCTGGTCAAAACCGGTTTGAGTCCGGTTTCAGCCGGTCAAAACCGGTTTGAGCCGGTCTGGTCCGGTTTGATCCGGTTTGAGCCGGTCTGGTCTGGTTTGAGCTGGTCAAAACCGGTTTGAGCCGGTCTGGTCCGGTTTAAGTCCGGTTAGAGTCGGTCTGGTCCGGTTTGATCCGGTTTGAGCCGGTCTGGTCCAGTTTGATCCGGTTTGAGCCGGTCTGGTCCAGTTTGATCCGGTTTGAGCCGGTTTGAGCCGGTCAAAACCGGTTTGAGCCGGTCTGGTCCGGTTTGAGCTGGTCAAAACCGGTTTGAGCCGGTCAAAACCGGTTTGAGCCGGTCTGGTCCGGTTTGATCCGGTTTGAGCTGGTCAAAACCGGTTTGAGTCCGGTTTGAGCCGGTCTGGTCTGGTTTGAGCCGGTTTGGTCCGGTTTGAGCTGGTTTGAGCCGGTCTGGTCCGGTTTGATCCGGTTTGAGCCAGTCAAAACCGGTTTGAGTCCGGTTTGAGCTGGTCAAAACCGGTTTGAGCCGGTCTGGTCCGGTTTGATCCGGTTTGAGCCAGTCTGGTCCGGTTTGATCCGGTTTGAGCCCGTCTGGTCCGGTTTGAGCCGGTTTGAGCCGGTCTGGTCCGGTTTGAGTCCGGTTTGAGCCGGTCAAAACCGGTTTGAGTCGGTCTGGTCCGGTTTGAGCTGGTTTGAGCCGGTCTGGTCTGGTTTGAGCCGGTCAAAACCGGTTTGAGCCGGTCTGGTCCGGTTTGAGCTGGTCAAAACCGGTTTGAGCCGGTCAAAACCGGTTTGAGCCGGTCAAAGCTGGTTTGAGCCGGTCTGGTCCGGTTTGATCCGTTTGAGCCGGTCAAAACTGTTTTGAGTACGGTTTGAGCCTGTCAAGACCGCTCTGAGACGGTCTGGTCTGGTTTGATCTGGTTTGAGCCGGTCTGGTGCGGTTTGACCGGTTTGAGCCCGTCTGGTCCGGTTTGAGCTGGTTTGAGCCGGTCTGCTCCAGTTTGAGACGGTGAAAACCAGTTTGAGCCGGTCTGGTCCGGTTTGAGGCGGTCAAAACCGGTTTGAGCCGGTCTGGTCTGGTTTCTTCCGGTTTGAGCCTGTCAAAACCAGTTCGAGCCTGTCTGGTCCGTTTTGAGTCCATTTTGAGTCGGTCAAAACCGGTTTGAGCCGGTCTGGTCCTGTTTGATCTGGACAAAACCGGTTTGAGTCCAGATTCAGCCGGTCAAAACCGGTTTGAGCCGGTCTGCTCCTGTTTGATCCGGTCAAAAGCGGTTTGAGTCCGGTTTCAGCCGGTCAAAACCGGTTTGAGCCGGTCTGGTTCTCTTTTAGCTGGTGAAAACCGGTTTGAGCCGGTCAAAACCGGTTTGAGCCGGTCAAAACCGGTTTGAGCCGGTCTGGTCTGGTTTGAGCCGGTCTGGTCTGGTTTGAGCCGGTCAAAACCGGTTTGATCCGGTCTGGTACGGTTGGCGTCCGGTTTGAGCTGGTCAAAACCGGTTTGAGTCGGTCTGGTCCGGTTTGAGCTGGTTTGAGCCGGTCAAAACCGGTTTGAGCCGGTCAAAACCGGTTTGAGCCGGTCAAAACCGGTTTGAGCCGGTCTGGTCCGGTTTGATCCGGTTTGAGCCGGTCAAAACCAGTTTGACCCGATCTGGTCTGGTTGGAGTCCAGTTTGAGTCGGTCTAAACAGGTTTGAGCCGGTCTGGTCCGTATTGAGACGGTTAAAAACGGTTTGAGCTGCTCTAAGTGCCAGTCTGGTGCGGTTTGATCCGGTTTTAGCCCGTCTGGTCCGGTTTGAGCCGGTTTGAGACGGTCTGATCCGGTTTGAGATGGTCAAAACCAGTTTGAGCCGGTCTCGTCTGGTTTGAGCTGGTCAAAACCGGTTAGAGCCGGTCTGGTCTGGTTTCTTCTGGTTTGAGCCGGTCAAAACCGGTTCGAGCCGGTCTGGTCCGTTTTTAGTCCGTTTTGAGCTGGTCAAAACCGGTTTGAGCCGGTCTGGTCCGGTTTGTTCCTGTCAAAACTGGTTAGAGTCCGGTTTAAGCCAGTCAAAACCGGTTTGAGCCGGTCTGCTCCTGTTTGATTCGATCAAAAGTGGTTTGAGTCCGGTTTCAGCCGGTCAAAACCGGTTTGAGCCGGTCTGGTTCTGTTTTAGCCGGTCAAAACCGGTTTGAGCCGGTCAAAACCGGTTTGAGCCGGTCAAAACCAGTTTGAGCCGGTCTGGTCCGGTTTGAGCCGGTCTGGTCCGGTTTGAGCCGGTCAAACCGGTTTGAGCCGGTCTGGTCCGGTTTGAGCCGGTCTGGTCGGGTTTGAGCCGGTCAAAACCGGTTTGAGCCGGTCTGGTCCGGTTTGAGCCGGTCAAAACCGGTTTGAGCTGGTCAAAACCAGTTTGAGCCGGTCTGGTCCGGTTTGAGCCGGTCAAAACCGTTTTGAGCCGGTCTGGTCCGCTTTGAGCCGGTCTGGTCCGGTTTGAGCTGGTCAAATACGGTTTGAACCGGTCTGGTCTGGTTTGAGCCGGCAAAACCGGTTTGAGCCGGTCTGGTCTGGTTTGAGCCGGTCTGGTCTGGTTTGAGCCGGTCAAAACCGGTTTGAGCCGGTCTGGTCCGGTTTGAGCCGGTTTGAGCTGGTCAAAACCGGTTTGAGCCGGTCTGGTCCGGTTTGAGCCGGTCAAAACCGGTTTGAGCCGGTCAAAACCGGTTTGAGCCGGTCAAAACCAGTTTGAGCCGGTCTGGTACGGTTTGAGCCGGTCAAACCCTGTTTGAGGCGGTCTGGTCCGGTTTGAGCCGGTCAAAACCGGTTTGAGCCGGTCTGGTCCGGTTTGAGCCGGTCAAAACCGGTTTGAGCCGGTCAAAACCGGTTTGAGCCGGTCAAAACCGGTTTGAGCCGGTCTGGTCCGGTTTGAGCCGGTCTGGTCCGGTTTGAGCCGGTCAAAACCGGTTTGAGCCGGTCTGGTCTGGTTTGAGCTGGTCAAAACCGGTTTGAGCCGGTCAAAACCGGTTTGAGCCGGTCTGGTCTGGTTTGAGCTGGTCAAAACCGGTTTGAGCCGGTCAAAACCGGTTTGAGCCGGTCTGGTCCGGTTTGAGCCGGTCTGGTCCGGTTTGAGCCGGTCAAAACCGGTTTGAGCCGGTCTGGTCCGGTTTGAGCCGGTCTGGTCCGGTTTGAGCCGGTCTGGTCCGGTTTGAGCCGGTCTGGTCCGGTTTGAGCCGGTCTGGTCCGGTTTGAGCCGGTCTGGTCTGGTTTGAGCTGGTCAAAACCGGTTTGAGCCGGTCTGGTCTGGTTTGAGCCGGTCTGGTCTGGTTTGAGCTGGTCAAAACCGGTTTGAGCTGGTCAAAACCGGTTTGAGCCGGTCTGGTCCGGTTTGAGCCGGTTTGAGCTGGTCTGGTCTGGTTTGAGCCGGTCAAAACCGGTTTGAGCCGGTCTGGTCCGGTTTGAGCTGGTCAAAACCGGTTTGAGCCGGTCTGGTCCGGTTTGAGCCGGTCTGGTCCGGTTTGAGCCGGTCAAAACCGGTTTGAGCCGGTCTGGTCCGGTTTGATCCGGTTTGAGCCGGTCTGGTCTGGTTTGAGCCGGTCAAAACCGGTTTGAGCCGGTCTGGTCCGGTTTGAGCTGGTCAAAACCGGTTTGAGCCGGTCTGGTCCGGTTTGAGCCGGTCAAAACCGGTTTGAGCCGGTCAAAACCGGTTTGAGCCGGTCAAAACCGGTTTGAGCCGGTCTGGTCCGGTTTGAGCCGGTCTGGTCTGGTTTGAGCTGGTCAAAACCGGTTTGAGCCGGTCTGGTCCGGTTTGAGCCGGTCAAAACCGGTTTGAGCCGGTCAAAACCGGTTTGAGCCGGTCTGGTCCGGTTTGAGCCGGTCAAAACCGGTTTGAGCCGGTCAAAACCGGTTTGAGCCGGTCTGGTCCGGTTTGATCCGGTTTGAGCCGGTCAAAACCGGTTTGAGCCGGTCTGGTCCGGTTTGAGCCGGTCTGGTCCGGTTTGAGCCGGTCTGGTCCGGTTTGAGCCGGTCAAAACCGGTTTGAGCCGGTCTGGTCCGGTTTGAGCCGGTCAAAACCGGTTTGAGCCGGTCTGGTCCGGTTTGAGCCGGTCAAAACCGGTTTGAGCCGGTCAAAACCGGTTTGAGCCGGTCTGGTCCGGTTTGATCCGGTTTGAGCCGGTCTGGTCTGGTTTGAGCTGGTCAAAACCGGTTTGAGCCGGTCTGGTCCGGTTTGAGCCGGTCAAAACTGGTTTGAGCCGGTCTGGTCCGGTTTGATCCGGTTTGAGCCGGTCTGGTCCGGTTTGAGCCGGTCTGGTCCGGTTTGAGCCGGTCTGGTCCGGTTTGAGCCGGTCAAAACCGGTTTGAGCCGGTCTGGTCCGGTTTGAGCCGGTCAAAACCGGTTTGAGCCGGTCAAAACCGGTTTGAGCCGGTCTGGTCCGGTTTGAGCCGGTCAAAACCGGTTTGAGCCGGTCAAAACCGGTTTGAGCCGGTCTGGTCCGGTTTGAGCCGGTTTGAGCTGGTCAAAACCGGTTTGAGTCCAGTTTGAGCCGGTCTGGTCCGGTTTGAGCCGGTCTGGTCCGGTTTGAGCCGGTTTGAGCTGGTCTGGTCCTGTTTGAGCCGGTCAAAACCGGTTTGAGCCGGTCTGGTCCGGTTTGATCCGGTTTGAGCCGGTCAAAACCGGTTTGAGCCGGTTTGAGCCGGTCAAAACCGGTTTGAGCCGGTCAAAACCGGTTTGAGCCGGTCTGGTCCGGTTTGATCCGGTTTGAGCCGGTCTGGTCCGGTTTGAGCCGGTTTGAGCTGGTCAAAACCGGTTTGAGCCGGTCTGGTCCGGTTTGATCCGGTTTGAGCCGGTCTGGTCTGGTTTGAGCCGGTCAAAACCGGTTTGAGCCGGTCTGGTCCGGTTTGAGCCGGTCAAAACCGGTTTGAGCCGGTCAAAACCGGTTTGAGCCGGTCAAAACCGGTTTGAGCCGGTCAAAACCGGTTTGAGCCGGTCAAAACCGGTTTGAGCCGGTCTGGTCCGGTTTGAGCCGGTCAAAACCGGTTTGAGCCGGTCTGGTCCGGTTTGAGCCGGTCTGGTCCGGTTTGAGCCGGTCAAAACCGGTTTGAGCCGGTTTGAGCCGGTCAAAACCGGTTTGAGCCGGTCTGGTCCGGTTTGAGCCGGTCAAAACCGGTTTGAGCCGGTCTGGTCCGGTTTGAGCCGGTCAAAACCGGTTTGAGCCGGTCAAAACCGGTTTGAGCCGGTCAAAACCGGTTTGAGCCGGTCAAAACCGGTTTGAGCCGGTCAAAACCGGTTTGAGCCGGTCTGGTCCGGTTTGAGCCGGTCAAAACCGGTTTGAGCCGGTCTGGTCCGGTTTGAGCCGGTCAAAACCGGTTTGAGCCGGTCAAAACCGGTTTGAGCCGGTCAAAACCGGTTTGAGCCGGTCAAAACCGGTTTGAGCCGGTCTGGTCCGGTTTGAGCCGGTCAAAACCGGTTTGAGCCGGTCTGGTCCGGTTTGAGCCGGTCAAAACCGGTTTGAGCCGGTCAAAACCGGTTTGAGCCGGTCTGGTTCAGTTTGATCCGGAGAAAGAAGCTTGAGAAACTGCTTTGTGTTCTGTGAATTCATCTCACAGAGTTACAGCTTTCCCTCAAGAAGCCTTTCGCTAAGACTGTTCTTGTGGAATTTGCAAAGGGATATTTGGAAGCCCATAGAGGCCTATGGTGAAAAGAAAATATCCTCAGATGAAAACTGGAAAGAAGCTTTCTGAGAAACTGCTTTGTGATGTGTGACTTCCACTCACTGAGTTACAGCTGTATTTCATGGAGCTGTTTGCTAGCCTTATTTCTGTGGAATCTGAGAACTGATATTTGGATCCCTTTGAAGACTATAGGGCCAAAGGAAATATCCTCCGATCAAAATGAGAAAGAAGCTTTCTGAGAAACTTCTTTGTGATCTGTGAATTCATCTCACAGAGTTACAGCTTTCCCCTCAAGAAGCCTTTCGCTAAGACTGTTCTTGTGGAATTTGCAAAGTGATATTTGGAATCCCATGGAGGCTATGGTGAAAAGGAAATATCCTCAGATAAAAACTGGAAAGAAGCTTTCTGAGAAACTGCTTTGTGTTCTGTGAATTCATCTCACAGAGTTACAGCTTTACCCTCAAGAAGCCTTTCGCTAAGACTGTTCTTGTGGAATTTGCAAAGGGATATTTGGAAGCCCATAGAGGCCTATGGTGAAAAGAAAATATCCTCAGATGAAAACTGGAAAGAAGCTTTCTGAGAAACTGCTTTGTGATGTGTGACTTCCACTCACTGAGTTACAGCTGTATTTCATGGAGCTGTTTGCTAGCCTTATTTCTGTGGAATCTGAGAACTGATATTTCGGATCCCTTTGAAGACTATAGGGCCAAAGGAAATATCCTCCGATCAAAATGAGAAAGAAGCTTTCTGAGAAACTTCTTTGTGATCTGTGAATTCATCTCACAGAGTTACAGCTTTCCCTCAAGAAGCCTTTCGCTAAGACTGTTCTTGTGGAATTTGCAAAGTGATATTTGGAAGCCCATGGAGGGCTATGGGGAAAAGGAAATATCCTCAGATAAAACTGGAAAGAAGCTTTCTGAGAAACTGCTTTGTGTTCTGTGAATTCATCTCACAGAGTTACAGCTTTCCCTCAAGAAGCCTTTCGCTAAGACTGTTCTTGTGGAATTTGCAAAGTGATATTTGGAAGCCCATAGAGGCCTATGGTGAAAAGAAAATATCCTCAGATAAAAATTGGAAAGAAGCTTTCTGAGAAACTGCTTTGTGATGTGTGACTTCCACTCACTGAGTTACAGCTGTATTTCATGGAGCTGTTTGCTAGCCTTATTTCTGTGGAATCTGAGAACTGATATTTGGATCCCTTTGAAGACTATAGGGCCAAAGGAAATATCCTCCGATCAAAATGAGAAAGAAGCTTTCTGAGAAACTTCTTTGTGATCTGTGAATTCATCTCACAGAGTTACAGCTTTCCCCTCAAGAAGCCTTTCGCTAAGACTGTTCTTGTGGAATTTGCAAAGTGATATTTGGAAGCCCATGGAGGCTATGGTGAAAAGGGAAATATCCTCAGATAAAACTGGAAAGAAGCTTTCTGAGAAACTGCTTTGTGTTCTGTGAATTCATCTCACAGAGTTACAGCTTTCCCCTCAAGAAGCCTTTCGCTAAGACTGTTCTTGTGGAATTTGCAAAGGATATTTGGAAGCCCATAGAGGCCTATGGTGAAAAGAAAATATCCTCCGATGAAAACTGGAAAGAAGCTTTCTGAGAAACTTCTTTGTGATCTGTGAATTCATCTCACAGAGTTACAGCTTTCCCCTCCAGAAGCCGTTCGCTAAGACTGTTCTTGTGGAATCTGAGAACTGATATTTCGGATCCCTTTGAAGACTATAGGGCCAAAGGAAATATCCTCCGATGAAAATGAGAAAGAAGCTTTCTGAGAAACTTCTTTGTGATCTGTGAATTCATCTCACAGAGTTACAGCTTTCCTCAAGAAGCCTTTCGCTAAGACTGTTCTTGTGGAATTTGCAAAGTGATATTTGGAAGCCCATGGAGGACTATGGTGAAAAGAAAATATCCTCAGATAAAACTGGAAAGAAGCTTTCTGAGAAACTGCTTTGTGTTCTGTGAATTCATCTCACAGAGTTACAGCTTTCCCCTCAAGAAGCCTTTCGCTAAGACTGTTCTTGTGGAATTTGCAAAGGATATTTGGAAGCCCATAGAGGCCTATGGTGAAAAGAAAATATCCTCAGATGAAAACTGGAAAGAAGCTTTCTGAGAAACTGCTTTGTGATGTGTGACTTCCACTCACTGAGTTACAGCTGTATTTCATGGAGCTGTTTGCTAGCCTTATTTCTGTGGAATCTGAGAACTGATATTTCGGATCCCTTTGAAGACTATAGGGCCAAAGGAAATATCCTCCGATAAAACTGGAAAGAAGCTTTCTGAGAAACTTCTTTGTGATCTGTGAATTCATCTCACAGAGTTACAGCTTCCCCTCAAGAAGCCTTTCGCTAAGACTGTTCTTGTGGAATTTGCAAAGTGATATTTGGAAGCCCATGGAGGCTATGGTGAAAAGGAAATATCCTCAGATAAAACTGGAAAGAAGCTTTCTAAGAAACTGCTTTGTGTTCTGTGAATTCATCTCACAGAGTTCTAGCTTTCCCCTCCAGAAGCCGTTACTAAGACTGTTCTTGTAGAATTTGCAATAGTGATATTTGGAAGCCCATAGAGGCCTATGGTGAAAAGAAAATATCCTCAGATGAAAACTGAAAAGAAGCTTTCTGAGAAACTGTTTTGTGATGTTTGACTTCCACTCCCTGAGTTACAGCTGTATTTCGTGGATCTGTATGCTAGCCTTATTTCTGTGGAATCAGAGAACTGATACTTCGGATCACTTAGGAGATTATAGGGCCAAAGGAAATATCCTCAGATGAAAACGAGAAAGAAGCTTTCTGAGAAAATTATTTGTGATCTGTGAATTCATCTCACAGAGTTTCAGCTTTCCCCTCAAGAATCCTTTCGCTGACTGTTCTTGTGGAATTTACAAAGTGATATTTGGAAGCCCCATGGAGTGCTACGGTGATAAGGGGAATATCCTGAGATAAAAATTGGAAAGAAGCTTTCTGAGAAACTGCTTTGTGTTCTATGAATTCATCTCACAGATTTACAACTTTCCACTTCAGAAGACGTGCGCTAAGACTGTTGTTGTGGAATTTGCAAAGGGATATTTGGAAGCCCATAGAGGCCTATGGTGAAAAAGGAAATATCCTCAGATGAAAACTGGAAAGAAGCTTTCTGAGAAACTGCTTTGTGATGTGTGACTTCCACTCACTGAGTTACAGCAGTATTTCATTGAGCTGTTGGCTAACCTTATTTCTGTGGCATCAGAGAACGGATATTTCGGATCCCTTTGAAGACTATAGGGCCAAAGGAAATATCCTCAGATGAAAACTGGAAAGAAGCTTTCTGAGAAACTTCTTTGTGATCTGTGAATTCATCTCACAGAGTTACAGCTTTCCCCTCAAGAAGCCTTTCGCTAAGACTGTTCTTGTGGAATTTGCAAAGTGATATTTGGAAGCCCATGGAGGCTATGGTGAAAAGGAAATATCTTCAGATAAAAGCTGGAAAGAAGCTTTCTAAGAAACTGCTTTGTGTTCTGTGAATTCATCTCACAGAGTTCTAGCTTTCCCCTCCAGAAGCCGTTACTAAGACTGTTCTTGTGGAATTTGCAAAGTGATATTTGGAAGCCCATAGAGGACTATGGTGAAAAGAAAATATCCTCAGATGAAAACTGGAAAGAAGCTTTCTGAGAAACTGCTTTGTGATGTGTGACTTCCACTCACTGAGTTACAGCTGTATTTCATGGAGCTGTTTGCTAGCCTTATTTCTGTGGAATCTGAGAACTGATATTTCGGATCCCTTTGAAGACTATAGGGCCAAAGGAAATATCCTCTGATGAAAATGAGAAAGAAGCTTTCTGAGAAACTTCTTTGTGATCTGTGAATTCATCTCACAGAGTTACAGCTTTCCTCAAGAAGCCTTTCGCTAAGACTGTTCTTGTGGAATTTGCAAAGGATATTTGGAAGCCCATGGAGGGCTATGGTGAAAAGGAAATATCCTCAGATAAAAACTGGAAAGAAGCTTTCTGAGAAACTTCTTTGTGATCTGTGAATTCATCTCACAGAGTTACAGCTTTCCTCCAGAAGCCGTTTGCTAAGACTGTTCTTGTGGAATTTGCAAAGGGATATTTGGAAGCCCATAGAGGCCTATGGTGAAAAAGAAAATATCCTCAGATGAAAACTGGAAAGAAGCTTTCTGAGAAACTGCTTTGTGATGTGTGACTTCCACTCACTGAGTTACAGCTGTATTTCGTGGAGCTGTTTGCTAGCCTTATTTCTGTGGAATCTGAGAACTGATATTTCGGATCCCTTGAAGACTATAGGGCCAAAGGAAATATCCTCCGATCAAAATGAGAAAGAAGCTTTCTGAGAAACTTCTTTGTGATCTGTGAATTCATCTCACAGAGTTACAGCTTTCCCCTCAAGAAGCCTTTCGCTAAGACTGTTCTTGTGGAATTTGCAAAGGATATTTGGAAGCCCCTGGAGGGCTATGGTGAAAAAGAATATATCCTCAGAAAAAAACTTGTAAGAAACTTTCTGAGAAACTTCTTTGGGATCTGTGACTTCATCTCACAGAGTTACAGATTTCCCCTCTAGAAGCCATTCGATAAGACTCTTCTTGTGTATTTGCAAAGTGATATTTGGAAGCCCATAGAGGCCTATGGTGAAAAGAAAATATCCTCAGATGAAAACTGGAAAGAAGCTTTCTGAGAAACTGCTTTGTGATGTGTGACTTCCACTCACTGAGTTACAGCTGTATTTCGTGGAGCTGTTTGCTAGCCTTATTTCTGTGGAATCTGAGAACTGATATTTCGGATCCCTTGAAGACTATAGGGCCAAAGGAAATATCCTCCGATCAAAATGAGAAAGAAGCTTTCTGAGAAACTTCTTTGTGATCTGTGAATTCATCTCACAGAGTTACAGCTTTCCCCTCAAGAAGCCTTTCGCTAAGACTGTTCTTGTGGAATTTGCAAAGTGATATTTGGAAGCCCATGGAGGGCTATGGTGAAAAGGAAATATCCTCAGATAAAAACTGGAAAGAAGCTTTCTGAGAAACTGCTTTGTGTTCTGTGAATTCATCTCACAGAGTTACAGCTTTCCTCAAGAAGCCTTTCGCTAAGACTGTTCTTGTGGAATTTGCAAAGTGATATTTGGAAGCCCATAGAGGCCTATGGTGAAAAGGAAATATCCTCAGATGAAAACTGGAAAGAAGCTTTCTGAGAAACTGCTTTGTGTTCTGTGAATTCATCTCACAGAGTTACAGCTTTCCCCTCCAGAAGCCGTTCACTAAGACTGTTCTTGTGGAATTTGCAAAGTGATATTTGGAAGCCCATAGAGGCCTATGGTGAAAAGAAAATATCCTCAGATGAAAACTGGAAAGAAGCTTTCTGAGAAACTGCTTTGTGATGTGTGACTTCCACTCACTGAGTTACAGCTGTATTTCATGGAGCTGTTTGCTAGCCTTATTTCTGTGGAATCTGAGAACTGATATTTCGGATCCCTTTGAAGACTATAGGGCCAAAGGAAATATCCTCCGATCAAAATGAGAAAGAAGCTTTCTGAGAAACTTCTTTGTGATCTGTGAATTCATCTCACAGAGTTACAGCTTTCCTCAAGAAGCCTTTCGCTAAGACTGTTCTTGTGGAATTTGCAAAGTGATATTTGGAAGCCCATGGAGGCTATGGTGAAAAGAAAATATCCTCAGATAAAACTGGAAAGAAGCTTTCTGAGAAACTTCTTTGTGATCTGTGAATTCATCTCACAGAGTTACAGCTTTCCCCTCAAGAAGCCTTTCGCTAAGACTGTTCTTGTGGAATTTGCAAAGGATATTTGGAAGCCCATAGAGGCCTATGGTGAAAAGAAAATATCCTCAGATGAAAACTGGAAAGAAGCTTTCTGAGAAACTGCTTTGTGATGTGTGACTTCCACTCACTGAGTTACAGCTGTATTTCATGGAGCTGTTTGCTAGCCTTATTTCTGTGGAATCTGAGAACTGATATTTGGATCCCTTTGAAGACTATAGGGCCAAAGGAAATATCCTCCAATCAAAATGAGAAAGAAGCTTTCTGAGAAACTTCTTTGTGATCTGTGAATTCATCTCACAGAGTTACAGCTTTCCTCCAGAAGCCGTTCACTAAGACTGTTCTTGTGGAATTTGCAAAGGATATTTGGAAGCCCATGGAGGGCTATGGTGAAAAGGAAATATCCTCTGATTAAAATGAGAAAGAAGCTTTCTGAGAAACTGCTTTGTGTTCTGTGAATTCATCTCACAGAGTTACAGCTTTCCTCCAGAAGCCGTTCACTAAGACTGTTCTTGTGGAATTTGCAAAGGATATTTGGAAGCCCATAGAGGCCTATGGTGAAAAGAAAATATCCTCAGATGAAAACTGGAAAGAAGCTTTCTGAGAAACTGCTTTGTGATGTGTGACTTCCACTCACTGAGTTACAGCTGTATTTCATGGAGCTGTTTGCTAGCCTTATTTCTGTGGAATCTGAGAACTGATATTTGGATCCTTTGAAGACTATAGGGCCAAGGAAATATCCTCCGATCAAAATGAGAAAAAAGCTTTCTGAGAAACTTCTTTGTGATCTGTGAATTCATCTCACAGAGTTACAGCTTTCCTCAAGAAGCCTTTCGCTAAGACTGTTCTGTGGAATTTGCAAAGGATATTTGGAAGCCCATGGAGGGCTATGGTGAAAAGGAAATATCCTCAGATAAAACTGGAAAGAAGCTTTCTGAGAAACTGCTTTGTGTTCTGTGAATTCATCTCACAGAGTTACAGCTTTCTCTCCAGAAGCCGTTCCTAAGACTGTTCTTGTGGAATTTGCAAAGGATATTTGGAAGCCCATAGAGGCTATGGTGAAAAGAAAATATCCTCAGATGAAAATTGGAAAGAAGCTTTCTGAGAAACTGCTTTTTGATGTGTGACTTCCACTCACTGAGTTACAGCTGTATTTCATGGAGCTGTTTGCTAGCCTTATTTCTGTGGAATCTGAGAACTGATATTTCGGATCCCTTTGAAGACTATAGGGCCAAGGAAATATCCTCCGATCAAAATGAGAAAGAAGCTTTCTGAGAAACTTTTGTGATCTGTGAATTCATCTCACAGAGTTACAGCTTTCCTCAAGAAGCCTTTCGCTAAGACTGTTCTTGTGGAATTTGCAAAGCGATATTTGGAAGCCCATGGAGGGCTATGGTGAAAAGGGAAATATCCTCAGATGAAAACTGGAAAGAAGCTTTCTGAGAAACTGCTTTGTGTTCTGTGAATTCATCTCACAGAGTTACAGCTTTCCCCTCCAGAAGCCGTTCACTAAGACTGTTCTTGTGGAATTTGCAAAGAGATATTTGGAAGCCCATAGAGGCCTATGGTGAAAAGGAAATATCCTCAGATGAAAACTGGAAAGAAGCTTTCTGAGAAACTGCTTTGTGTGTGACTTCCACTCACTGAGTTACAGCTGTATTTCATGGAGCTGTTTGCTAGCCTTATTTCTGTGGAATCTGAGAACTGATATTTCGGATCCCTTTGAAGACTATAGGGCCAAGGAAATATCCTCTGATCAAAATGAGAAAGAAGCTTTCTGAGAAACTTCTTTGTGATCTGTGAATTCATCTCACAGAGTTACAGCTTTCTGCAAGAAGCCTTTCGCTAAGACTGTTCTTGTGGAATTTGCAAAGTGATATTTGGAAGCCCATGGAGGCTATGGTGAAAAGAAAATATCCTCAGATAAAACTGGAAAGAAGCTTTCTGAGAAACTGCTTTGTGTTCTGTGAATTCATCTCACAGAGTTACAGCTTTCCCCTCCAGAAGCCGTTCGCTAAGACTGTTCTTGTGGAATTTGCAAAGGGATATTTGGAAGCCCATAGAGGCCTATGGTGAAAAAGAAAATATCCTCAGATGAAAACTGGAAAGAAGCTTTCTGAGAAACTGCTTTGTGATGTGTGACTTCCACTCACTGAGTTACAGCTGTATTTCATGGAGCTGTTTGCTAGCCTTATTTCTGTGGAATCTGAGAAGTGATATTTCGGATCCCTTTGAAGACTATAGGGCCAAGGAAATATCCTCCGATCAAAATGAGAAAGAAGCTTTCTGAGAAACTTCTTTGTGATCTGTGAATTCATCTCACAGAGTTACAGCTTTCCCCTCAAGAAGCCTTTCGCTAAGACTGTTCTGTGGAATTTGCAAAGGATATTTGGAAGCCCATGGAGGCTATGGTGAAAAGGGAAATATGGTCAGATAAAAACTGGAAAGAAGCTTTCTGAGAAACTGCTTTGTGTTCTGTGAATTCATCTCACAGAGTTACAGCTTTCCCCTCCAGAAGCCGTTCCCTAAGACTGTTCTTGTGGAATTTGCAAAGGGATATTTGGAAGCCCCTAGAGGCCTATGGTTGAAAAGAAAACATCCTCAGATGAAAACTGGAAAGAAGCTTTCTGAGAAACTGCTTTGTGATGTGTGACTTCCACTCACTGAGTCACAGCTGTATTTCATGGAGCTGTTTGCTAGCCTATTTCTGTGGAATCTGAGAACTGATATTTCGGATCCCTTTGAAGACTATAGGGCCAAAGGAAATATCCTCTGATCAAAATGAGAAAGAAGCTTTCTGAGAAACTACTTTGTGATCTGTGAATTCATCTCACAGAGTTACAGCTTTCCTCAAGAAGCCTTTCGCTAAGACTGTTCTTCTGGAATTTGCAAAGTGATATTTGGAAGCCCATGGAGGGCTATGGTGAAAAAGAAAATATCCTCAGATAAAACTGGAAAGAAGCTTTCTGAGAAACTGCTTTGTGTTCTGTGAATTCATCTCACAGAGTTACAGCTTTCCTCCAGAAGCCGTTCGCTAAGACTGTTCTTTTGGAATTTGCAAACGGATATTTGGATGCCCATAGAGGCTTATGGTGAAAAAGAAAATATCCTCAGATGAAAACTGGAAAGAAGCTTTCTGAGAAACTGCTTTGTGATGTGTGACTTCCACTCACTGAGTCACAGCTGTATTTCATGGAGCTGTTTGCTAGCCTTATTTCTGTGGAATCTGAGAACTGATATTTCGGATCCCTTTGAAGACTATAGGGCCAAAGGAAATATCCTCAGATGAAAACTGGAAGAAGTTTCTGAGAAACTTCTTTGTGATCTGTGAATTCATCTCACAGAGTTACAGCTTTCCCCTCAAGAAGCCTTTCGCTAAGACTGTTCTTGTGGAATTTGCAAAGTGATATTTGGAAGCCCATGGAGGGCTATGGTGAAAAGGGAAATATCCTCAGATAAAAGCTGGAAAGAAGCTTTCTGAGAAACTGCTTTGTGTTCTGTGAATTCATCTCACAGAGTTACAGCTTTCCCCTCCAGAAGCCGTTCACTAAGACTGTTCTTGTGGAATTTGCAAAGGATATTTGGAAGCCCATAGAGGCCTATGGTGAAAAGAAAATATCCTCAGATGAAAACTGGAAAGAAGCTTTCTGAGAAACTGCTTTGTGATGTGTGACTTCCACTCACTGAGTTACAGCTGTATTTCCTGGAGCTGTTTGCTAGCCTTATTTCTGTGGAATCTGAGAACTGATATTTCGGATCCCTTTGAAGACTATAGGGCCAAAGGAAATATCCTCCGATAAAATGAGAAAGAAGCTTTCTGAGAAACTTCTTTGTGATCTGTGAATTCATCTCACAGAGTTACAGCTTTCCTCAAGAAGCCTTTCGCTAAGACTGTTCTTGTGGAATTTGCAAAGTGATATTTGGAAGCCCATGGAGGGCTATGGTGAAAAGGAAATATCCTCAGATAACAACTGGAAAGAAGCTTTCTGAGAAACTGCTTTGTGTTCTGTGAATTCATCTCACAGAGTTACAGCTTTCCTCCAGAAGCCGTTCGCTAAGACTGTTCTTGTGGAATTTGCAAAGGATATTTGGAAGCCCATAGAGGCCTATGGTGAAAAGAAAATATCCTCAGATGAAAACTGGAAAGAAGCTTTCTGAGAAACTGCTTTGTGATGTGTGACTTCCACTCACTGAGTTACAGCTGTATTTCGTGGAGCTGTTTGCTAGCCTTATTTCTGTGGAATCTGAGAACTGATATTTCGGATCCCTTTGAAGACTATAGGGCCAAAGGAAATATCCTCCGATCAAAATGAGAAAGAAGCTTTCTGAGAAACTTCTTTGTGATCTGTGAATTCATCTCACAGAGTTACAGCTTTCCTCAAGAAGCCTTTCGCTAAGACTGTTCTTGTGGAATTTGCAAAGGATATTTGGAAGCCCATGGAGGGCTATGGTGAAAAGGGAAATATCCTCAGATGAAAACTGGAAAGAAGCTTTCTGAGAAACTGCTTTGTGATGTGTGACTTCCACTCACTGAGTTACAGCTGTATTTCATGGAGCTGTTTGCTAGCCTTATTTCTGTGGAATCTGAGAACTGATATTTGGATCCCTTTGAAGACTATAGGGCCAAAGGAAATATCCTCCAATCAAAATGAGACAGAAGCTTTCTGAGAAACTTCTTTGTGATCTGTGAATTTCTCTCACAGAGTTACAGCTTTAACCTCAAGAAGCCTTTTGCTAAGACTGTTCTTGTGGAATTTGCAAAGGATATTTGGAAGCCCATGGAGGGCTATGGTGAAAAGGGAAATATCCTCAGATGAAAACTGGAAAGAAGCTTTCTGAGAAACTGCTTTGTGATGTGTGACTTCCACTCACTGAGTTACAGCTGTATTTCATGGAGCTGTTTGCTAGCCTTATTTCTGTGGAATCTGAGAACTGATATTTCGGATCCCTTTGAAGACTATAGGGCCAAAGGAAATATCCTCCGATCAAAATGAGAAAGAAGCTTTCTGAGAAACTTCTTTGTGATCTGTGAATTCATCTCACAGAGTTACAGCTTTCCCCTCAAGAAGCCTTTCGCTAAGACTGTTCTTGTGGAATTTGCAAAGGATATTTGGAAGCCCATGGATGGCTATGGTGAAAAGGAAATATCCTCAGATGAAAACTGGAAAGAAGCTTTCTGAGAAACTGCTTTGTGATGTGTGACTTCCACTCACTGAGTTACAGCTGTATTTCGTGGAGCTGTTTGCTAGCCTTATTTCTGTGGAATCTGAGAACTGATATTTCGGATCCCTTTGAAGACTATAGGGCCAAAGGAAATATCCTCCGATAAAACTGGAAAGAAGCTTTCTGAGAAACTTCTTTGTGATCTGTGAATTCATCTCACAGAGTTACAGCTTTCCTCTCAAGAAGCCTTTCGCTAAGACTGTTCTTGTGGAATTTGCAAAGCGATATTTGGAAGCCCATGGAGGGCTATGGTGAAAAGGAAATATCCTCAGATGAAAACTGGAAAGAAGCTTTCTGAGAAACTGCTTTGTGTTCTGTGAATTCATCTCACAGAGTTACAGCTTTCCTCCAGAAGCCGTTCGCTAAGACTGTTCTTGTGGAATTTTCAAAGGGATATTTGGAAGCCCTTAGAGGCCTAAGGGGAAAAGGAAAATATCCTCAGATGAAAACTGGAAAGAAGCTTTCTGAGAAAATTCTTTGTGTTCTGTGAATTCATTTCACAGAGTTACAGCTCTCTCCTCCAGAAGCCGTTCGCTAAGACTGTTCTTGTGGAATATGCAAAGAGATATTTGGAAGCCCATGGAGGCTATGGTGAAAAGAAAATATCCTCAGATGAAAACTGGAAAGAAGCTTTCTGAGAAACTGCTTTGTGTTCTGTGAATTCATCTCACAGAGTTACAGCTTTCCCCTCCAGAAGCCGTTCGCTAAGACTGTTCTTGTGGAATTTTCAAAGGGATATTTGGAAGCCCATAGAGGCCTATGGTGAAAAAGAAAATATCCTCAGATGAAAACTGGAAAGAAGCTTTCTGAGAAACTGCTTTGTGTTCTGTGAATTCATCTCACAGAGTTACAGCTTTCCCCTCCAGAAGCCGTTCGCTAAGACTGTTCTTGTGGAATTTGCAAAGGGATATTTGGAAGTCCATGGAGACCTATGGGGAAGAAGAAAATATTCTCAGATGAAAACTGGAAAGAATCGGTGAAAACCGGTTTGAGCCGCTATGGTCCGGTTTGATTCGGTTTGAGCCGGTCTGGTCCGGTTTGATCAGGTTTGATCCCGTCTGGTTTGGTTTGAGCCAGTTTGAGTCGATCTAGTCCAGTTTACATCCTGTTTGTGCCGGTCTGGTCCAGTTTGATCCGGTCAAAACCGGTTTGATCCTGTCTGGTTCTGTTTTGAGCTGGTCAAATCCGGTTTGAGCCGGTCTGGTTGGGTTTGATCCGGTTTGAGCCGGTCTGGTCTGGTTTGAGCCGGTCAAAATAGGTTTCAGCCGGTCTGTTCCGGTTTTAGTCCGGTTAGAGCCGGTCAAAACCGGTTTCAGCCGGTCTGGTTCGGTTTTAGCTGGTCTGTTCCGGTTTCATCCGGTTTGAGCCTGTCTGGTCCTGTTTGAGCGGTCAAAACCGGTTGGAGCCGATCTGGGACTTTTTGATTCCGGTTTGAGCTGGTCAAAACTGGTTTGAGCTGCTCTAGTCCAGTTTGAGTCCGGTTTGAGCCGTTCAAAACCGATTGGAGCCGGTCTGGTCTGGTTTCTGCTGGTCAAATCCGGTTTTAGCCGGTCTGGTCTGGTTTGTTCCGGTTTGAGCCGGTCTGGTCCGGTTTGAGCCGGTCAAACCGGTTTGAGCCGGTCTGGTACGTTTTGAGTCCGTTTTGAGCCCCTCAAAACCGGTTTGATTCAGGATTCAGCCGGTCAAAACCGGTTTGAGCCGGTCTAGTTGGTCTGGTCCGGATTGATCCGTTTTGAGCTGGTCTGGTCTGGTTTGATCCGGTTTGATGCGGTCAGGTCCGGTTTGATTCGATTTGAGCCGGTCAAAACCGGTTTGAGCCGGTCTGGTCCGTATTGAGATGGTTAAAACCTGTTTGAGCCGGGCTAAGAGCCAGTCTGCTGCAGTTTGATCCGGTCTGAGCAGGTCAAAACCGTTTTGAATCCGGTTTGTGCCGGTCTGGTCCGGTTTGATCCGTTTGAGCCTGTCAAAACCGGTTTGAGTCCGGTTTGAGCCGGAGAAAACCGCTTTGAGACGGTCTGATCCGGTTTGATCCGGCTTGAGCCGGTCTGGTGCGGATTGATCCGGTTTGAGCCTGTCTGGTCCGGTTTGAGCCGGTTTGAGCTGGTCTGATCCAGTTTGAGCCGGTCAAAACCGGTTTGAGCCGGTCTGGTTCGGTTTTAGCAGGTGAAAACCGGTTTGAGCCGGTCTAATACGGTCAAAACCGGTTTGATCAGGTCTAATACAGTCAAAACAGGTTTGAGCCGATCTGTTCCAGTTTGAGCCGGTCAATACCGGTTTGAGCCGGTCTGTTACGGTTTGAGCCGGTCAAAACCGGTTTGAGCTGGTTTGGTCCTGTATAAGTCCGGGTTGAGACGGTCAAAACCAGTTTTAATCCGATTTGAGCCAGTCAAAAGAGGTTTGAGCTGTTCTGGCCCGGTTTGAGCTGGTCAAACCGGTTAGAGCCGGTCTGGTCTGGTTTGAGCCGGTCTGGTCGGGTTTGATTGAGTCTGGTTTGAGCCTGTCAAAACTGGTTTGAGCCGGTCTTGTCCGTATTGAGATGGTTAAAACCGGTTTGAGCCGGTCTAAGTGCCGGTGTGGTGCAGTCTGATCCGGTTTGAGCTGGTCAAAACAGGGTTGTGTCCGGTTTGAGCCTGTGTGGTTCGTTCTGGTTTGAGTCCGGTTTGAGCCAGTTTGAGCCGGTCTGGTCCAGTTTGAGCCTGTTTAATCCGGACTAGTCCGGTTTGATATAGTCTAATCCAGTTTGAGAAAGTCATAACCGGTTTGATCCGGCAGTTTGATCCGGTTTAATCCGGTTTTAGCCGATCTGGTCCGGTTTGATCCGGTTTGAGTCAGTCTAGTCTGGTTTGAGCCGGTTTGAGCCGGTCTGTTCCAGTTTGAGTCCGTTTTGAGCCGGTCAAAACCAGTTTGAATCGGTCTGGTCCGGTTTGATCCGATTTGAGCCGGTCTGGTCCAGTTTGAGCCAGTCAAAACCGGTTTCTGCTGGTCTGGTCTGGTTTGAGCAGGTCAAATCCGGTTTGAGCCGGTCTGGTCGGTTTGAGCTGGTCGAAACTGGTTGGAACCGGTCTAATATGGTCAAAACAGGTTTGAGCCGGTCTAGTTCGGATTGATTCTGTTTTAGCCCGTCTGGTCCGGTTTGAGCCGTTTTGAGCCGGTCTGGTCCGGTTTGAGTCCGGTTTGTGCCGGTCTGGTCCGGTTTGAGCTGGACAAAACCGGTTTGAGCCGGTCTGGTCCGCTTTGAGCCCGTCAAAACCGGTTTGAGCCGGTCTGGTCTGGATTGAGCCGGTCCAAACCGTTTTGAGTCAGTCCGGTACGGTTTGAGCTGGTCAAAACCTGTTTGAGCCGGTCTGGTCCGGTTTCAGCTGGTTTGAGATGGTGTGGTCCGGTTTGATCCGATTTGAGCCGGTCTGGCCCGGTTTGTGCCGGTCAAAACTGGTTTGAGCCGGTCTGGTCTGGTTTGAGCAGGTCAAATCCGGTTTGAGCCGGTCTGGTCGGTTTGAGCTGGTCGAAACTGGTTGGAACCGGTCTAATATGGTCAAAACAGGTTTGAGCCGGTCTAGTTCGGATTGATTCTGTTTTAGCCCGTCTGGTCCGGTTTGAGTCCGGTTTGTGCCGGTCTGGTCCGGTTTGAGCTGGACAAAACCGGTTTGAGCCGGTCTGGTCCGCTTTGAGCCCGTCAAAACCGGTTTGAGCCGGTCTGGTCTGGATTGAGCCGGTCCAAACCGTTTTGAGTCAGTCCGGTACGGTTTGAGCTGGTCAAAACCTGTTTGAGCCGGTCTGGTCCGGTTTCAGCTGGTTTGAGATGGTGTGGTCCGGTTTGATCCGATTTGAGCCGGTCTGGCCCGGTTTGTGCCGGTCAAAACTGGTATGAGCCGGTCTGGTCGTGTTTGAGCCGGTCAAAACCGGTTTGAGGCGGTCTAGTCCGGTTTGAGTCAGGTTTAAGCCGGTCAAAGCCGGTTTTGCCATTCTGGTCCGCTTTGATCCAGTCAAAACCGGTTTGAGTCCTGTTTGAGCCGGTCTGGACCATTCTGGTTTGAGTCTGGTTTGAGCCGGTTTGAGCCAGTCTGTTCCGGTTTGAGCCGGTGAAAACCGATTTGAGTCTGTTCCGGTTTGAGCCGGTTTGAGACGGTGAAAACCGATTTGAGTCCGAATTCAGCCGGTCAAAACCGGTATTAGCCGTTCTGGTCCGGTTTGATCCGGTTTGAGCCGTTCTGGCCCGGTTTGTTGTGGTTTGAGTCCGTGTGGTCCGTTTTGAATCGTTTTGAGCCAGTCTGGTCTGGTTTGATACGGTTTGACCCAGTGAAAACTGGTTTGAGCCGGTCTAGCCAGTCTGGTCCGGATTGATCCATTTTGAGCCAGTCTGGTCCGGTTTTATCCGGTTTGAGCCAGTCTGGTCCGGTTTGATACGGTTTGAGCCGGTCCAAACTGGTTTGAACCGGTCTAGCTGGTCTGGTCCGGATTGATCCGTTTTGAGCCGGTCTGGTCCGGTTTGATACGGTTTGACCCGTTCAAAACCGATTTGTGCCGGTCTATCCGGTCTGGTCCGGATTGATCCATTTTGAGCTGGTCTGGTCCGGTTTTATTCCGGTTTGAGCCAGTCAAAACCGGTCTGAGCCGGTCAGGTCCGTATTGATATGGTTAAAACCGGTTGGAGCCGGTCTAAGAGCCATTCTGGTGTGGTTTGATCCGGTTTGAGCCAGTCAAACCCGGTTTGAGTCTAGTTTGAGCCGATCAGGTCTGGTTTGATTCGATTTGAGCCGGTCTTGTCAGTATTGAGACGGTTAAAACTGGTTGGAGTCGGACTAAGAGCTGGTCTGGTGCGGTTTGATCCGGTTTGAGCAGGTCAAAACCGGTTTGCGTCCGGATTGAGCCGCTGTGGTCCGTTCCGGTTTGAGTCCGGTTTGAGCTGGTTTGAGCTGGTCTGGTCCGGTTTGAGCCTGTTAGATACGGACTAGTCCCGTTTTATCTGGTGTATTCCAGTTTGAGCCGGTGAAATCCGGTTTGATCCGGCACTTTGATCCGGTCTAATCTGGTTTGAGCCGGTCTGGTCTGATTTGATCCGGTTTGAGTTGGTCTGGTCTGGTTTGAGCCGGTCTGGTCCGCTTTGAGCCGGTCAAAACAGGTTTGAGGTGGTCTTGTCCAGTCTGGTCTGGTTTGCGCTGGTCAAAACCTGTTTGAGCCGGTCTGGTCAGGTTTGATTCCGGTTTGAGACGGTCAAAACCGGTTTGAGCCGTCTGGTCTGGTTTGAGGCGGTCTGCTCCGTTTTTACTCTGGTTTGATCCGGTCTGGTCCGGTTTGATCCGGTCTGGTCCAGTTTGATCCGGTCAAAACCGGTTTGAGTCCGGTTTGAGCCAGTCAAAACCGGTTTGAGCCAGTCTGGTTCAGTTTTAGCCGGTCTAAACAGTAATGAGCCGGTCAAATACAGTCAAAACAGGTATGAGCCTGTCTGTTCCGGTCTGGTCTGGTTTTAGTGGGTGAAAACCGGTTAGAGCCGGTCTGATCCGGTTTGAGTCCGGTTTGAGCCAGTTTGAGCCAGTATGGTCAGGTTTGAGCCGGTCTGGACCGGTTTGAGCCGGTTTGATCTGGTCTGTTCAGGTTTGAGTTCGGTTTGTGCCATGCAAAACCGGTTTGAATTGGTCTGGCCCTGTTTGAACCGATTGGAGCCGGTCTGGTCTGGTTTGAGCCGGTTTGAGCCGGTCAAAACCGGTTTGAGCCGGTCTGGTCTGGTTTGAGGCGGTCTGCTCCGTTTTTACTCTGGTTTGATCCGGTCTGGTCCGGTTTGATCCGGTCTGGTCCAGTTTGATCCGGTCAAAACCGGTTTGAGTCCGTTTGAGCCAGTCAAAACCGGTTTGAGCCGTCTGGTCCGGTTTGAGCCGGTCAAAACAGGTTTGAGCCGGTCAAAACCGGTTTGAGCGGTCAAAACCGGTTTGAGCCAGTCTGTTCCGGTTTGAGTCTGGTTTGAGCTGGTCAAAACCGGTTTGAGCCGGTCTGATCCGGTTTGAGTCCGGTTTGAGCCAGTTTGAGCCAGTATGGTCAGGTTTGAGCCGGTCTGGACCGGTTTGAGCCGGTTTGATCTGGTCTGTTCAGGTTTGAGTTCGGTTTGTGCCATGCAAAACCGGTTTGAATTGGTCTGGCCCTGTTTGAACCGATTGGAGCCGGTCTGGTCTGGTTTGAGCCGGTCGAAACCGGTTTGTGCGGGTCTGGTCCGGTTTGAGCCGGTCAAAACTAGTTTGAGCCAGTCGGTCCGGTTTGAGCCGGTAGAAACCGGTTTGAGCCCGTATAATACGGTCAAAACAGTTTTGAGCTGGTCTGGTCCGGTCTGGTCTGGTTTGAGCCAGTCGAAACCGGTTGGAGCAGGTCTGGTCCGGTTTGAGTCCGGTTTGAGCCGGTCAAAACCCGTTTGAACGGGTCTGGTCCGTATTCAGACGGTTAAAACCGTTTTGAGGCAGTCTAAGAGCCAGTCTGGTGCGGTTTGAGTCCGGTTTGAGCCGGTCTGGTCTGTTCTGGTTTGAGTCCTGTTTGAACCGGTGTGAGTCAGTCTGTTCCGGTTTGTGCTGGTTTGAGCCGGTCTCTTCCGGTTTGATCCGATTTGATCCGGTCTGGCCCTTTTTGAGTAGGTCAAAACCGGTTTGAGCCGGTCTGGTACGGTTTGATCCGGTTTGAGCCGGTCTGGTCAAGTTTGAGCCGGTTACAACCGGTTTGATCCGGTTTGAGCCGGTTTGGTCCGGTTTGATCCGGTTTGAGCTGGTCAAAACCAGTTGAGTCCGGTTTGAGCCGGTCAAAACTAGTTTTAGCCGGTCTAGCCGGTCTGGTCCGGATTGATCCAGTTTGAGCCAGTCTGTTCCGGTTTGATGCAGTTTGAGTCCGTGTGGTCCGGTATGAGCCGTTTTGAGCCAGTCTGGTCCGTTTTGATTCGATTTGACCCGGTGAAAACCGGGTTGAGCCGGTCTGGTCCGTATTGAGACAGTTAAAAGCTGTTTGTGCCGGTCTAAGACCCGGTCTGGTGCGGTTTGATCCGGTCTGAGCAGGTCAAAACTGGTTTGAGTCCGATTTGAGCTGGTCTGGTCCCTTCCGGTTTGAGTCCTGTTTGAGCCGGTTTGAGCCGGTCTGGTCCGGTTTTATCCGGTTTGAGCCGGTCAAAACCGGTTTGAGTCCAGTTTGAGCCGGTCAAAACCGGTTTGAGCTGGTCTGGTCCGGTTTGATCCTGTTTGAGCTGGTCTGGTCCGGTTTGATCCGGTTTGAGCCCTTCTGGTCCGGTTTGAGCCGGTTTGAGCCGGTCTGTTCTGGTTTGAGTCCGGTTTGAGCCGGTCAAAACCGGTTTGAATCGGTCTGGTCCAGTTTGATCCGATTTGAGCCGGTCTGGTCCGGTTTGAGCCCGTCAAAATCGGTTTGTGCCGGTCTGGTCCGGTTTGAGCCGGTTAAAACCGGGTTGAGCTGGTCTGGTCCGGTTTGAGCAGGTCGAAACCATTTTGAGCCTGTCTAATACGGTCAAAGATGGTTTGAGCCGCTCTGGTCTGGTTTGATTTGTTTGAGCCGGTCAAAACCGGTTTGAGTCAGGTTTGAGCTGGTCAAAACCACTTTGAGACGGTCTGGTCTGGTTTGATCCAGTTTGAGCCGGTCTGGTGCGTTTTGATCCGGTTTGAGCCCATCTGGTCAGGTTTGAGCCGGTTTGAGCCGGTCTGATCTGGTTTGAGATGGTCAAAACCGGTTAGAGCTGGTCTGGTCCGGTTTCTTCTGGTTTGAGCCAGTCAAAACCGGTTCGAGCTGGTCTGGTCCGTTTTGAGTCCGTTTTGAGCCGGTCAAAACCGGTTGGAGCCGGTCTGGTCCGGTTTGTTCCGTTCAAAACCGAGTTGAGCTGGTCTGGTCCGGTTTGAGCAGGTGGAAACCGGTTTCAGCCTGTCTAATACGGTCAAAGCTGGTTTGAGCCAGTCTGGTCCAGTTTGATCCAGTCAAAACTCGTTTGAGTCCGTTTTGAGCCCGTCAAAACCGGTTTTAGCCGGTCTAGCCGGTCTGGTGCGGATTCACCCGGTTTGAGCCGGTCTGGTCAGTTTGATCCGGTTTGAGCTGGTCTGGTCGGTTTGATCGGTTTGAGCCGGTCTGGTCCGTTTGATCCGTTTGAGCCGTCTGGTCCGTTTGATCCGGTTTGAGCCAGTCTGGTCCAGTTTGAGCTGGTCAAAACTGGTTTGAGCGGTCTGGTCCGGTTTGAGTCCGGTTTGAGCGGTCTGGTCAGTTTGATCTGGTTTGAGCGGTCTGGTCGGTTTGATCTGGTTTGAGTCCGTGTGGTCTTTGAACCGTTTGAGCCAGTCTGGTCGGTTTGATCGGTTTGAGCCGGTCAAAACCGGTTTGAGTCTGGTTTGAGCTGGTCTGGTCCGTTTGATCCGTTTGAGCGGTCTGGTCGGTTTGATCCGGTTTGAGCCAGTCTGGTCGGTTTGATCCGATTTGAGCGGTCAAAACTGGTTTGAGCGGTCTGGTCTGGTTTGAGCCGGTCTGATCCGGTTTGAGCTGGTCTGGTCCGGTTTGATCTGGTTTGAGCCAGTCAAAACCGGTTTGAGCGTCTGGTCTGGTCGGATTGATCCATTTTGAGCTGGTCGGTTTGATCTGGTTTGAGCCAGTCTGGTCCGTTTGATCCGGTTTGAGCGGTCAAAACCGGTTTGAGCAGTCTGGTCCGGTTTGAGCCAGTCAAAACCTGTTTGAGCCGGTCTAAGACCCGGTCTGGTGCGGTTTGATCCGGTCTGAGCAGGTCAAAACTGGTTTGAGTCCGATTTGAGCTGGTCTGGTCCGTTCCGGTTTGAGTCCTGTTTGAGCCGGTTTGAGCCGGTCTGGTCCGGTTTTATCCGGTTTGAGCCGGTCAAAACCGGTTTGAGTCCAGTTTGAGCCGGTCAAAACCGGTTTGAGCTGGTCTGGTCCGGTTTGATCCTGTTTGAGCTGGTCTGGTCCGGTTTGATCCGGTTTGAGCCCTTCTGGTCCGGTTTGAGCCGGTTTGAGCCGGTCTGTTCTGGTTTGAGTCCGGTTGGAGCTGGTCAAAACCGGTTGGAATCGGTCTGGACCAGTTTGATCCGATTTGAGCCGGTCTGGTCTGGTTTGAGCCCGTCAAAATTGGTTTGTGCCGGTCTGGTCCGGTTTGAGCCGGTTAAAACCGGGTTGAGCTGGTCTGGTCCGGTTTGAGCAGGTCGAAACCATTTTGAGCCTGTCTAATACGGTCAAAGATGGTTTGAGCCGCTCTGGTCTGGTTTGATTTGTTTGAGCCGGTCAAAACCGGTTTGAGTCAGGTTTGAGCTGGTCAAAACCACTTTGAGACGGTCTGGTCTGGTTTGATCCGGTTTGAGCGGTCTGGTGCGTTTTGATCCGGTTTGAGCCCATCTGGTCAGGTTTGAGCCGGTTTGAGCCGGTCTGATCTGGTTTGAGTCCGGTTGGAGCTGGTCAAAACCGGTTGAATCGGTCTGGACCAGTTTGATCCGATTTGAGCCGTCTGGTTTGGTTTGAGTCAAATTGGTTTGAGCCGGTCTGGTCCGTTTGAGCCGGTTAAAACCGGTTGAGCTGGTCTGGTCCGGTTTGAGGTGGTCAAACCATTTTGAGCCTGTCTAATCGGGTCAAAGATGGTTTGAGCGCTTCTGGTCTGGTTTGATTTGTTTGAGCCGGTCAAAACCGTTTGAGTCTGGTTTGAGCTGGTCAAAACCACTTTGAGCGGTCTGGTCTGGTTTGATCCGTTTGAGCCGGTCTGGTCGTTTGATCCGTTTGAGCCATCTGGTCAGGTTGAGGTTTGAGCCGGTCGATCTGGTTTGAGATGGTCAAACCGTGGTCTGGTCCGTTTGAGTCTGGTTTGAGCCGGTCAAAACCGTTTGAGCTGTTCTGGTCCGGTTTGTTCCGTCAAAACCGAGTTGAGCTGGTCTGGTCCGTTTGAGCAGGTGGAAACCGGTTTCAGCCTGTCTAATACGGTCAAAGCTGGTTTGAGCCAGTCTGGTCCAGTTTGATCCAGTCAAAACCGTTTGAGTCCGGTTTGAGCCGTCAAAACCGGTTTGAGCCGGTCAGGGTCCGGTCTGGTTCACCCGGTTTGAGCCGGGTCGGGTTTGAGCGGTTTCAGTCCGTGTGGTCCGGTTTGAGCTGGTTTGAGCTGGTCCGGTTTGACCACTTTGAGCCAGTCTGGTCGGGTTTGAAACGGTTTGAGCCGGTCAAAACCGGTTTGAGTCCATTTGAGCTGAAAACCGTTTGAGCCGGTCTGGTCAAAACCGGTTTGATCGGTTTCACTGTCAAAACGGTTTGAGCCGTCTGGTCTGGTTTGAGTCCGGTTTGAGCGGTCTACCGGTTTGAGCGGTCTGGTCGGTTTGAGCCGGTCAAAACCGGTTTGAGCTGGTTTGGTCCTGTATGAGTCCGGTTTGAGCCAGTCAAAACCAGTTTGAGTCCGGTTTGAGCCAGTCAAGAGGTTTGAGCGGTGTGGTCTGGTTTGAGCTGGTCAAACCAGTTTGAGCCGGTCTGGTCCGGTTTGAGGTCTGGCCGGGTTTTATTGAGTCCGGTTTGAGGCGGTCAAAACAGGTTTGAGTCAGTCTCATCTGGTTTGAGCTGGTTTGAGCGCTGGTCAGTCTTGATCCGTTTGAGCCGGTCTGGTCCGTTGAGATGGTTAAAACCGGTTTGAGCCAATCGTCTGTATGGTCTGGTTTGATCGGTTTGAGATGGTCTGGTCTGGTTTGAGCCGGTCAAAACCGGTTTTAGCCAGTCTGGTCCAGTTGAGTCCGGTTTGAGGTCAAAACCGGTTTGAGGCAGTCTGTTGATTTGAGCTGGTCAAAACGGTTTGAGCCGATCTAATGTCAAAACAGGTTTGAGCTAGTGTCCGCTTTGATCTGGTTTGAGCTGGTCTGATCCGTTTGATCCTGTTTGAGCCGGTCTGCTGGTTTGAGCCGGTCAAAACCGGTTTGAGCTGGTCTGGTCCGTTTTGAGCCGGTCAAAACCGGTTTGAGCCGATCTAATAAGATCAAAACAGGTTTGAGCTAGTGTGGTCCGCTTTGATCCGGTTTGAGCCGGTCAAAACCGGTTTGAGTCCGTTTGAGCCGTCAAAACCGGTTTGAGCCGGTCTGGTCTGGTTTGAGCGGTCAAAACCGGTTTGAGCCGGTCTGGTCGGGTTTGATGCGGTTTCAGTCCGTGTGGTCCGGTTTGAGCCGGTTTGAGCCGGTCTCGTCCAGTTTGACACGACTTGAGCCAGTCTGGTTCGGTTTGAAACGGTTTGAGCCGGTCCAAACCGGTTTGAGTCCGATTTGAGCTGGTGAAAACCAGTTTGACCAGGTCTAATTAGGTCAAAACCGGTTTGATCAGGTCTAATACTGTCAAAACAGATTTGAGCCGATCTGGTCTGGTTTGAGTCCGGTTTGAGCGGGTCAATACCGGTTTGAGCCGGTCTGGTACGGTTTGAGCCGGTCAAAACCGGTTTGAGCTGGTTTGGTCCTGTATGAGTCCGGTTTGAGCCAGTCAAAACCAGTTTGAGTCCGGTTTGAGCCAGTCATAAGAGGTTTGAGCCGGTGTGGCCCGGTTTGAGCTGGTCAAACCAGTTTGAGCCGGTCTGGTCCGGTTTGAGCCGGTCTGGCCGGGTTTTATTGAGTCCGGTTTGAGGCGGTCAAAACAGGTTTGAGTCAGTCTCATCTGGTTTGAGCTGGTTTGAGCCGGTCTGGGCTGGTCTGCTCCGGTTTGATCCGATTTGAGCCGGTCTGGTCCGTATTGAGATGGTTAAAACCGGTTTGAGCCAATCTAAGTGCCGGTATGGTCTGGTTTGATACGGTTTGAGATGGTCTGGTCTGGTTTGAGCCGGTCAAAACCGGTTTTAGCCAGTCTGGTCCAGCTTGAGTCCGGTTTCAGTCGGTCAAAACCGGTTTGAGGCAGTCTGGTTCGATTTGAGCCGTTCAAAAGCGGTTTGAGCCGATCTAATAAGATCAAAACAGGTTTGAGCTAGTGTGGTCCGCTTTGATCCGGTTTGAGCCGGTCTGATCCGGTTTGATCCTGTTTGTGCCGGTCTCGTCAAGTTGGAACCGGTCAAAACCGGTTTGAGCTGGTCTGGTCCGGTTTTAGCCAGTCTGGTTGAGTTTGAGCCAGTCAAAACCGGTTTGAGCTGGTCTCGTCCGGTTTCACCCCGTGTGGTCGCGTTTGAGCCGGTCAAAATCGGTTTGAGCCGGTCTGGTCTGCTTTGAGTCTGGTTTAAGCCGGTCTGGTCTGGTTTGAACCGGTCCCAACCGGTTTGAGCCGGTCAAATCTGGTTTGAGCCAATTGAAACCGACTTGAGCCGGTCTAAGAGCCGGTCTGCTCCAGTTGGGTCCTATCTGTCCCGGTTTGAGTCCGGTTTGAGCCGTGCTCTGGTTTGAGTCCGGTTTGATCTGGTCAAAACGGGTTTCTGCCGGTCTGGTCCGGTTTGGGCCTGTCAAAGGAGCTTTGAGCCGGTCTACTCCGGTTTCAGTCCAGTTTGATCTGGTCAAATCCGGTTTGGGCCAGTCAAAATCTGTTTGAGTCAGTCTGGTCCGGTTTGATCTGGTTTGAGCCGGTCTGATACGGTTTGAACCAGTTGAGCCGGTCTGGTCTGGTTTTAGCCGGTGAAAACCGGATTGAGCCAGACTGATCTGCTTTGAGTCCGGTTTGAGCTGGTCAAAACCGGTTTGAGCCGGTTGAATACGGTCCAAACAGTTTTCAGCTGGTCTGATCCAGTTTGATCTGGTTTGAGCCGGTCTGGACCGGTTTGAGCTGGTCAAAACCGGTTTGTGCCGGTCTGGTCTGATTTCAGCCAGTCAAAACCAGTTTTAGCCGGTCTGGTCCGGTTTGAGTCCGGTGTGAGCCGGTCTGGTCCGGTTTGATCCGGATGGAGCCGGTCTGGTCCGGTTTGATGCGGTTTGAGTCCGTGTGGTCCGTTTTGAACCGTTTTGAGCCCGTCTGGTCCAGTTTGATCCAGTTGGAGCCGTTCTGGTCCTGTTTGAGCTGGTCAAAACTGGTTTGAGCCAGTCTGGTCCGGTTTGAGTCCGGTTTGAGCCGGTCTGGTACGGTTTGATCTGGTTTGAGCCGGTCTGGTACGGTTTGATGTGGTTTGAGTCCGTGTGGTCCGTTTTGAACCGTTTTGAGCCAGTCTGGTCCGGTTTGATACGGTTTGACCCGGTGAAAACCGGTTTGAGCCGGTCTAGCCAGTCTGGTCTGGAGTGATCCATTTTGAGCCGGTCTGGTCCGGTTTGATCCGGTTTGAGCCACTCTGGTCCGGTTTGATACGATTTGAGCGGTCAAAACTGGTTTGAGCCGGTCTACCTGGTCTGGTCCGGATTGATCCGTTTTGACCTGGTCTGGTCCGGTTTGATCTGGTTTGACCCAGTCAAAACCGGTTTGAGCTGGTCTAGCCGCTCTGGTCCGGATTGATCCATTTTGAGCTGGTCTGGTCCGGTTTGATCTGGTTTGAGCCAGTCTGGTCCGGTTTGATAAGGTTTGATCCAGTCAAAACCGGTTTGAGCCTGTCTAGCCGGTCTGGTCCGGATTGATCCATTTTGAGCCGGTCTGGTGCGGTTTGATCCGGTCAAAACCAGTTTGAGTCCGGTTTGAGTCAGTCCGGTCCGTTCCAGTTTGATTCCTGTTTGAACTGGTTTGAGCCCATCTGGTCCGGAGAGAGCTGGTTTGAGGCGGTCTGGTCCGGTTTGATCCGATTTGAGCCGGTCTGACCTGGTTTGAGTCGTTCTGGTTTGGTTTGATCCGGTTTGAGCCGGTCTGGTCCGGTTTGAGGCGGTCAAAACCAGTATGAGCCGGTCTCGTCCTGTTTGATCGGTTTGAAATGGTCAAAACCGGTTTGAGATGGTCTGGTCCGGTTTGAACCGGTCAAAACCAGTTTGAGCCGTTCTCGTCCGCTTTGAGTCCGGTTTGAGCCGGTCAAAACCGGTTTGAACCAGCCGGGTCTGGTTTGAGTCTGGTTTGAGCCGTTCAAAACATGTTTGAGTCCGGTTTGAGCTGCTCAAAACAGGTTTCAGCCGGTCTCGTCTGGTTTGATCCGGTTTGAGCCGGTCTGGTCCGGTTTGATGCGGTTTGAGTCTGTGTCGTCCGTTTTGAACCGTTTTCAGCCAGTCTGGTCTGGTTTGATATGGTTTGACCGGTGAAAACCGGTTTGAGACGGTCTAGCCAGTCTGGTTTGGATCGATCCATTTTAAGCCGGCCTGGCCTGGTTTGATCCGGTTTGAGCCAGTCTGGTCCAGTTTGATACGGTTTGAGCCGGTGAAAACTGGTTTGAGCCGGTCTAGCCGGTCTGGTCTGGATTGATCCATTTTGAGCTGGTCTGGTCCGGTTTGATCTGGTTTGACCCGGTCAAAACAGGTTTGAGCGGGTCTGGTCCGTATTGAGATGGCTAAAACCAGTTTGATGCGTTCTAAGAGCTGGTCTGGTGCGGTTTGATCCGGTTTGTGCCAGTCAAAACTGGTATGAGTTCGATTTGACCCCAGTCTGGTCCGTTCAGGTTTGAGTCCGGTTTGAGCCGGTTTGAGTCAGTCTGTTCCAGTTTGAGCCGGATTGAGCCGGTCTGTTCCAGTTTGATCTGATTGATCTGGTCTGGCCAGGTTTGAGTCGGTCAAAACAGGTTTGAGCTGGTGTGGTATGGTTTAATCCTATTTCAGCCGGTCTGGTCAAGTTTGAGCCGGTTAAAACCGATTTGAGCCAGGTCTGGTACGGTTTGATCCGGTTTGAGCCGGTCAAAACCGGTTTGAGTCCACTTTGAGCAGTTCAAAACTGGTTTGAGCCGGTCTGGGTCAGTTTGAGCCGGTCAAAACCGGTTTGAGCCGGTTTAATATGGTCAAAACAGGTTTAAGCCGGTCTGCTCTGGTTTGATCCGATTTGAGCCGGTCTGGTCCGGTTTGATCCGTTTGAGCCGGTCTGACCTGGTTTGAGTCGTTCTGGTTTGGTTTGATCCGGTTTGAGCCGGTCTGGTCCGGTTTGAGCGGTCAAAACCAGTTTGAGCTGGTCTGGTCCGGTTTGATCCGGTTTGAAATGGTCAAAACCGGTTTGAGATGGTCTGGTCCGGTTTGAACCGGTCAAAACCAGTTTGAGCCGGTCTGGTCGGTTTGAGCCGGTCTGGTCCGGTTTGAGCCGGTCTGGTTTGAGTCCGGTTTGAGCCGTCAAAACATGTTTGAGTCCGGTTTGAGCTGCTCAAAACAGGTTTGAGCCGGTCTGTCTGGTTTGATCCGTTTGAGCCGGTCAAAACCGGTTTGAGCTGGTCTGGTCGGTTTGAACCGGTCAAAACCAGTTTGAGTCCGGTTTGAGTCCGGTTTGACCCGGTGAAAACCGGTTTGAGCGGTCAGCCAGTCTGGTTTGATCGATCCATTTTAAGCCGGCCTGGCCTGGTTTGATCCGTTTGAGCCAGTCTGGTCCAGTTTGATCGGTTTGAGCCGGTGAAAACTGGTTTGAGCCGGTCTAGCCAGTCTGGTCTGGAGTGATCCATTTTGAGCCGGTCTGGTCCGGTTTGATCTGGTTTGACCGGTCAAAACAGGTTTGAGCGGTCTGGTCCGTTTGAGATGGCTAAAACCAGTTTGAGGTTCTGAGCTGGTCTGGTGCGGTTTGATCCGGTTTGTGCCAGTCAAAACTGGTTTGAGCCAGTCTGGTCCGTTCAGGTTTGAGTCCGGTTTGAGCGGTTTGAGTCAGTCTGTTCCAGTTTGAGCCGGTCAAAACTGGTTTGAGCGGTCTGGTCCGGTTTGATCCGGTTTGAGCGGTCTGGTCCGGTTTGAGCGGTCAAAACAGGTTTGAGCTGGTGGTATGGTTTAATCCTATTTCAGCCGGTCTGGTCAAGTTTGAGCCGGTTAAACCGTTTGAGCCAGTCTGGTCTGGTTTGATCCGGTTTGAGCCGGTTTGAGCCAGTCAAAACCGGTTTGAGTCCGCTTTGAGCAGTTCAAAACTGGTTTGAGCCGGTCTGGTCAGTTTGAGCGGTCAAAACCGGTTTGAGCCGGTCTGGTCCGGTTTGAGCCGGTCTGACCTGGTTTGAGTCGTTCTGGTTGGTTTGATCCGGTTTGATCCGGTCAAAACCAGTTTGAGTCTGTTTTGTGCCCGTCAAACCGGTTTGAGCCTGTCTGGTTCGGTTTTAGCTGGTCAAAATCGGATTGATCCGGTCTGGTGTGGTTTGAGTCCGGTTTGACCCGGTCAAACCCGGTTTGAGCCAGTATGGTCCGGTTTAAGCCGGTCTGGTCGGATTTGAGCCGATCAAAACCGGTTTGAGCCGGTCTGGTCCAGTTTGAATCGTATTTGAGACGCTCAAAACCGGTTTGAGTCGGTGTGGTCCGGTTTGATCTGGAGAAAGAAGCTTTCTGAGAAACTGCTTTGTGTTCTGTGAATTCATCTCACAGAGTAACAGCTTTCTCCTCCAGAAGCCAATCACTAAGACTGTTCTTGTGGAATTTGCAAAGGGACATTGGGAAGCCCTTAGGGGCCTATGGTGTAAAAGAAAATATCCTCAGATGAAAACTGGAAAGAAGATTTCTGAGAAACTGCTTTGTGATGTGTAACTTCCCCAAACTTAGTCACAGCTGTATTTCCTGGAGCTGTTTGGAAGCCTTATTTCTCTGGAATCTGAGACCTGATATTTCGCACTACTTTGAAGACTATAGGGCCAAAGGAAATATCCTCCCAGAAAAATGAAAAGAAGCTTTCTGGGAAACTTCTTTGTGATCTGTGAATTTATCTCACAGAGTTACAGCTTTCCGCTCGAGAAAACTTTCGATAAGACTGTTTTGTGGAATTTGCAAAGTGATACTTGGAAGCCCATGGAGGGCTATGGTGAAAAAGAAAGTATCCTCAAAAAAAACTGGAAAGAAGTTTCTGAGAAACTGCTTGGTGTTTTGTGAAATCATCTCACAGAGTTACAGCTTTCCCCTCCAGAAGCCGTTTGCTAAGACTGGTCTTGTGGAATTTGCAAAGGGATATTTCGAAGCCCGTAGAGGCCTAAGGTGAAAAAGAAAATATCCTCAGATGAAAACTGGAAAGAAGCTTTCTGAGAGACTGCTTTGTGATGTTTGACTTGCACTCACTGAGTTACAGCTGTATTTCGTGAAGCTGTTTGCTTGCCTTATTTCTGTGGAATCTGAGAACTGATATTTAAGATCCTTGGAAGACTATAGGGCCAAAGGAAATGTGCTCCGATAAAAATGAGAAAGAAGCTTTCTGAGAAACTTCTTTGTGATCTGTGAATTCATCTCACACAGTTATAGCTTTCCCCTCAAGAAGCCTTTCGCTAAGACTGTTCTTGTGGAATTTGCAAAGGGATATTTGGAAGCCCATGGAGGGCTATGGTGAAAAGGGAGATAACCTCCGATGAAAACTGGAAAGGAGCTTTCTGAGAAACTGCTTTGCTTTCTGTGAATTCATCTCACAGAGTTTCATCTTTCCCTTCCAGAAGTCGTTCGCTAGGACTGTTCTTCTGGAATTTGCAAGGGGATATTTGGAAGCCCATAGTGGCCTATGGTGAAAAAGGAAATATCCTCAGTTGAAAACTGGAAAGATGCTTTCTGAGAGACTGCTTTGTAAGGTGTGACTTCCACTCACTCAGTCACAGCTGTGTTTCCATGAGCTGTTTGCTAGCCTAATTTCTGTGGAATATGAGAACAGATATTTCGGATCCCTTGAAGACTGTGGGGCCAAGGGAAATATCCTGTGATCAAAATGAGAAAGAAGCTTTCTGAGAAACTCCTTTGTGATCTGTGAATTCATCTCAAAGAGCTACAGCTCTCCCTTCAAGAAGCCTTTCGCTAAGATTGTTCTTGTGCTATTTCCAAAGCGATATTTGGAAGCCCATGAAGGGCTATGGTGAAAAGGGAAATATCCTCAGATAAAAACTAGTAAGAAGCTTTCTGAGAAACTGCTTTGTTTTCTGGGAATTCATTTCACAGAGTTACAGCTTTCCCCTCCAGAAGCCGTTCCCTAAGGCTGTTCTTGTGGAATTTGCAAAGGGATATTTAGAAGCCCATAGAGGCCTATGTTGAAAAAGGAAATATCCTCAGATGAAAACTGGAAAGAAGCTTTCAGAGAAACTACTTTGTGATGTGTGTCTTCCACTCACTGAGTTACAACTGTATTTCGTGGAGCTGTTGGCTAGCCTTATTTCTGTGTAATCTGATAACTGATATCTTGGATCCCTGGAAGACTATAGGGCCAAAGGAAATATCCTCCGATCACAATGAGAAAGAAGCTTTCTGAGAAACTTCTTTGTGATGTGTGAATATATCTCACAGAGTTACAGCTTTCCCCTGAAGAAACCTTTCGCTAAGACTGTTCTTGTGGAATTTACAAAGTAATATTTGGAAGCCCATGGAGGGCTATGGTGAAAAGGGAAGTGTCCTCAGATAAACACTGGAAAGAAGCTTTCAGAGCAACTGCTTTGTGTTCAGTGAATACATCTCCCAGAGTTACAGCTTTCCCCTCCAGAAGCTGTTCCTTAAGACTGTTCTTGTTGAAATTGCAAAGGGATATTTGGAAGTCCATAGAGGCCTATGGTGAAAAGAAAATATCCTCAGATGAAAACTGGAAAGAAGCTTTCTGAGAAACTGCTTTGTGATGTGTGAGTTCCACTCACTGAGTTACAGCTGTATTTCGTGGAGCTGTTTGCTAGCCTTATTTCTGTGGAATCTGAGAACTGATATTTCGGATCCCTTTGAAGACTATAGGGCCAAAGGAAATATCCTCCAATCAAAATGAGAAAGAAGTTTTCTGAGAAACTTCTTTGTGATCTGTGAATTCATCTCACAGAGTTACAGCTTTCCCCTCAAGAAGCCTTTCGCTAAGACTGTTCTTGTGGAATTTGCAAAGTGATATTTGGAAGCCCATGGAGGCTATGGTGAAAAGGGAAATATCCTCAGATAAAACTGGAAAGAAGCTTTCTGAGAAACTGCTTTGTGTTCTGTGAATTCATCTCACAGAGTTACAGCTTTCCCTCAAGAAGCCTTTCGCTAAGACTGTTCTTGTGGAATTTGCAAAGGATATTTGGAAGCCCATAGAGGCCTATGGTGAAAAAGAAAATATCCTCAGATGAAAACTGGAAAGAAGCTTTCTGAGAAACTGCTTTGTGATGTGTGACTTCCACTCACTGAGTTACAGCTGTATTTCGTGGAGCTGTTTGCTAGCCTTATTTCTGTGGAATCTGAGAACTGATATTTGGATCCCTTTGAAGACTATAGGGCCAAAGGAAATATCCTCCAATCAAAATGAGAAAGAAGCTTTCTGAGAAACTTCTTTGTGATCTGTGAATTCATCTCACAGAGTTACAGCTTTCCCTCAAGAAGCCTTTCGCTAAGACTGTTCTTGTGGAATTTGCAAAGTGATATTTGGAAGCCCATGGAGGCTATGGTGAAAAGGAAATATCCTCAGATAAAAACTGGAAAGAAGCTTTCTGAGAAACTGCTTTGTGTTCTGTGAATTCTTCTCCCAGATTTACAGGTTTCCCCTCCTGAAGCCATTCGCTAAGACTGTTCTTGTGGAATTTGCAAGGGATATTTGGAAGTCCATAGAGGCCTACGGTGAAAAACAAAGTATTCTCAGATGAAAACTGGAAAGAACTGGTGAAAACCGGTTTGAGCCAGTCTGGTCCGGTTTAAGTCCAGTTTGTGCCGGTCTGGTCCGGTTTGAGCCAGTCAAAACCGGTTTCAGCCTGTCTGGTTCTGTTTTGAGCCGGTCAAAACTGGTTTGAATCGGTCTGCTCAGGTTTGAACCGGCTTGAGCCGATCTGGTCTGGTTTGAGCTGGTCAAAACCGGTTTGAGCCGGTCTGGTCTGGTTTTATTCCGGTTTGAGCCGGTCAAAACCGGTTTTAGCCATTCCGGTCCAGTTTGATTTGGTCAAAACCGGTTTGAGTCCGGTTTCAGCCAGTCTAAACCGGTTTGAGCCAGTCTGGATCAGTTTTTTTCCAGTCAAAACCGGTTTGAGCCAGTCTAATATAGTCAAAACTAGTTTGAGCCTGTCTGGTCCCGTTTGAGCCGGTCTGGTCTGGTTTGAGCTGGTCAAAACCGGTTTGAGCCAGTCTGGTCCGGTTTGAGCCAGTCAAAACCGGTTTGAGCCAGTCTGGTCCGGTTTGAGCCAGTCAAAACCGGTTTGAGCCGGTCTGGTCTGGTTTGAGCTGGTCAAAACCGGTTTGAGCCAGTCTGGTCCTGTTTGAGCCGGTCTGGTCTGGTTTGAGCTGTCAAAACCGGTTTGAGCCAGTCTGGTCCTGTTTGAGCCGGTCTGGTCTGGTTTGAGCTGGTCAAAACCGGTTTGAGCCGGTCTGGTCTGGTTTGAGCTGGTCTGGTCGGTTTGAGTCGGTTTGAGCCGGTTTGAGCCAGTCTGGTCCGGTTTGAGCTGGTCAAAACCGGTTTGAGCCAGTCTGGTCCGGTTTGAGTCGGTTTGAGCCGGTTTGAGCCGGTCTGTTCTGGTTTGAGCTGGTCAAAACCAGTTTGAGCCAGTCTGGTCCAGTTTGAGTCCGGTTTGAGTCAGTTTGAGCCAGTCTGGTCCGGTTTGAGCCAGTCTGGTCCGGTTTGAGCCAGTCAAAACCGGTTTCAGCCGGTCAAAACTGGTTTGAGTCTGGTTTGAGCGGTCAAAACTGGTTTGAGCCAGTCTGGTCCGGTTTGATCCGGAGAAAGAAGCTTTCTGAGAAACTGCTTTGTGTTCTGTGAATTCATCTCACAGAGTTACAGCTTTCCTCAAGAAGCCTTTCGCTAAGACTGTTCTTGTGGAATTTGCAAAGGATATTTGGAAGCCCATAGAGGCCTATGGTGAAAAGAAAATATCCTCAGATGAAAACTGGAAAGAAGCTTTCTGAGAAACTGCTTTGTGTTGGTGGTTGATCCAGTCAAAACCGGTTTGAGCCGGTCTAATACAGTCAAAACAAGTTTGAGCCGGTCTGGTCTGGTTTGAGCTGGTCAAAACCGGTTTGAGCCGGTCTAATACAGTCAAAACAAGTTTGAGCCGGTCAAAACCGGTTTGAGCCGGTCTGGTCTGGTTTGAGCTGGTCAAAACCGGTTTGAGCCAGTCTGGTCCTGTTTGAGCCGGTCTGGTCTGGTTTGAGCTGTCAAAACCGGTTTGAGCCGGTCTGGTCTGGTTTGAGCTGGTCAAAACCGGTTTGAGCCAGTCAAAACCGGTTTGAGCCAGTCAAAACCGGTTTGAGCCGGTCTGGTCTGGTTTGAGCTGGTCAAAACCGGTTTGAGCCAGTCAAAACCGGTTTGAGCCGGTCTGGTCTGGTTTGAGCTGTCAAAACCGGTTTGAGCCAGTCAAAACCGGTTTGAGCCGGTCTGGTCTGGTTTGAGCTGGTCAAAACCGGTTTGAGCCAGTCAAAACCGGTTTGAGCCAGTCAAAACCGGTTTGAGCAGTCAAAACCGGTTTGAGCCTGTCAAAACCGGTTTGAGCCAGTCTGGTCCGGTTTGAGCCAGTCTGGTCTGGTTTGAGCTGTCAAAACCGGTTTGAGCCAGTCTGGTCCGGTTTGATCCGGTTTGAGCCGGTCTGGTCTGGTTTGAGCTGGTCAAAACCGGTTTGAGCCAGTCTGGTCCGGTTTGATCCGGTTTGAGCCGGTCTGTTCTGGTTTGAGCTGGTCAAAATCAGATTGATCCGCTCTGGTGCAGTTTGAGTCCGGTTTGAGCCAGTTTGAGCCGGTCTGGTCTGGTTTGAGCCTGTCAAAACCGGTTTAAGCCGGTCTGGTCTGATTTGAGCCGGTCAAAACCGGTTTCAGCCGGTCTGGTCCGGTTTGAGTCCAGTTTGAGCCGCTCAAAGCCGTTTTGAGTCGGTCTGGTCCGGTTTGATCCGGAGAAAGAAGATTTCTGGGAAACTGCTTTGTGTTCTGTGAATTCATCTCACAGAGTTACAGCTTTCCCCTCCAGAAGCCATCGCTAAGACTGTTCTTTTGGAATTTGCAAAGGGATATTTGGAAGCCCTAAAGGCCTATGGTGAAAAAGAAAATATCCTCAAATGAAAACTGGAAAGAAGCTTTTAGCAAATCCGGTTTGAGCCAGTCTGGTCCGGTTTGATCCGGTCAAAACCGGTTTGAGTCTGGTTTGAGCCTGTCAAAACCGGTTTGAGCCGGTCTGGTTCGGTTTTAGCCGGTCAAAACCGGTTTGAGCCAGTCAAAACTGGTTTGAGCGGTCAAAACCGGTTTGAGCGGTCAAAACCGGTTTGATCCGGTTTGAGCCGTCAAAACCAGTTTGAGCCAGTCTGGTCGGTTTGAGTCCGGTTTGAGCCTGTCAAAACCGGTTTGAGCCGGTCTGGTCTGGTTTGAGCGGTCAAAACCGGTTTGAGTCAGTTTGAGCCAGTCTGGTCTGGTTTGAGCCTGTCAAAACCGGTTTGAGTCAGTTTGAGCCAGTCTGGTCCGGTTTGAGTCCGGTTTGAGTCAGTTTGAGCCAGTCTGGTCTGGTTTGAGCCGGTTTGAGCCGGTCTGGTCCAGTTTGATCCGGTCAAAACCGGTTTGATCCGGTTTGAGCCAGTCAAAACCGGTTTGATCCGGTCAAAACCAGTTTGAGCCGGTCAAAACTGGTTTGAGCCGGTCTGGTCCGGTTTGAGTCCGTTTGAGCCGGTCAAAACCGGTTTGAGCTGGTCAAAACCGGTTTGAGTCTGGTTTGAGCCAGTCTGGTCTGGTTTGAGCCGCTCAAAACCCGTTTGAGTTGGTCTGGTCCAGTTTGATCCGGAGAAAGAAGCTTTCTGAGAAACTGCTTTGTGTTCTGTGAATTCATCTCACAGAGTTACAGCTTTCCCCTCCAGAAGCCGTCGCTAAGACTGTTCTTTTGGAATTTGCAAAGGGATATTTGGAAGCCCTAAAGGCCTATGGTGAAAAAGAAAATATCCTCAAATGAAAACTGGAAAGAAGCTTTCTGAGACACTGCTTTGTGATGTGTGACTTCCACTCACTGAGTTACGGCTGTATTTCGTGGAGCTGTTTGCAAGCCTTATTTCTGTGGAATCTGAGAACTGATATTTCAGATCCCTTTGAAGACTATAGGGCCCAAGGAAATATCCTCCGATCAAAATGAGAAAGAAGCTTTCTGAGAAACTTTTTGTGATCTGTCAATTCATCTCACAGAGTTAGAGCTTTCCACTCAGGAAGACTTTTGCTAAGACTGTTCTTGTGGAATTTGCAAAGTGATATTTTGAAGCCCATGGAGGGCTATGGTGAAAAGGGAAATATCCTCAGATAAAACTGGAAAGAAGCTTTCTGAGAAACTGCTTTGTGTTCTGTGAATTCATCTCACAGAGTTACAGCTTTCCCCTCCAGAAGCCGTTTGCTAAGACTGTTCTTGTGGAATTTGCAAAGGATATTTGGAAGCCCATAGAGGCCTATGGTGAAAAGAAAATATCCTCAGATGAAAACTGGAAAGAAGCTTTCTGAGAAACTGCTTTGTGATGTGTGACTTCCACTCACTGAGTTACAGCTGTATTTCGTGGAGCTGTTTGCTAGCCTTATTTCTGTGGAATCTGAGAACTGATATTTCGGATCCTTTGAAGACTATAGGGCCAAAGAAATATCCTCCGATCAAAATGAGAAAGAAGCTTTCTGAGAAACTTCTTTGTGATCTGTGAATTCATCTCACAGAGTTACAGCTTTCCCCTCAAGAAGCCTTTTGCTAAGACTGTTCTTGTGGAATTTGCAAAGTGATATTTGGAAGCCCATGGAGGCTATGGTGAAAAAGAAAATATCCTCAGATAAAAACTGGAAAGAAGCTTTCTGAGAAACTGCTTTGTGTTCTGTGAATTCATCTCACAGAGTTACAGCTTTCCCTCAGAAGCCGTTCGCTAAGACTGTTCTTGTGGAATTTGCAAAGGGATATTTGGAAGCCCATAGAGGCTATGGTGAAAAAGAAAATATCCTCAGATGAAAACTGGAAAGAAGCTTTCTGAGAAACTGCTTTGTGATGTGTGACTTCACTCACTGAGTTACAGCTGTATTTCCTGGAGCTGTTTGCTAGCCTTATTTCTGTGGAATCTGAGAACTGATATTTCAGATCCCTTTGAAGACTATAGGGCCAAAGGAAATATCCTCCGATCAAAATGAGAAAGAAGCTTTCTGAGAAACTTCTTTGTGATCTGTGAATTCATCTCACAGAGTTACAGCTTTCCCCTCAAGAAGCCTTTCGCTAAGACTGTTCTTGTGGAATTTGCAAAGTGATATTTGGAAGCCCATGGAGGCTATGGTGAAAAAGAAAATATCCTCAGATAAAACTGGAAAGAAGCTTTCTGAGAAACTGCTTTGTGTTCTGTGAATTCATCTCACAGAGTTACAGCTTTCCTCCAGAAGCCGTTCGCTAAGACTGTTCTGTGGAATTTGCAAAGGATATTTGGAAGCCCATAGAGGCCTATGGTGAAAAGAAAATATCCTCAGATGAAAACTGGAAAGAAGCTTTCTGAGAAACTGCTTTGTGATGTGTGACTTCACTCACTGAGTTACAGCTGTATTTCATGGAGCTGTTTGCTAGCCTTATTTCTGTGGAATCTGAGAACTGATATTTCGGATCCCTTTGAAGACTATACGGCCGAAGGACATATCCTCAGATAAAAATGGAAAAGAAGCTTTCTGAGAAACTTCTTTGTGATCTGTGAATTCATCTCACAGTTACAGCTTTCCTCAAGAAGCCTTTCGCTAAGACTGTTCTTGTGGAATTTGCAAAGTGATATTTGGAAGCCCATGGAGGCTATGGTGAAAAGAAAATATCCTCAGATAAAACTGGAAAGAAGCTTTCTGAGAAACTGCTTTGTGTTCTGTGAATTCATCTCACAGTTACAGCTTTCCTCAGAAGCCGTTCGCTAAGACTGTTCTTGTGGAATTTGCAAAGGATATTTGGAAGCCCATAGAGGCCTATGGTGAAAAGAAAATATCCTCAGATGAAAACTGGAAAGAAGCTTTCTGAGAAACTGCTTTGTGATGTGTGACTTCACTCACTGAGTTACAGCTGTATTTCCGGGAGCTGTTTGCTAGCCTTATTTCTGTGGAATCTGAGAACTGATATTTCAGATCCCTTTGAAGACTATAGGGCCAAAGGAAATATCCTCAGATAAAACTGGAAAGAAGCTTTCTGAGAAACTGCTTTGTGATCTGTGAATTCATCTCACAGAGTTACAGCTTTCCCCTCAAGAAGCCTTTCGCTAAGACTGTTCTTGTGGAATTTGCAAAGTGATATTTGGAAGCCCATGGAGGCTATGGTGAAAAGGAAATATCCTCAGATAAAACTGGAAAGAAGCTTTCTGAGAAACTGCTTTGTGTTCTGTGAATTCATCTCACAGAGTTACAGCTTTCCCCTCCAGAAGCCGTTCGCTAAGACTGTTCTTCTGGAATTTGCAAAGGGATATTTGGAAGCCCATAGAGGCCTATGGTGAAAAGAAAATATCCTCAGATGAAAACTGGAAGAAGCTTTCTGAGAAACTGCTTTGTGATGTGTGACTTCCACTCACTGAGTTACAGCTGTATTTCCTGGAGCTGTTTGCTAGCCTTATTTCTGTGGAATCTGAGAACTGATATTTCAGATCCCTTTGAAGACTATAGGGCCAAAGGAAATATCCTCTGATAAAAATGAGAAAGAAGCTTTCTGAGAAACTTCTTTGTGATCTGTGAATTCATCTCACAGAGTTACAGCTTTCCCCTCAAGAAGCCTTTCGCTAAGACTGTTCTTTTGGAATTTGCAAAGTGATATTTGGAAGCCCATGGAGGGCTATGGTGAAAAGGGAAATATCCTCCGTTCAAAATTAGAAAGAAGCTTTCTGAGAAACTGCTTTGTGTTCTGTGAGTTCATCTCACAGCGTTACAGCTTTCCCCTCCAGGAGCCGTTCGCTAAGACTGTTCTTTTGGAATTTGCAAAGGATATTTGGAAGCCCATAGAGGCCTATGGGGAAAAAGAAAATATCCTCAGATGAAAACTGGAAAGAAGCTTTCTGAGAAACTGCTTTGTGATGTGTGACTTCCACTCACTGAGTTACAGCTGTATTTCGTGGAGCTGTTTGCTAGCCTTATTTCTGTGGAATTTGAGAACTGATACTTTGGATCCTTTGAAGACTATAGGGCCAAAGGAAATATCCTCCGATCAAAATGAGAAAGAAGCTTTCTGAGAAACTTCTTTGTGATCTGTGAATTCATCTCACAGAGTTACAGCTTTCCCCTCAGAAGCCTTTCGCTAAGACTGTTCTTGTGGAATTTGCAAAGTGATATTTGGAAGCCCATGGAGGCTATGGTGAAAAGGGAAATATCCTCAGATAAAACTGGAAAGAAGCTTTCTGAGAAACTGCTTTGTGTTCTGTGAATTCATCTCACAGAGTTACAGCTTTCCCCTCCAGAAGCCGTTCGCTAAGACTGTTCTTGTGGAATTTGCAAAGGATATTTGGAAGCCCATAGAGGCCTATGGGGAAAAAGAAAATATCCTCAGATGAAAACTGGAAAGAAGCTTTCTGAGAAACTGCTTTGTGATGTGTGACTTCCACTCACTGAGTTACAGCTGTATTTCGTGGAGCTGTTTGCTAGCCTTATTTCTGTGGAATCTGAGAACTGATATTTCGGATCCCTTTGAAGACTATAGGGCCAAAGGAAATATCCTCCGATCAAAATGAGAAAGAAGCTTTCTGAGAAACTTCTTTGTGATCTGTGAATTCATCTCACAGAGTTACAGCTTTCCTCAAGAAGCCTTTCGCTAAGACTGTTCTTGTGGAATTTGCAAAGTGATATTTGGAAGCCCATGGAGGCTATGGTGAAAAGGGAAATATCCTCAGATAACAACTGGAAAGAAGCTTTCTGAGAAACTGCTTTGTGTTCTGTGAATTCATCTCACAGAGTTACAGCTTTCCCCTCAGAAGCCGTTCACTAAGACTGTTCTTGTGGAATTTGCAAAGTGATATTTGGAAGCCCATGAAGGGCTATGGTGTAAAGGAAAATATCCTCACATGAAAACTGGAAAGAAGCTTTATGAGAATCTGCTTTGTGATTTGTGAATTCCACTCATTGAGTTACAGCTGTATTTCATGGAGCTGTTTGCTAGCCTTATTTCTGTGGAATCTGAGAAGTGATATCTCGGATCCCTTTGAAGACTATGCGGCCAAAGGAAATATCCTCAGATCAAAATGAGAAAGAAGCTTTCTGAGAAACTTTTGTGATCTGTGAATTCATCTCACAGAGTTACAGCTTTCCTCAAGAAGCCTTTGCTAAGACTGTTCTTGTGGAATTTGCAAAGTGATATTTGGAAGCCCATGGAGGCTATGGTGAAAAGGAAATATCCTCAGATAAAACTGGAAAGAAGCTTTCTGAGAAACTGCTTTGTGTTCTGTGAATTCATCTCACAGAGTTACAGCTTTCCTCAGAAGCCGTTCGCTAAGACTGTTCTTGTGGAATTTGCAAAGGATATTTGGAAGCCCATGGAGGCTATGGTGAAAAGAAAATATCCTCAGATGAAAACTGGAAAGAAGCTTTCTGAGAAACTGCTTTGTGATGTGTGACTTCCACTCACTGAGTTACAGCTGTATTTCGTGGAGCTGTTTGCTAGCCTTATTTCTGTGGAATCTGAGAACTGATATTTCGGATCCCTTTGAAGACTATAGGGCCAAAGGAAATATCCTCCGATCAAAATGAGAAAGAAGCTTTCTGAGAAACTTCTTTGTGATCTGTGAATTCATCTCACAGAGTTACAGCTTTCCTCAAGAAGCCTTTCGCTAAGACTGTTCTTGTGGAATTTGCAAAGTGATATTTGGAAGCCCATGGAGGGCTATGGTGAAAAGGAAATATCCTCAGATAAAACTGGAAAGAAGCTTTCTGAGAAACTGCTTTGTGTTCTGTGAATTCATCTCACAGAGTTACAGCTTTCCCCTCCAGAAGCCGTTCGCTAAGACTGTTCTTGTGGAATTTGCAAAGGATATTTGGAAGCCCATGGAGGGCTATGGTGAAAAGGGAAATATCCTCAGATGAAAACTGGAAAGAAGCTTTCTGAGAAACTGCTTTGTGTTCTGTGAATTCATCTCACAGAGTTACAGCTTTCCTCCAGAAGCCGTTTGCTAAGACTGTTCTTGTGGAATTTGCAAAGGATATTTGGAAGCCCATAGAGGCCTATGGTGAAAAAGAAAATATCCTCAGATGAAAACTGGAAAGAAGCTTTCTGAGAAACTGCTTTGTGATGTGACTTCCACTCACTGAGTTACAGCTGTATTTCATGGAGCTGTTTGCTAGCCTTATTTCTGTGGAATCTGAGAACTGATATTTGGATCCCTTTGAAGACTATAGGGCCAAAGGAAATATCCTCCGATCAAAATGAGAAAGAAGCTTTCTGAGAAACTTCTTTGTGATCTGTGAATTCATCTCACAGTTACAGCTTTCCTCAAGAAGCCTTTCGCTAAGACTGTTCTTGTGGAATTTGCAAAGTGATATTTGGAAGCCCATGGAGGGCTATGGTGAAAAGGGAAATATCCTCAGATAAAAACTGGAAAGAAGCTTTCTGAGAAACTCCTTTGTGTTCTGTGAATTCATCTCACAGAGTTACAGCTTTCCCCTCAAGAAGCCGTTCGCTAAGACTGTTCTTCTGGAATTTGCAAAGGGATATTGGGAAACCCATAGAGGCCTATGGTGAAAAAGAAAATATCCTCAGGGGAAACCTGAAAGAAGCTTTCTGATGAAATGCTTTGGTCTGGTTCAGTTTTAGCCGGTCTAAACAGGTATGAGCCGGTCTGGTGCGTATTGATCCAGTTTGAGCCTGTCAATACCGGTTTGATTCCGTTTTGAGCCGGTCAGGTCCGGTTTGATTCGATTTGAGCCGGTCAAAACTGGTTTGAGCCAGTCTGGTCCGTATTGAGATGGTTAAAACCGGTTGACCCGGTCTGAGAGCCGGTCTGGTGCGGTTTGATCCGGTTTGAGCCGGTCAAAACCGGTTTGCGTCCGGTTTGAGCCGGTGTGGTCCGTTTCGGTTTGAGTCCGTTTTGAGCCGGTTTGAGCTGGTCTGGTCCGGTTTGAGCCTGTTGGATCCGGACTAGTCCAGTTTGATCCGGTCTTATCCGGTTTGAGCCAGTCAAAACCGGTTTGATCCGGCAGTAAGGTCTAATCGGGTTTGAGGCGATCTGGTCCGGTTTGATCCAGTTTGAGTCGGTCTGGTCTGGTTTGAGCCGGTTTGAGCCAGTCTGTTCTGGTTTGAGTCCGGTTTGAGGCGGTCAAAACCGGTTTGAATCGGTCTGGACCTGTTTGATCCGATTTGAGCTGGTCTGGTCTGGTTTGAGCCAGTCAAAAGCGGTCTGGTCCGGTTTGATATGGTCAAAACACGTTTGAGTCCGGTTTGAGCCGGTGAAAACCGGTTTCAGCCGGTCTGGTCCTTTTTGATTCGGTCAAAACCTGTTTGAGTCTGTTTTCAGCCAGTCTAAACTGGTTTGAGCCGGTCTGGATCGGTTTTTTTCTGGTCAAAACCGGTTTGAGCCGGTCTAATAAGGTCAAAACAGGTTTGAGCCTGTCTGGTCCCGTTTGAGTCCGGTTTGAGCCGGTAAAAACTGGTTTGAGCCGGTCTGGTCTGGTTAGATCCGGTCAAATCCGGTTTGAGTCGGTCCCATCCGGTTTGAGCCGGTCAAAACCGGTTTGAGCCGTTCTAGTCCTGTTTGCGCTGACTTTAGCCGATCTCGTCCGGTTTGATCCGATTTGAGCCGGTCTGGCCCGGTTTGAGCCAGTCAAAACCGGTTTGAGCTGGTCTGGTCCTGTTTGAGCCGGTCTGGTCGTGTTTGAGCTGGCTAAAACCGGTTTCAGCCTGTCTAGTCCGGTTTCAGTCTGGTTTGAGCCGGTGAAAACCGGTTTGAGCCGGTCTGTTCCGGGTAGAGTCCGGTTTGAGGCGGTCAAAACAGTTTTGAGTCCGGTTTGAGCCAGTCAAAACAGGTTTCAGCCATTCTGGTTCAGTTTGATCCAGTTTGAGCCTGTCTGGCCCGGTTTGAGACGGTGAAAAACCGATTGAACCGGTCTGGTCCGGTTTGATCCAGTTTGAGCTGGTCAAAACCGGTTTGTGCTGGTCTGGTCCGATTTGAGCCAGTCAAAACTGGTTTTAGCCGGTCTAGCCAGTCTGGTCCGGATTGATGCGGTTTGAGCCGGTCTGGCCCGGTTTGATCCGTTTTGAGCCGGTCTCGTCCGGTTGATCCAGTTTGAGCCCATCTGGTCCGCTTTGAGCCGGTTTGAGCCCGTCTGTACCTGTTTGATCTGGTTTGAGGGCATCTGGTCCGGTTTCAGCCAGTGTGAGCCAGTCTGGTACAGTTAGAGCCGGTGAAAACCGGTTTGTGCCGGTCTGCTCTGGTTTGAGCTGGTCAAAACGGGTTTGAGATGATCTGGTCCGGTTTGAGCCGGTCGAAACCGGTTTGAGCCGGTCTAATATGGTCAAAACTGGTTTGAGTCGGTGTGTTCCAGATTGATCCGGTTTGAGCTGGTCAAAACTGGTTTGAGTCCGGTTTGAGCCGGTCAAAACTGGCTTGAGTCTGTCTGGTCCGGTTTGATCCTGTTTGAGCCGGTCTGATCCAGTTAGAGCTGATCAAAACCGGTTTGAGGCGGTCTGGTTCGGTTTTAGCCAGTCTAATATGGAGAAAACAGGTTTGAGCCGGTCTGGTCCGGACTGGTCTGATTTGAGACGGTCAAAACCGGTTTCAGCCGGTCTAGTCCGGTTTGAGTCCGGTTTGAGCTGGTCAAAACCCGTTTGAGCTGGTCTGGTCCGTATTGAGACAGTTAAAACCTGTTTGAGCTGGTCAAAACCGGTTTGAGTCCAGTTTGAGCCAGTTTGAGCCGGTCAAAACCGTTTTGAGCTGGTCTGGTCGGTTTGATCCGTTTGAGCCGGTTTGAGCCGGTTTGAGCCGGTTTGAGTCAGTCCGATCCGGTTTGAGCCAGTTTGAGCTGGTCTGGTGCGGTTTGATCCGATTTGAGCTGGTCTGGCCCGGTTTGATTTGGTCAAACCCGGTTTGAGCCAGTCTGGTATGGTTTGATCCCGTTTGAGCCGGTCTGGTCCAGTTTGAGCCGGTCAAACAGGTTGGAGCCAGTCTGGTCCGGTTTGATCCGGTTTGATTTGATTTGAGCCGGTAAATACCGGTTTGAGCCGGTCTGGTTCGGTTTGAGCCGTCAAAACCGGTTTGAGCCGGTCTGGTCTGGTTTGAGCGGTCTGGTCCGGTTTGATCCGTTTGAGCTGGTCAAAACCGTTTGAGCCGGTTTGAGCCAGTCTGGTCCGGTTTGATCCGTTTGAGCGGTCAAAACCGGTTTGAGTCCGTTTGAGCGGTCAAAACCGTTTGAGCCAGTCTGGTCTGGTTTGATCCGGTTTGAGCGGTCTGGTCGGTTTGATCCGGTTTGATCCGGTTTGATCCGTTTGAGCGGTCAAAACCGGTTTGAGCCGGTCTGGTTCGGTTTGAGCCGTTCAAAACCGCTTTGAGCCGGTCTAATACGGTCAAAACAGGTTTGAGCCGGTCTGGTCCGATTTGATGCGGTTTGAGCTGGTCTGGTCCGTTTGAGCCAGTCAAAACCGTTTTGAGCCAGTCTGTTCCGGTTTGATTCGATTTGAGCCGGTCAAAACCGGTTTGAGTCCGCTTTGAGCCGGTCAAAACCGCTTTGAGACAGTCTGGTCTGGTTTGATCCGGTTTGAGCCGGTCTGGAGCGGTTTGATCCGGTTTGAGCCCATCTCGTCCGGTTTGAGCCGGTTTGAGCCGGTCTGATCCGGTTTGAGCCGGTCAAAACCGGTTTGAGCTGGTCTGGTCCGGTTTCTTCCATTTTCAGCTGGTCAAAACTGGTTCAAGCCGGTCTGGTCCGTTTTGAGTCCGTTTTGAGCCGGTTAAAACCGGTTTGAGCCGGTCTGGTCGGGTTTGAGATGGTCTGGTCCGGTTTGATCCAGTCAAAACCGGTTTGAGAGGTCCGGTCCGGTTTGAGACAGGTTTGATGCGGTCAAAACCGGTTTGAGTCCGGTTTCAGCCGGTCAAAACTGGTTTGAGCCTGTCTGTTTCTGTTTTAGCTGGTCAAAACTGGTTTGAGCCGGTCTGATCCGGTTTGATCCAGTTTGAGTCTGGTCCGGTTTGAGCGGTTTGAGCCAGTCTGTTCCGGTTTGATCTGGTTTGAGTCCGGTTTGAGCCATTCTGGTCCAGTTTGATCCGTTTGAGCCGGTTTGAGCCAGTCTGGTCCAGTTTGAGCCGGTGAAAACCGGTTTGAGCCGGTCTGGTCTGGTTTGAGCGGTCAAAACGGTTTGAGCCAGTCTGGTCGGTTTGAGCCGGTTTGAGCCGGTCTAATACGGTCAAAACTGGTTTGAGCCGGTCTGGTCAGTTTGATCCGGTTTGAGCTGGTCAAAACTGGTTTGAGTCGGTTTGAGCGGTCAAAACCAGTTTGAGCCTGTCTGGTCCGGTTTGATCCAGTTTGAGCGGTCTGGTCCAGTTTGAGCTGGTCAAAACCGGTTTGAGCGGTCTGGTCGGTTTGAGCCAGTCTAATACGGTCAAAACTGGTTTGAGCCGGTCTGGTCGGTTTGAGCGGTCTGGTCCAGTTTGAGCTGGTCAAAACCGGTTTGAGCGGTCTGGTCGGTTTGAGCCGGTTTGAGCCGGTCAAAACCGGTTTGAGCTGGTCTGGTCCGTTTGAGCCAGTCAAAACCGGTTTGAGCTGGTCAAAACCGTTTGAGCCGGTCTGGTGCGGTTTGATCCGATTTGAGCGGTCAAAACGGTTTGAGCGGTCTGGTTTGAGCGGTCTGGTCCGTTTGAGCCGGTCTGATCCGGTTTGAGCGGTTTGAGCCGGTCTGATCCGGTTTGAGCCAGTTTGAGCTGGTCTGGTCGGTTTGATCGGTTTGAGCTGGTCTGGTCGGTTTGATCTGGTCAAAACCGGTTTGAGCCAGTCTGGTCTGGTTTGATCCGTTTGAGCGGTCTGGTCTGGTTTGAGCGGTCAAAACCGGTTTGAGCCAGTCTGGTCGGTTTGATCGGTTTGAGCCGGTTTGAGCCGTCAAAACCGGTTTGAGCGGTCTGGTCCGGTTTGAGCCGGTCAAAACCGGTTTGAGCCGGTCTGGTCCGGTTTGAGCAGGTCGAAACCGGTTTGAGCCAGTCTAATACGGTCAAAACAGGTTTGAGCGGTCTGGTCCGTTTGATCCGGTTTGAGTCTGGTTTGAGCCGGTCTGGTCCTGTTTGAGCCGGTTTGAGCTGGTCTGGTTTGAGCTGGTTTGAGCAGGTCTGGTCCGGATTGATTTGGTTTGAGCTGGTCTGGTCTGGTTTGAGCTGGTCAAAACAGGTTTGAGCCGGTCTGGTCTGGTTTGAGTCCGGTTTGAGGTGATCAAAACCAGTTTGATCCGGTCTGGTCCGGTTTGAGCCGGTGAAATCAGGTTTGAGCCGGTCTGGTCTGGTTTGAGCTGGTAAAAACCGGTTGGAGCCGGTCTTGTCCGGTTTGAACCTGTCTGGTCCGGTTTGAGCCATTCTGGTCCAGTTAGAGCCTGTCAAAACCGGTTTGAGCCGGTCTGGTCTGGTTTGATCCGATTGAGCTGGTCAGGTGTGGTTTGAGCCAGTCAAAACCGATTTGAGCCAGTCTGGTCCGCTTTGAGCAGGTCAAAATCGGTTTTAGCTGGTCTAAGTACAAGTCTGGTCCGGTTTGATCTGGTTTGAGTCCGGTTTGAGCCGGTCTGGTCCGGTTTGAGCCGGTCAAAACCGGTTTGATCCGGCATTTTGATCCGGTCTAATCCAGTTGGAGCCGGTCTGGTCCGGTTTGATCCGGTTTCAGCCGGTCTGGTCTGGTGTGAGCCATTTTGAGCCAGTCTGTTCTGGTTTGAGTCCGGTTTGAGGTGGTCAAAACCGGTTTGAATCGGTCTGGTCCGGTTTGATCCGATTTGAGCCGGCCTGGTCCGGATTGAGCCCGTCAAAATCGGTTTGTGCCGGTCTGGTTCGGTTTGAGCCGGAAAAACCGGGTTGAGCCGGTCTGGTCCGGTTTGAGCAGGTCGAAACCGGTTTGAGCCAGTCTAATACGGTCAAAACTGGTTTGAGCCGGTCTGGTCCAGTTTGATCCGTTTGAGCCAGTCAAAACCGGTTTGAGTCTGGTTTGAGCCGGTCAAAACTGCTTTGAGACGGTCTGGTCTGGTTTGATCCGGTTTGAGTCGGTCTGGTGCGGTTTGAGCTGGTCAAAACCGGTTTGAGTCGGTCTGGTCCGGTTTGAGCCAGTCTAATATGGTCAAAACAGGTTTGAGCCGGTCTGGTCCGTTTGAGCTGGTCTGGTTTGAGCCGGTCAAAACCGGTTTCAGCCGGTCTAGTCCGGTTTGAGTCCGGTTTGAGCTGGTCAAAACCCGTTTGAGCTGGTCTGGTCCGTATTGAGACAGTTAAAACCTGTTTGAGCTGGTCGAAGAGCCGGTCTGGTGCAGTTTGATCCCATTTGAGCCGGTCAAAACCGGTGTGAGTCTGGTTTTAGCCGGTCTGGTCCTTTCCGGTATGAGTCCGGTTTGAGCCGGTTTGAGTCAGTCCGATCCGGTTTGAGCCAGTTTGAGCTGGTCTGGTGCGGTTTGATCCGATTTGAGCTGGTCTGGCCCGGTTTGATTTGGTCAAACCCGGTTTGAGCCAGTCTGGTATGGTTTGATCCCGTTTGAGCCGGTCTGGTCCAGTTTGAGCCGGTCAAACAGGTTGGAGCCAGTCTGGTCCGGTTTGATCCGGTTTGATTTGATTTGAGCCGGTAAATACCGGTTTGAGCCGGTCTGGTTCGGTTTGAGCCGTTCAAAACCGCTTTGAGCCGGTCTAATACGGTCAAAACAGGTTTGAGCCGGTCTGGTCCGATTTGATGCGGTTTGAGTCTGTGTGGTCCGTTTTGAACCGTTTTGAGCCAGTCTGTTCCGGTTTGATTCGATTTGAGCCGGTCAAAACCGGTTTGAGTCCGCTTTGAGCCGGTCAAAACCGCTTTGAGACAGTCTGGTCTGGTTTGATCCGGTTTGAGCCGGTCTGGAGCGGTTTGATCCGGTTTGAGCCCATCTCGTCCGGTTTGAGCCGGTTTGAGCCGGTCTGATCCGGTTTGAGCCGGTCAAAACCGGTTTGAGCTGGTCTGGTCCGGTTTCTTCCATTTTCAGCTGGTCAAAACTGGTTCAAGCCGGTCTGGTCCGTTTTGAGTCCGTTTTGAGCCGGTTAAAACCGGTTTGAGCCGGTCTGGTCGGGTTTGAGATGGTCTGGTCCGGTTTGATCCAGTCAAAACCGGTTTGAGCGGTCTGGTCCGGTTTGAGTCCGGTTTGAGGCGGTCAAAACCGGTTTGAGTCGGTTTGAGCCGGTCAAAACTGGTTTGAGCCTGTCTGGTCCGGTTTGATCTGGTTTGAGCTGGTCAAAACTGGTTTGAGCCGTCAAAACCGGTTTGAGCCAGTCAAAACAAGTTTGAGCCGGTCTGGTCCGGTCTCTCTGCTTTGAGCCGGTCAAAACCGGTTTGATCCGGTTTGAGCCCGTCTGGTCTAGTTTGATCCGGTCGAAACCCATTGGAGTCGGGTCTGAGCCGGTCAAAACCGGTTTGAGTTGGGGTGGTCCGGTTTGAGCCGGTCAAAACTGGTATGAATCCGGTTTGTGCCGGTCAAAACCGGTTTGAGCCGGTGTGGCTCTGTATGAGCCGCTCAAAACCGATTTGAGCTGGTCTAACACGGTCACAACAGGTTTGAGCCGGTCTGGTGTGGTTTGATCCGGTTTGAGTCGGTCAAAACCGGTTTGAGTCCGGTTTGAGCCGGTCTGGTCCATTGCGGTTTGAGTCCGGTTTGAGCAGGTTTGAGCCAGTCTGGTCCAGTTTGAGTCTGGTGTGAGCCGGTCTGGTCTGTACCGGTTTGAGTGCGGTTTGAGCTGGTTTGAGCAGGTCTGGTCCGGATTGATTTGGTTTGAGCTGGTCTGGTCTGGTTTGAGCTGGTCAAAACAGGTTTGAGCCGGTCTGGTCTGGTTTGAGTCCGGTTTGAGGCGATCAAAACCAGTTTGATCCGGTCTGGTCCGGTTTGAGCCGGTAAAATCAGGTTTGAGCTGGTCTGGTCTGGTTTGAGCTGGTAAAAACCGGTTTGAGCCAGTCTGGTCCGGTTTGAGCCGGTCAAAACTGGTTGGAGCCGGTCGTGTCTGGTTTGAACCTGTCTGGTCCGGTTTGAGCCGTTCTGGTCTGGTTAGAGCCTGTCAAAACCAGTTTGAGCCGGTCTGGTCCGGTTTGATCCGATTGAGCCGGTCGGGTCTGGTTTGAGCCAGTCAAAACCAATTTGAGCCAGTCTGGTCCGCTTTGAGCAGGTCAAAACCGGTTTTAGCTGGTCAAAACGCAGGTCTGGTCCGGTTTGATCTGGTTTGAGTCCGGTTTGAGCCGGTCTGGTCTGGTTTGAGCCGGTCAAAACCGGTTTGATCCGATTTGAGCCGGTCAAAACCAGTTTGAGCCGGTCTGGTCCGGTTTGATCCGGTTTGAGCCCTTCTGGTCTGGTTTGAGCCGGTTTGAGCCGGTCTGTTCCGGTTTGAGTCCGGTTTGAGCCGGTCAAAACCGGTTTGAATCGGTCTGGTCCGGTTTGATCCGATTTGAGCCGGTCTGGTCCGGTTTGAGCCCGTCAAAATCGGTTTGTGCCGGTCTGGTCCGGTTTGAGCCGGTCAAAACCGGTTTGAGCCGGTCTGGTCCGGTTTGAGCAGGTCGAAACCGGTTTGAGCCAGTCTAATACGGTCAAAACTGGTTTGAGCCGGTCTGGTCCAGTTTGATCCGTTTGAGCCAGTCAAAACCGGTTTGAGTCTGGTTTGAGCCGGTCAAAACTGCTTTGAGACGGTCTGGTCTGGTTTGATCCGGTTTGAGTCGGTCTGGTGCGGTTTGATCCGGTTTGAGCCCGTCTGGTCTGGTTTGAGCTGGTTTGAGCTGGTCTGATCCGGTTTGAGACGGTCAAAATCGGTTTGAGCCGGTCTGGTCCGGTTTCTTCGGTTTTCTGCCGGTTAAAACCGGTTTGAGCCTGTCTGGTCAGGTTTGAGAAGGTCTGGTCCGGTTTGATCCGGTCAAAACAGGTTTGAGAGGTCCGGTCCAGTTTGAGTCCGGTTTGATCCAGTCAAAACCAGTTTGAGTCCGGTTTCAGCCGGTCAAAACCGGTTTGAGCCTGTCTGTTTCTGTTTTAGCCGGTCAAAACCGGTTTGAGCCGGTCTAATACAGTGAAAACAAGTTTGAGCCGTTCTGGTCCGGTCTCTCTGCTTTGAGCCGGTCAAAACCGGTTTGATGCGGTTTGAGCCCGTCTGGTCTAGTTTGATCCAGTCGAAACCCATTGGAGTCAGGTCTGAGCCAGTCAAAACCGGTTTGAGTCGGTGTGGTCCGGTTTGAGCCGGTCAAAACAGGTTTGAATCCAGTTTGAGCCGGTCAAAACCGGTTTGAGCTGGTGTGGCTCTGTTTGAGCCGCTCAAAACTGATTTGAGCCGGTCTAACACGGTCACAACTGGTTTGAGCCGGTCTGGTGCGCTTTGATGCGGTTTGAGTCGGTTAAAACCGGTTTGAGTCCAGTTTGAGCTGGTCTGGTCCGTTGCGGTTTGAGTCCGGTTTGAGCAGGTTTGAGCCAGTCTGGTCCAGTTTGAGTCCGGTGTGAGCCGGTCTGGTCCATACCCGTTTGAGTTCGATTTGAGCTGGTTTGAGCAGGTCTGGTCCGGACTGATCCGGTTTGAGTTGGTCTGGTCTGGTTTGAGCTGGTCAAAACAGGTTTGAGCCGGTCTGGTCTGGTTTGAGTCCGGTTTGAGGCGATCAAAACCAGTTTGATCCGGTCTGGTCTGGTTTGAGCCGGTCTGGTCTGGTTTGAGCTGGTAAAAACCGGTTTGAGCCAGTCTGGTCCGGTTTGAGCCGGTCAAAACTGGTTTGAGTCCGTTTGAGCGGTCTGGTCTGGTTTGAGCCGGTCTGGTCTGGTCCGGTTTGAGCCGTTCTGGTCTGGTTAGAGCCTGTCAAAACCAGTTTGAGCCGGTCTGGTCCAGTTTGATCCGATTGAGCCGGTCGGGTCTGGTTTGAGCCAGTCAAAACCAATTTGAGCCAGTCTGGTCCGCTTTGAGCAGGTCAAAACCGGTTTTAGCCAGTCAAAACCGGTTTGAGTCGGTTTGAGCTGGTTTGAGCCGGTTTGAGCGGTCAAAACCGGTTTGAGCCTGTCTGGTCCGTTTGAGCTGGTCAAAACGGTTTGAGCTGGTCTGGTTTGAGCCAGTCTGGTCCGGTTTGATCTGGTTTGAGCCGTCAAAACCGGTTTGAGTCCAGTTTGAGCCAGTCAAAACCGGTTTGAGCCGGTCTGGTCGGTTTGATCCGGTTTGAGCGGTCTGGTCGGTTTGATCCGGTTTGAGCGGTCTGGTCGGTTTGAGCCGTCAAAACCGGTTTGAGCCGGTCTGGTCGGTTTGAGTCCGTTTGAGCCGTCTGGTCCGGTTTGATCCAGTTTGAGCCGGTCTGGTCCGGTTTGATCGGTTTGAGTCGGTTTGAGCCGTCAAAACCGGTTTGAGCTGGTCTGGTCGGTTTGATCCGGTTTGAGCCGTCTGGTCCGTTTGAGCCGGTCAAAACAGGTTTGAGCCGTCTGGTCCGGTTTGATCTGGTTTGAGCCGGTCAAAACCTGTTTGAGCCGGTCTGGTCCGTTTGATCCGGTTTGAGCCAGTCAAAACCGGTTTGAATCGGTCTGGTCCGGTTTGAGTCTGGTTTGAGCCGGTCTGGTCTGGTTTGATCCGGTCAAAACCGGTTTGAGTCGGTTTGAGCCGGTCAAAACCGGTTTGAGCTGGTCTGGTTTGAGCCGGTTTGAGCCAGTCTGGTCTGGTTTGAGCTGGTTTGAGCCGGTCAAAACTGGTTTGAGCCGTCTGGTCCGTTTGAGTCGGTTTGAGCCGGTCTGGTCGGTTTGATCCGTTTGAGCCGTCTGGTCCGGTTTGATCGGTTTGAGCCGTTCTGGTCCGGTTTGAGCTGGTTTGAGCCGGTCTGGTCCGGTTTGATCGGTTTGAGCCAGTCAAAACCGGTTTGAGCGGTCTGGTCTGGTTTGAGCCAGTCTGGTCCGTTTGAGCCGGTCTGGTCCGGTTTGATCGGTTTGAGCCAGTCTGGTCGGTTTGATCCGTTTGAGCCGTCAAAACCGGTTTGAGCGGTCTGGTCTGGTTTGAGCCGGTTTGAGCCGTTTGAGCGGTCTGGTCGGTTTGATCGGTTTGAGCCAGTCAAAACCGGTTTGAGCGGTCTGGTCGGTTTGAGCTGGTCTGGTCTGGTTTGATCCGTTTGAGCCGGTCTGGTCCGTTTGATCCGGTTTGAGCCAGTCTGGTCGGTTTGATCGGTTTGAGCTGGTCAAAACCGGTTTGAGCCAGTCTGGTCTGGTTTGAGCCGGTCTGATCCGGTTTGAGCTGTCTGGTCCGGTTTGATCCGTTTGAGCCGGTCTGGTCCGGTTTGATCCGGTTTGACTCAGTCAAAACCGGTTTGAGCCGGTCTAGCTGCTCTGGTCTGGATTGATCCATTTTGAGCCGGTCTGGTACAGTTTGATCCGGTTTGAGCCAGTCTGGTCCGGTTTGATAAGGTTTGAGCTGGTCAACACCAGTTTGAGCCTGTCTAAACGGTCTGGTCCGGATTGATCCGTTTTGAGCTGGTCTGGTCTGGTTTGATGCCGTTTGAGCTGGTCTGGTATGGTTTGATTCGGTTTGAGCTGGTCAAAACCGGTTTGAGCTGGTGGTCCGCTTTGAGCCGGTCAAAACAGGTTTGAGCCAGTCTGGTCCGGTCTGGTCTGTTTTGAGCCGGTCAAAACCTGTTTGAGCCGGTCTGGTTCGTATTGAGATGGTTAAAACCGGTTTGAGCGGTCTGGTCTGGTTTGATCCGGTTTGAGCTGGTTTGAGCCGTCAAAACCGTTTGAGTCCGGTTTGAGCGGTCTGGTCTGGTTTGATCTGGTTTGAGTCCGGTTTGAGCCGTCAAAACCGGTTTGAGCGGTCTGGTCCGTTTGAGCTGGTCAAAACCGTTTGAGCCGGTCTAAGAGCCGGTCTGGTCGGTTTGATCCGGTTTGAGCTGGTCAAAACCGGTTTGAGTCGGTTTGAGCCGGTCTGGTCCGTTTGAGTCCGGTTTGAGTCGGTTTGAGCGGTTTGAGCTGGTCTGGTCCGGTTTGAGCCGGTTTGAGCCGGTCAAAACTGGTTTGAGCCGGTCAAAACTGGTTTGAGCTGGTCAAAACCGGTTTGAGCCGGTCTGGTACGGTTGGAGTCCGTTTGAGCCAGTCAAAACAGGTTTGAGCCCGTCTGGTTCAATTTGAGGTGGGGAAAACCGGTTTGAGCCGGTCAAAACCGGTTTGAGCTGGTTTGAGCTGGTTTGAGTAGGTCAAAACCGGTTTGAGTCCAGTTTGAGTCGGTCTGGTCCATTCTGGTTTGAGTCCGGTTTGAGCTGGTTTGAGCTGGTATGGTCCGGTTTGAGCCGGTTTGAGCCTGTCTGGACAGGTTTGAGATGGTTTGATCCGGTCTGTTCCGGTTTGAGTTTGGTTTGATCCGGTCAAAACCGGTTTGAATCGGTCTGGTCCTGTTTGATCCGATTTGAGCCGGTCTGGTCTGGTTTGAGCCGGTCAAAACCTGTTTGTGCCGGTCTGGTCCTGTTTAAGCCAGTCAAAACCGGTTTTAGCCGTTCTGGTCCCATTTGATCCAGTTTGAGGCGGTCTGGTCCGGTTTGAGCCGGTCAAAACCGGGTTTGAGCCGGTCTGATCCGCTTTGAGTCCTTTTTGAGCCAGTCAAAACCGGTTTGAGCCAGTCTGGTCCGTTTTGAATCTGGTTGGAGCCGGTTAAAACAGGTTTGAGCAGGTCTGGTCCGTATTGAGACGGTGAAAACCGGTTTGAGGCTGTCTAAGAGCCGGTCTGATGCGGTTTGATCCGGTTTGTGCTGGTCAAAACCGGTTTGAGTCCAGTTTGAGCTGGTCAGGTCCGTTCCGGTTTGAGTCCGGTTTGAGCCGGTTTGAGCCGATCTGGTCCGGTTTGAGCCGGTTTCACCCGGTCTGGACTGGTTTGATACTCTTTGAGCCAGTCAAAACCGATTTGAGTCCGGTTTGAGCCGGTCAAAACTGGTTTTAGCTGGTCTAGCCGGTCTTGTCAGGATTGATCCGGTTTGAGCCGGTCTGGTCCGGTTTGAGTCCGGTTTGAGACGGTCAAAACCGGTTTGAGCCGGTCTGGTCCGGTTTGATCCGGTATGAGCTGGTCTGGTCCGGTTTGAGCCTCTGAAAATCGGTTTGAGCCGGTCTGGTCCAGTTGGAGCTGGTCAAAACCGTTTTGAACCGGTCTGGTCAGGTTTGATCTGGTTTGAGCCGTCTGGTCTGGTTTGAGCTGGTCAAAACCGGTTTGAGCCAGTCTGGTCCGTTTGAGCCGGTCAAAACCGGTTTGAGCCGGTCTGGTCTGGTTTGAGCTGGTCAAAACCGGTTTGAGTCCGGTTTGAGCTGGTCAAAACCGGTTTGAGCCTGTCTGGTCCGGTTTGAGCCGGTCAAAACTGGTTTGAGCCGGTCAAAACGGTTTGAGCCGGTCAAAACAGGTTTGAGCCAGTCTGGTCCGGTTTGAGTCTGGTTTGAGCCGGTCTGGTCAAAACCGGTTTGATCCGTTTGAGCCAGTCTGGTCTGGTTTGAGCCGGTGAAAACCGGTTTGAGCTGGTCTGGTCCGGTTTGAGCTGGTCTGGTTTGAGTCGGTTTGAGCGGTCAAAACCGGTTTGAGCCGGTTTGAGCGGTCTGGTCTGGTTTGAGTCCGTTTGAGCCGGTCAAAACCGGTTTGAGCGGTCTGGTCGGTTTGAGCCGGTCAAAACCGGTTTGAGTCTGGTTTGAGCCAGTTTGAGCCGGTTTGAGCTGGTCAAAACCGGTTTGAATCGGTCTGGTCCGGTTTGAGCCAGTTTGAGCTGGTCTGGTCTGGTTTGAGCCGTCAAAACCGGTTTGAGCGGTCTGGTCGGTTTGATCCGGTCAAAACCGTTTGAGTCCGTTTGAGCCGGTGAAAACCGGTTTGAGCGGTCTGGTCCGTTTGAGCTGGTCAAAACCAGTTTGAGTCCGGTTTGAGCCGGTTTGAGCCGGTTTGAGCCGGTCTGGTCCGGTTTGATCCGGTCAAAACCGGTTTGAGTCCGGTTTCAGCCGGTCAAAACCGGTTTGAGCCGGTCTGGTCGGTTTGATCCGGTCAAAACCGGTTTGAGCCGGTCTAGTCCGGTTTGATCTGGTCAAAACTGGTTTGAGCCTGTCTGGTCCGGTTTGAGTCCGGTTTGAGCCGGTCAAAACTGGTTTGAGCTGGTCTGGTCTGGTTTGAGTCGGTTTGAGCGGTCAAAACCGGTTTGAGCCGGTCTAGTCCGGTTTGAGTCAAAACCGGTTTGAGCTGGTCTGGTCCGGTTTGAGTCCGGTTTGAGCGGTCAAAACGGTTTGAGTCCGGTTTGAGCCGGTCTGGTCCGTTTGATCCGGTTTGAGTCCGTTTGAGCGGTCAAAACCGGTTTGAGCGGTCTGGTCCGGTTTGAGCCAGTCTGGTCGGTTTGAGTCCGGTTTGAGTCAAAACCGGTTTGAATCGGTCTGGTCCTGTTTGATCCGGTTTGAGCTGGTCTGGTCTGGTTTGAGCGGTCAAAACCGGTTTGAGCCGGTCTGGTCGGTTTGATCCGGTCAAAACCGTTTGAGTCGGTTTGAGCCGGTGAAAACCGGTTTGAGCCGGTCTGGTCCGGTTTGATCTGGTCAAAACCAGTTTGAGTCCGGTTTCAGCCGGTCAAAACCGGTTTGAGCGGTCTGGTCGGTTTGATCCGGTCAAAACCGGTTTGAGCCGGTCAAAACCGGTTTGAGCCGTCAAAACTGGTTTGAGCCTGTCTGGTCCGGTTTGAGTCCGGTTTGAGCCGGTCAAAACTGGTTTGAGCTGGTCTGGTCTGGTTTGAGTCGGTCAAAACCGGTTTGAGCCTGTCTGGTCCGGTTTGAGCTGGTTTGAGCCGTCTGGTCCGGTTTGATCCGGTTTGAGCAGTCTGGTCCGGTTTGAGCTGTCAAAACCGGTTTGAGCGGTCTGGTCCTGTTTGAGCCGGTCTGGTCGGGTTTGATCTGGTCAAAACCGGTTTGAGCCTGTCTGGTCCGGTTTGAGTCCGGTTTGAGCCTGTCAAAACCGGTTTGAGCCGGTCTGGTCTGGTTTGAGTCCGGTTTGAGCGGTCAAAACCGTTTGAGTCCGGTTTGAGCCGGTCAAAATCGGTTTGAGCCGGTCTGGTCTGGTTTGATCGGGTCAAAACAAGTTTGAGTCCGGTTTGAGCCGGTGGAAACCGGTTTTAGCCGGTCTGGTACCGTTTGATTCGGTCAAAACCAGTTTGAGTCCGGTTTCAGCCGGTTTAAACCGGTTTGAGCCGGTCTGGATCGGTTTTTTTCCGGTCAAAACCGGTTTGAGCCGGTCTAATACGGTCAAATGGCTTGAGCCTGTCTGGTCCCATTTGAGTCCGGTTTGAGCCGGACAAAACTGGTTTGAGCTGGTCTGGTCTTGTTAGAGTCGGTCAAAACCGGTTTGAGCCTGTCTAATCCGGTTTGAGCTGACTTGAGCTGCTCTCATCCGGTTCTATCCGATTTGAGACAGTCTGGCCCGGTTTGAGCTGGTCAAAACCGGTTTGAGCCGGTCTGGTCCTGTTTGAGCCGGTCTGGTCGCGTTTGAGCTGGTCAAAACCGGTTTGAGCCTGTCTAGTCCGCTTTCAGTCCGGTTTGAGCCTGTCAAAACCAGTTTGAGCCGGTCTGGTCTGGTTAGAGTCCGGTTTGAGGCGGTCAAAACAGTTTTGAGTCCGGTTTGAGCCGGTCAAAACAGGTTTCAGCTGGTCTGGTCTGGTTTGATCTGGTTTGAGCCTGTCTGGCCCGGTTTGAGCCGGTCAAAACCGGTTTGTGCCGGTCTGGACCCGTTTGATCCGGTTTGAGCTGGTCTGGTCCGGTTTGATCCAGTTTGAGCCGGTCAAAAGCAGTTTGAGTCCGGTTGTAGCCAGTCAAAACCGGATTGAGTCTGTCTGGTCCGGTTTGATCCAGTTTGAGCCGGTCTGGTCCAGTTTGAGCCAGTCAAAACCGCTTTGAGGCGGTCTGGTTCGGTTTTAGCCAGTCTAATACGGTCAAAACAGGTTTGAGCCAGTCTGGTCCGGTTTGAGCTGGTCAAAACCGGTTTGAGCTGGTCTAAGAGCCGGTCTGGTGCGGTTTGATCCGGTTTGAGCCAGTCAAAACCGGTTTGAGTCGGTTTGAGCCGGTCTGGTCTGGTTTGAGCGGTTTGAGCCAGTTTGAGCCGGTTTGAGCGGTCTGGTCTGGTTTGATCCGGTTTGAGCTGGTCAAAACCGGTTTGAGTCGGTTTGAGCGGTCAAAACCAGTTTGAGCCGTCTGGTCCGTTTGATCCAGTTTGAGCGGTCTGGTCCAGTTTGATCCGGTTTGAGCCGTCTGGTCCGGTTTGAGCGGTTTGAGCTGGTCTGGTCTGGTTTGAGTCTGGTTTGAGCGGTCAAAACCGGTTTGAGTCGGTTTGAGCTGGTCCGGTTTGATCCAGTTTGAGCCGGTCTGGTCCAGTTTGAGCCAGTCAAAACCGCTTTGAGGCGGTCTGGTTCGGTTTTAGCCAGTCTAATACGGTCAAAACAGGTTTGAGCCAGTCTGGTCCATATTGAGATGGTTAAAACCGGTTTGAGCAGGTCTAAGAGCCAGTCTGGTGCGGTTTGATCTGGTCTGACCAGGTCAAAACCGGTTTGAGTCCGGTTTGAGCCGGTCTGGTCTGTTCCGGTTTGAGTCCATTTTGAGCCGGTTTGAGCCGGTCTGGTGCAGTTTGATCCGGTTTGAGCTGGTCAAAACCGGTTTGAGTCCGGTTTGAGCCGGTCAAAACCAGTTTGAGCCGATCTGGTCCAGTTTCATCCTGTTTGAGACGGTCTGGTCCAGTTTGATCCGGTTTGAGCCCGTCTGGTCCGGTTTCAGCCGGTTTGAGCTGGTCTGTTCTGATTTGATTCTGGTTTGAGCCGGTCAAAACCGGTTTGAATCGGTCTGGTCCGGTTTGATCCGATTTGAGCCGGTCTGGTCCGGTTTGAGCCGGTCAAAACCGGGTTGAGACGGTCTGGTCTGGTTTGAGCAGGTCGAAACCGGTTTGAGCCTGTTTAATACGGTCAAAACTGGTTTGAGCCTGTCTGGTCCGATTTGATCCGTTTGAGCCAGTCAAAACCGGTTTGAGTCCGGTTTGAGCCGGTCAAAACCGCTTTGGGACGGTCTGGTACGGTTTGATCCGGTTTGAGCCGGTCTGGTGCGGTTTCATCCGGTTTGAGACCGTCTTGTCCGGTTTGAGCCAGTTTGAGCTGGTCTGATCCGGTTTGAGACGGTCAAAACCGGTTTGAGCCGGTCTCGTCCGGTTTGAGCCGGTCAAAACCGGTTTGAGCCGGTCTCGTCCGGTTTGAGCCGGTCAAAACCGGTTTGAGCCGGTCTCGTCCGGTTTCTTCTGGTTTGAGCCGGTCAAAACGGTTTCCAGCCGTTCTGGTCCGTTTTGAGTCCGTTTTGAGCCGGTCAAAACAGGTTTGAGCAGGTCTGGTCCGGTTTGATCCGTTCAAAACCGGTTTGAGTCAAATTTAAGCCAGTCAAAACCGGTTTGAGCCGGTCTGGTCCTGTTTGATCAGGTCACAACACAGTCAAAACAAGTTTGAGTCGGTCTGGTCCGGTCTCTCTGATTTGAGCTGGTCAAAACCGGTTTGATCCGGTCTGGTACGGTTGGAGTCCGTTTTGAGCCAGTCAAAACAGGTTTGAGCCAGTCTGGTACATATTGAGATGGGAAAACCGGTTTGAGCCGGTCTAAGAGCCGGTCTGAGGTGGCTTGATCTGGTTTGAGTAGGTCAAAACCGGTTTGAGTCCAGTTTGAGTCGGTCTGGTCCATTCTGGTTTGAGTCCGGTTTGAGCTGGTTTGAGCTGGTATGGTCCGGTTTGAGCCGGTTTGAGCCTGTCTGGACAGGTTTGAGATGGTTTGAGCCGGTCTGGTTCGGTTTGAGTCTGGTTTGATCCGGTCAAAACCGGTTTGAATCGGTCTGGTCCTGTTTGATCCGATTTGAGCCGGTCTGGTCTGGTTTGAGCCGGTCAAAACCTGTTTGTGCCGGTCTGGTCCTGTTTAAGCCGGTCAAAACCGGTTTGAGCCGGTCTGGTCCCGTTTGATCCGGTTTGAGCCGGTCTGGTCCGGTTTGAGCCGGTCAAAACCGGTTTGAGCCGGTCTGGTCCGCTTTGAGTCCGGTTTGAGCTGGTCAAAACCGGTTTGAGCCAGTCTGGTCCGTTTTGAATCCGGTTGGAGCCGGTCAAAACCGGTTTGAGCAGGTCTGGTCCGTATTGAGACGGTGAAAACCGGTTTGAGGCTGTCTAAGAGCCGGTCTGATGCGGTTTGATCCGGTTTGTGCTGGTCAAAACCGGTTTGAGTCCAGTTTGAGCCGGTCAGGTCCGTTCCGGTTTGAGTCCGGTTTGAGCCGGTTTGAGCTGGTCTGGTCCGGTTTGAGCCGGTTTGAGCTGGTCTGGTCTGGTTTGATACTGTTTGAGCCGGTCAAAACCGATTTGAGTCCGGTTTGAGCCGGTCAAAACTGGTTTTAGCTGGTCTAGCCGGTCTTGTCAGGATTGATCCGGTTTGAGCCGGTCTGGTCCGGTTTGAGTCCGGTTTGAGACGGTCAAAACCGGTTTGAGCCGGTCTGGTCCGGTTTGATCCGGTATGAGCTGGTCTGGTCCGGTTTGAGCCTCTGAAAATCGGTTTGAGCCGGTCTGGTCCAGTTGGAGCTGGTCAAAACCGTTTTGAACCGGTCTGGTCAGGTTTGGTCCACTCAAAACCGGTTTGAGTCCGGTTTAAGCGGGTCACAACCGGTTTGAGCCGGTCTATCCGGTTTGATCTGGTCAAAAGAGGTTTGAATCCGGTTTGAGCCGGACAAAACCGGTTTGAGCCGGTCTGGTTCGGTTTTAGCAGGTCAAAACTGGTTTGAGCCAGTCTAATAATATCAAAACCGGTTTGATCCGATCTAATACTGTCAAAACAGGTTTGAGCTGGTCTGGTCCAGTTTGAGACGGTCAAAACCAGTTTGAGCTGGTTTGGTCCTGTATGAGTCCAGTTTGAGCCGGTCAAAACCAGTTTGAGTCCGGTTGGAGCCGGTCAAACCAGGTTTGAGCCATTCTGGCCCAGTTTGAGCTGGTCAAAAACGGTTTGAGCCGGTCTGGTCCGGTTTGAGCTGGTCTGGTCGGGTTTGATTCAGTCTGCTTTTCCGGTCAAAACCAGTTTGAGCCGGTCTCGTCCGGTTTGAGCCGGTTTGAGCCGGTCTGAGCTGGTCTGCTCTGGTTTGATCTGATTTGAGCCGGTCTGGTCCAGTTTGAGCTGGTCAAAACCGTTTGAGCCGGTCTGGTCCGGTTTGATCCAGTCAAAACCGGTTTGAGTCCGGTTTCAGCCGGTCAAAACCGGTTTGAGCCGGTCTGATCCGGTTTGATCTGGTCAAAACCGGTTTGATCCGGTTTGAGCCGGTCAAAACCGGTTTGAGCCGGTCTGGTTCGGTTTGAGCCGGTCAAAACTGGTTTGAGCCAGTCTAATAATATCAAAACCGGTTTGAGCCGGTCTAATACGGTCAAAACAGGTTTGAGCTGGTCTGGTCCAGTTTGAGACGGTCAAAACCAGTTTGAGCTGGTTTGGTCCTGTATGAGTCCAGTTTGAGCCGGTCAAAACCAGTTTGAGTCCGGTTGGAGCCGGTCAAACCAGGTTTGAGCCATTCTGGCCCAGTTTGAGCTGGTCAAAAACGGTTTGAGCCGGTCTGGTCCGGTTTGAGCTGGTCTGGTCGGGTTTGATTCAGTCTGCTTTTCCGGTCAAAACCAGTTTGAGCCGGTCTCGTCCGGTTTGAGCCGGTTTGAGCCGGTCTGAGCTGGTCTGCTCTGGTTTGATCTGATTTGAGCCGGTCTGGTCCGTATTGAGATGGTTGAAACTGGTTTGAGCTGATCTAAGTGCCGGTCTGGTCCAGTTTGATCCGGTTTGAGCCGGTCTGGTCCGGTTTGAGCCAGACAAAATCGGATTGATCCGGTTTGAGCCGGTCTGGTCCAGTTTGAGTCCGGTTTGAGCCGCTCAAAACCGGTTTGAGCCAGTCTGGTCCAGTTTGAGCCGGTCAAAACCGTTTGAGCCGGTCTGGTCCGGTTTGAGCTGGTCTGGTCCGGTTTGAGCCAGTCTGGTCCGGTTTGATCTGGTCAAAACCAGTTTGAGCCGGTCTCGTCCGGTTTGAGCCGGTTTGAGCCGGTCTGAGCTGGTCTGCTCTGGTTTGATCTGATTTGAGCCGGTCTGGTCCGTTTTGAGCTGGTCAAAACCGGTTTGAGCTGGTCTGGTCCGGTTTGAGTCCGGTTTGATCCGGTTTGAGCCGGTCTGGTCCGGTTTGAGCCAGACAAAATCGGATTGATCCGGTTTGAGCCGGTCTGGTCCAGTTTGAGTCCGGTTTGAGCCGCTCAAAAATGATTTGACTCAGTCTGGTCCGGTTTGATCTGGAGAAAGATGCTTTCTGAGAAACTGCTTTGTGTTCTGTGAATTCATCTCACAGAGTTACAGCTTTCCACTCCAGAAGCCGTTCTCTACGACTGTTCTTGTGGAATTTGCAAAGGGATATTTGGAAGCCCATAGAGGCCTATGGTGAAAAAGAAAATATCCTCAGATGAAAACTGGAAAGAAGCTTTCTGAGAAACTGCTTTGTGTTCTGTGAATTCATCTCACAGAGTTACAGCTTTCACCTCCAGAAGCCGTTTGCTAAGACTGTTCTTGTAGATTTTGCCAAGTGATATTTGGAAGCCCATGGAAGGCTATGGTGAAAAAGGAAATATCCTCTGATGAAAATGAGGAAGAAGCTTTCTGAGGAACTTCTTTGTGATCTGTGAATTCATCTCACAGAGTTACAGCTTTCCCCTCAAGAAGCCTTTCACTAAGACTGTTCTTGTGGAATTTGCAAAGGGATATTTGGAAGCCCATGGAGGGCTATGGTGAAAAGGGAAATATCCTCAGATGAAAACTGGAAAGAAGCTTTCTGAGAAACTGCTTTGTGTTCTGTGAATTCATGTCACAGAGTTACAGCTTTCCTCCATTAGCCGTTCTCTAAGACTGTTCTTGTTGCATTTGCCAAGGGATATTTGGACGCCCATGGAGGGCTATGGTGAAAAGGGACATATCCTCAAATGAAAACTGGAAAGAAGCTTTCTGAGAAACTGCTTTGTGATGGGTGACATTCACTCACTGAGTTACAGATGTATTACGTGGAGCTGTATGCTAGCCTTATTTCTGTGGAATCTGAGAACTGATATTTCGGATCCCTTTGAAGACTATAGGGCCAAAGGAAATATCCTCCGATCAAAATGAGAAAGAAGCTTTCTGAGAAACTTCTTTGTGATCTGTGAATTCATCTCACAGAGTTACAGCTTTCCTCCAGAAGCCGTTCGCTAAGACTGTTCTTGTGGAATTTTCAAAGTGATATTTGGAAGCCCATAGAGGCCTATGGTGAAAAAGAAAATATCCTCAGATGAAAACTGGAAAGAAGCTTTCTGAGAAACTGCTTTGTGATGTGTGACTTCCACTCACTGAGTTACAGCTGTATTTCGTGGAGCTGTTTGCTAGCCTTATTTCTGTGGAATCTGAGAACTGATATTTGGATCCCTTTGAAGACTATAGGGCCAAAGGAAATATCCTCCGATCAAAATGAGAAAGAAGCTTTCTGAGAAACTTCTTTGTGATCTGTGAATTCATCTCACAGAGTTACAGCTTTTCCCTCAAGAAGCCTTCGCTAAGACTGTTCTTGTGGAATTTGCAAAGAGATATTTGGAAGCCCATGGAGGGCTATGGTGAAAAGGGAAATATCCTCAGATGAAAACTGGAAAGAAGCTTTCTGAGAAACTGCTTTGTGTTCTGTGAATTCATCTCACAGAGTTACAGCTTTCCTCCAGAAGCCGTTCGCTAAGACTGTTCTTGTGGAATTTGCAAAGGGATATTTGGAAGCCCATGGAGGGCTATGGTGAAAAGGGACATATCCTCAAATGAAAACTGGAAAGAAGCTTTCTGAGAAACTGCTTTGTGATGTGTGACATTCACTCACTGAGTTACAGCTGTATTTCGTGGAGCTGTTTGCTAGCCTTATTTCTGTGGAATCTGAGAACTGATATTTCGGATCCCTTTGAAGACTATAGGGCCAAAGGAAATATCCTCCGATCAAAATGAGAAAGAAGCTTTCTGAGAAACTTCTTTGTGATCTGTGAATTCATCTCACAGAGTTACAGCTTTCCCCTCAGAAGCCGTTCGCTAAGACTGTTCTTGTGGAATTTGCAAAGGATATTTGGAAGCCCATAGAGGCCTATGGTGAAAAGAAAATATCCTCAGATGAAAACTGGAAAGAAGCTTTCTGAGAAACTGCTTTGTGATGTGTGACTTCCACTCACTGAGTTACAGCTGTATTTCGTGGAGCTGTTTGCTAGCCTTATTTCTGTGGAATCTGAGAACTGATATTTCGGATCCCTTTGAAGACTATAGGGCCAAAGGAAATATCCTCCGATAAAATGAGAAAGAAGCTTTCTGAGAAACTTCTTTGTGATCTGTGAATTCATCTCACAGAGTTACAGCTTTCCCTCAAGAAGCCTTCGCTAAGACTGTTCTTGTGGAATTTGCAAAGGGATATTTGGAAGCCCATGGAGGGCTATGGTGAAAAGGGAAATATCCTCAGATGAAAACTGGAAAGAAGCTTTCTGAGAAACTGCTTTGTGTTCTGTGAATTCATCTCACAGAGTTACAGCTTTCCTCCAGAAGCCGTTCGCTAAGACTGTTCTTGTGGAATTTGCAAAGGATATTTGGAAGCCCATAGAGGCCTATGGTGAAAAAGAAAATATCCTCAGATGAAAACTGAAAGAAGCTTTCTGAGAAACTGCTTTGTGATGTGTGACTTCCACTCACTGAGTTACAGCTGTATTTCGTGGAGCTGTTTGCTAGCCTTATTTCTGTGGAATCTGAGAACTGATATTTCGGATCCCTTTGAAGACTATAGGGCCAAAGGAAATATCCTCCGATCAAAATGAGAAAGAAGCTTTCTGAGAAACTTCTTTGTGATCTGTGAATTCATCTCACAGAGTTACAGCTTTCCTCAAGAAGCCTTCGCTAAGACTGTTCTTGTGGAATTTGCAAAGGATATTTGGAAGCCCATGGAGGCTATGGTGAAAAGGAAATATCCTCAGATAAAACTGGAAAGAAGCTTTCTGAGAAACTGCTTTGTGATGTGTGACTTCACTCACTGAGTTACAGCTGTATTTCGTGGAGCTGTTTGCTAAGACTGTTCTGTGGAATCTGAGAACTGATATTTCGGATCCCTTTGAAGACTATAGGGCCAAAGGAAATATCCTCAGATAAAACTGGAAAGAAGCTTTCTGAGAAACTTCTTTGTGATCTGTGAATTCATCTCACAGAGTTACAGCTTTCTCCTCAAGAAGCCTTTCGCTAAGACTGTTCTTGTGGAATTTGCAAAGGATATTTGGAAGCCCATGGAGGGCTATGGTGAAAAGGGAAATATCCTCAGATGAAAACTGGAAAGAAGCTTTCTGAGAAACTGCTTTGTGTTCTGTGAATTCATCTCACAGAGTTACAGCTTTCCTCAAGAAGCCTTCGCTAAGACTGTTCTGTGGAATTTGCAAAGATATTTGGAAGCCCATAGAGGCCTATGGTGAAAAGAAAATATCCTCGGATAAAACTGGAAAGAAGCTTTCTGAGAAACTGCTTTGTGATGTGTGACTTCCACTCACTGAGTTACAGCTGTATTTCGTGGAGCTGTTTGCTAAGACTGTTCTGTGGAATTTGAGAACTGATATTTCGGATCCCTTTGAAGACTATAGGGCCAAAGGAAATATCCTCAGATCAAAATGAGAAAGAAGCTTTCTGAGAAACTGCTTTGTGATCTGTGAATTCATCTCACAGTTACAGCTTTCCTCAAGAAGCCTTTCGCTAAGACTGTTCTTGTGGAATTTGCAAAGGATATTTGGAAGCCCATGGAGGCTATGGTGAAAAGAAAATATCCTCAGATGAAAACTGAAAGAAGCTTTCTGAGAAACTGCTTTGTGTTCTGTGAATTCATCTCACAGAGTTACAGCTTTCCTCAGAAGCCGTTCGCTAAGACTGTTCTTGTGGAATTTGCAAAGGATATTTGGAAGCCCATAGAGGCCTATGGTGAAAAGAAAATATCCTCAGATAAAAACTGGAAAGAAGCTTTCTGAGAAACTGCTTTGTGTTGTGTGACTTCCACTCACTGAGTTACAGCTGTATTTCGTGGAGCTGTTTGCTAGCCTTATTTCTGTGGAATCTGAGAACTGATATTTCGGATCCCTTTGAAGACTATAGGGCCAAAGGAAATATCCTCCGATAAAATGAGAAAGAAGCTTTCTGAGAAACTTCTTGTGATCTGTGAATTCATCTCACAGAGTTACAGCTTTCCTCAAGAAGCCTTCGCTAAGACTGTTCTTGTGGAATTCTCAAAGTGATATTTGGAAGCCAATGAAAGACTATGTTGAAAAAGAGAATATCCTCAGATAAGAAGTGGAAAGAAGCTTTCTGAGAAACTTCTTTGTGATCTGTGAATTCATCTCACAGAGTTACAGCTTTCCCCTCAAGAAGCCTTTCGCTAAGACTGTTCTTGTGGAATTTGCAAAGTGATATTTGGAAGCCCATGGAGGCTATGGTGAAAAGAAAATATCCTCAGATAAAAACTGGAAAGAAGCTTTCTGAGAAACTGCTTTGTGTTCTGTGAATTCATCTCACAGAGTTACAGCTTTCCTCCAGAAGCCGTTCGCTAAGACTGTTCTTGTGGAATTTGCAAAGGATATTTGGAAGCCCATAGAGGCCTATGGTGAAAAAGAAAATATCCTCAGATGAAAACTGGAAAGAAGCTTTCTGAGAAACTGCTTTGTGATGTGTGAATTCCACTCACTGAGTTACAGCTGTATTTCATGGAGCTGTTTGCTAACCTTATTTCTGTGGAATCTGAGAACTGATATTTCGGATCCCTTTGAAGACTATAGGGCCAAAGGAAATATCCTCCGATCAAAATGAGAAAGAAGCTTTCTGAGAAACTTCTTTGTGATCTGTGAATTCATCTCACAGAGTTACAGCTTTCCTCAAGAAGCCTTTCGCTAAGACTGTTCTTGTGGAATTTGCAAAGTGATATTTGGAAGCCCATGGAGGCTATGGTGAAAAGAAAATATCCTCAGATGAAAACTGGAAAGAAGCTTTCTGAGAAACTGCTTTGTGATGTGTGACTTCCACTCACTGAGTTACAGCTGTATTTCGTGGAGCTGTTTGCTAGCCTTATTTCTGTGGAATCTGAGAACTGACATTTCGGATGTCATTGAAGACTATAGGGTCAAGGGAAATATCCACAGATAAAAATGAGAAGGAAGCTTTCAGAGAAACTTCTTTGTGATCTATGAATTCTTCTCACAGAGTTTCAGCATTCCACTCAGGAAGCCGTTTGCTAAAACTGTTCTTGTGGAATTAGCAAAGTGATATTTGGAAGTCCATGGAGGCCTATGGTGAAAAGAAATATCCTCAGATGAAAACTGGAAAGAAGCTTGAGAAACTGCTTTGTGATGTGTGACTTCCACTCACTGAGTTACAGCTGTATTTCGTGGAGCTGTTTGCTAAGACTGTTCTGTGGAATTTGCAAACTGATATTTGGATCCCTTTGAAGACTATAGGGCCAAAGGAAATATCCTCCGATCAAAATGAGAAAGAAGCTTTCTGAGAAACTGCTTTGTGATCTGTGAATTCATCTCACAGAGTTACAGCTTTCCTCAAGAAGCTGTTCGCTAAGACTGTTCTTGTGGAATTTGCAAAGGATATTTGGAAGCCCATAGGGCTATGGTGAAAAGGAAATATCCTCAGATGAAAACTGGAAAGAAGCTTTCTGAGAAACTTCTTTGTGTTCTGTGAATTCATCTCAGAGTTACAGCTTTCTCAAGAAGCCTTCGCTAAGACTGTTCTTGTGAATTTGCAAAGGATATTTGGAAGCCCATAGAGGCCTATGGTGAAAAGAAATATCCTCAGATGAAAACTGAAAGAAGCTTGAGAAACTGCTTTGTGATGTGTGACTTCACTCACTGAGTTACAGCTGTATTTCGTGGAGCTGTTTGCTAAGACTGTTCTGTGGAATTTGCAAAGGATATTTGGATCCCTTTGAAGACTATAGGGCCAAAGGAAATATCCTCCGATGAAAATGAGAAAGAAGCTTTCTGAGAAACTGCTTTGTGTTCTGTGAATTCATCTCACAGAGTTACAGCTTTCCTCAGAAGCCGTTCGCTAAGACTGTTCTTGTGGAATTTGCAAAGGATATTTGGAAGCCCATAGAGGCTATGGTGAAAAGAAATATCCTCAGATGAAAACTGGAAAGAAGCTTTCTGAGAAACTGCTTTGTGATCTGTGAATTCATCTCACTGAGTTACAGCTGTATTTCCTGGAGCTGTTTGCTAGACTGTTCTTGTGGAATTTGAGAACTGATATTTGGATCCCTTTGAAGACTATGGTGAAAAGGAAATATCCTCAGATCAAAATGAGAAAGAAGCTTTCTGAGAAACTTCTTTGTGATCTGTGAATTCATCTCACAGAGTTACAGCTTCCTCAAGAAGCCTTCGCTAAGACTGTTCTTGTGGAATTTGCAAAGGATATTTGGAAGCCCATGGAGGCTATGGTGAAAAGGAAATATCCTCAGATAAAACTGAAAGAAGCTTTCTGAGAAACTGCTTTGTGTTCTGTGAATTCATCTCACAGAGTTACAGCTTTCCTCCAGAAGCCGTTCGCTAAGACTGTTCTTGTGGAATTTGCAAAGGATATTTGGAAGCCCATAGAGGCCTATGGTGAAAAGAAAATATCCTCAGATGAAAACTGGAAAGAAGCTTTCTGAGAAACTGCTTTGTGATCTGTGACTTCACTCACTGAGTTACAGCTGTATTTCGTGGAGCTGTTTGCTAGCCTTATTTCTGTGGAATTTGAGAACTGATATTTGGATCCCTTTGAAGACTATAGGGCCAAAGGAAATATCCTCAGATCAAAATGAGAAAGAAGCTTTCTGAGAAACTTCTTTGTGATCTGTGAATTCATCTCACAGAGTTACAGCTTTCTCAAGAAGCCTTTCGCTAAGACTGTTCTTGTGGAATTTGAAAGTGATATTTGGAAGCCCATGGAGGCTATGGTGAAAAGGAAATATCCTCAGATAAAACTGGAAAGAAGCTTGAGAAACTGCTTTGTGTTCTGTGAATTCATCTCACAGAGTTACAGCTTTCCTCCAGAAGCCGTTCGCTAAGACTGTTCTTGTGGAATTTGCAAAGGATATTTGGAAGCCCATAGAGGCTATGGTGAAAAGAAAATATCCTCAGATGAAAACTGGAAAGAAGCTTTCTGAGAAACTGCTTTGTGATGTGTGAATTCATCTCACAGAGTTACAGCTTTCCTGGAGCTGTTTGCTAAGACTGTTCTTGTGGAATCTGAGAACTGATATTTGGAAGCCCATAGAGGCTATGGTGAAAAGGAAATATCCTCAGATGAAAATGAGAAAGAAGCTTTCTGAGAAACTTCTTTGTGATCTGTGAATTCATCTCACAGAGTTACAGCTTTCCTCAAGAAGCTTTTGCTAAGACTGTTCTTGTGGAATTGCAAAGTGATATTTGGAAGCCCATGGAGGCTATGGTGAAAAGAAATATCCTCAGATAAAACTGGAAAGAAGCTTTCTGAGAAACTGCTTTGTGATCTGTGAATTCATCTCACAGAGTTACAGCTTTCCTCAGAAGCCTTTCGCTAAGACTGTTCTTGTGGAATTTGCAAAGGATATTTGGAAGCCCATGGAGGCTATGGTGAAAAGAAAATATCCTCAGATAAAACTGGAAAGAAGCTTTCTGAGAAACTGCTTTGTGTTCTGTGACTTCACTCACTGAGTTACAGCTTTCCTCAAGAAGCTGTTTGCTAGCCTTATTTCTGTGGAATCTGAGAACTGATATTTGGAATCCCTTTGAAGACTATAGGGCCAAAGGAAATATCCTCAGATGAAAACTGAGAAAGAAGCTTTCTGAGAAACTCTTTGTGATCTGTGAATTCATCTCACAGAGTTACAGCTTTCTCAGAAGCCTTTCGCTAAGACTGTTCTTGTGGAATTTCAAAGTGATATTTGGAAGCCCATGGAGGCTATGGTGAAAAGGAAATATCCTCAGATAAAAACTGGAAAGAAGCTTTCTGAGAAACTGCTTTGTGTTCTGTGAATTCATCTCACAGAGTTACAGCTTTCTCCAGAAGCCGTTCGCTAAGACTGTTCTTCTGGAATTTGCAAAGGATATTTGGAAGCCCATAGAGGCCTATGGTGAAAAGAAAATATCCTCAGATGAAAATGGAAAGAAGCTTTCTGAGAAACTGCTTTGTGATCTGTGAATTCATCTCACAGAGTTACAGCTTTCTCAAGAAGCCTTCGCTAAGACTGTTCTTGTGGAATCTGAGAACTGATATTTGGAAGCCCATGGACTATGGTGAAAAGGAAATATCCTCCGATCAAAATGAGAAAGAAGCTTTCTGAGAAACTGCTTTGTGATCTGTGAATTCATCTCACAGAGTTACAGCTTTCCTCAGAAGCCTTTCGCTAAGACTGTTCTTGTGGAATTTGCAAAGGATATTTGGAAGCCCATGGAGGCTATGGTGAAAAGAAAATATCCTCAGATGAAAACTGGAAAGAAGCTTTCTGAGAAACTGCTTTGTGTTCTGTGAATTCATCTCACAGAGTTACAGCTTTCCTCAGAAGCTGTTTGCTAAGACTGTTCTTGTGGAATTTGCAAAGGATATTTGGATCCCTTTGAGGCTATGGTGAAAAGAAAATATCCTCAGATGAAAACTGGAAAGAAGCTTTCTGAGAAACTGCTTTGTGTGTGACTTCACTCACTGAGTTACAGCTGTATTTCCTGGAGCTGTTTGCTAGCCTTATTTCTGTGGAATCTGAGAACTGATATTTCGGATCCCTTTGAAGACTATAGGGCCAAAGGAAATATCCTCCGATGAAAATGAGAAAGAAGCTTTCTGAGAAACTTCTTTGTGATCTGTGAATTCATCTCACAGAGTTACAGCTTTCCCCAGAAGCCTTCGCTAAGACTGTTCTTGTGGAATTTGCAAAGTGATATTTGGAAGCCCATGGTGGCTTTGGTGAAAAGGGAAATATCGTCAGATGAACACTGAAAAGAAGCTTTCTGAGAAACTGCTTATTGTTCCGTGAATTCATCACACAGAATTACAGCTTTCCCCTCTGGAAGCCATTCGCTAAGTCTGTTCTTCTGGAATTTTCAAAGGGATATTTGGAAGCCCATAGAGGCCTATGGTGAAAAAGAAAATATCCTCAGATAAAACTGAAAGAAGCTTTCTGAGAAACTGCTTTGTGATGTGTGACTTCCACTCACTGAGTTACAGCTGTATTTCGTGGAGCTGTTTGCTATCCTTATTTCTGTGGAATCTGAGAACTGATATTTCGGATCCCTTTGAAGACTATAGGGCCAAAGGAAATATCCTCCGATCAAAATGAGAAAGAAGCTTTCTGAGGAACTTCTTTGTGATCTGTGAATTCATCTCACAGAGGTACAGCTTTCCCCTGCAGAAGAAGTTCGCTAAGACTGTTCTTGTGGAATTTGCAAAGTGATATTTGGAAGCCCATGGAGGCTATGGTGAAAAGGGAAATATCCTCAGATGAAAACTGGAAAGAAGCTTTCTGAGAAACTGCTTTGTGTTCTGTGAATTCATCTCACAGATTTACAGCTTTCCCCAGAAGCTGTTCGCTAAGACTGTTCTTGTGGAATTTGCAAAGGATATTTGGAAGCCCATAGAGGCCTATGGTGAAAAAGAAAATATCCTCAGATGAAAACTGGAAAGAAGCTTTCTGAGAAACTGCTTTGTGATGTGTGAATTCCACTCACTGAGTTACAGCTGTATTTCGTGGAGCTGTTTGCTAGCCTTATTTCTGTGGAATCTGAGAACTGATATTTCGGATCCCTTTGAAGACTATAGGGCCAAAGGAAATATCCTCCGATAAAAATGAGAAAGAAGCTTTCTGAGAAACTTCTTTGTGATCTGTGAATTCATCTCACAGAGTTACAGCTTTCCCCTCAAGAAGCCTTTCGCTAAGACTGTTCTTCTGGAATTTGCAAAGTGATATTTGGAAGCCCATGGAGGCTATGGTGAAAAGGAAATATCCTCAGATAAAACTGGAAAGAAGCTTTCTGAGAAACTGCTTTGTGTTCTGTGAATTCATCTCACAGAGTTACAGCTTTCCTCAAGAAGCCTTTCGCTAAGACTGTTCTTGTGGAATTTGCAAAGGATATTTGGAAGCCCATAGAGGCCTATGGTGAAAAAGAAAATATCCTCAGATGAAAACTGGAAAGAAGCTTTCTGAGAAACTGCTTTGTGATGTGTGACTTCATCTCACTGAGTTACAGCTGTATTTCGTGGAGCTGTTTGCTAGCCTTATTTCTGTGGAATATGAGAACTGATATTTCGGATCCCTTTGAAGACTATGGTGAAAAGGAAATATCCTCAGATGAAAACTGGAAAGAAGCTTTCTGAGAAACTGCTTTGTGATCTGTGAATTCATCTCACAGAGTTACAGCTTTCCTCAAGAAGCTTTTGCTAAGACTGTTCTTGTGGAATTTGCAAAGGATATTTGGAAGCCCATGGAGGCTATGGTGAAAAGGAAATATCCTCAGATGAAAACTGGAAAGAAGCTTTCTGAGAAACTGCTTTGTGATCTGTGAATTCATCTCACAGTTACAGCTTTTTCAGAAGCTGTTTGCTAGACTGTTCTTGTGGAATTTGCAAAGTGATATTTGGAAGCCCATGAGGCTATGGTGAAAAGAAAATATCCTCAGATAAAACTGGAAAGAAGCTTTCTGAGAAACTGCTTTGTGATCTGTGAATTCATCTCACAGAGTTACAGCTTTCCTCAGAAGCTTTTGCTAAGACTGTTCTTGTGGAATTTGCAAAGGATATTTGGAAGCCCATAGAGGCTATGGTGAAAAGGAAATATCCTCAGATGAAAACTGGAAAGAAGCTTTCTGAGAAACTGCTTTGTGATGTGAATTCATCTCACAGAGTTACAGCTTTCCTCAGAAGCTGTTTGCTAAGACTGTTCTTGTGGAATTTGCAAAGATATTTGGAAGCCCATAGAGGCCTATGGTGAAAAAGAAAATATCCTCAGATGAAAACTGGAAAGAAGCTTTCTGAGAAACTGCTTTGTGATGTGTGATTCATCTCACAGAGTTACAGCTTTTTCAGAAGCTGTTTGCTAAGACTGTTCTTGTGGAATTTGCAAAGTGATATTTGGAAGCCCATGGACTATGGTGAAAAGGAAATATCCTCAGATAAAAATGAGAAAGAAGCTTTCTGAGAAACTGCTTTGTGATGTGTGAATTCATCTCACAGAGTTACAGCTTTTTCAGAAGCTGTTTGCTAGACTGTTCTTGTGGAATTTGAGAACTGATATTTGGATCCCATGGAGGCTATGGTGAAAAGGAAATATCCTCAGATGAAAATGGAAAGAAGCTTTCTGAGAAACTGCTTTGTGATGTGTGAATTCATCTCACAGAGTTACAGCTTTCCTCAGAAGCCGTTCGCTAAGACTGTTCTTGTGGAATTTGCAAAGGATATTTGGAAGCCCATGGAGGCTATGGTGAAAAAAATATCCTCAGATGAAAACTGGAAAGAAGCTTTCTGAGAAACTGCTTTGTGTTCTGTGAATTCATCTCACAGAGTTACAGCTTTCCCTCAGAAGCTGTTTGCTAAGACTGTTCTTGTGGAATTTGAAAGGATATTTGGAAGCCCATAGAGGCTATGGTGAAAAGAAAATATCCTCAGATGAAAATGAGAAAGAAGCTTTCTGAGAAACTGCTTTGTGATCTGTGAATTCATCTCACAGAGTTACAGCTTTCTCAAGAAGCCTTTCGCTAAGACTGTTCTTGTGGAATTTGCAAAGTGATATTTGGAAGCCCATGGAGGCTATGGTGAAAAGGAAATATCCTCAGATAAAAACTGAAAGAAGCTTTCTGAGAAACTGCTTTGTGTTCTGTGAATTCATCTCACAGAGTTACAGCTTTCCTCCAGAAGCCTTTCGCTAAGACTGTTCTTGTGGAATTTGCAAAGGATATTTGGAAGCCCATGGAGGCTATGGTGAAAAGAAATATCCTCAGATGAAAACTGGAAAGAAGCTTTCTGAGAAACTGCTTTGTGATGTGTGACTTCCACTCACTGAGTTACAGCTGTATTTCATGGAGCTGTTTGCTAGCCTTATTTCTGTGGAATCTGAGAACTGATATTTGGATCCCTTTGAAGACTATAGGGCCAAAGGAAATATCCTCAGATGAAAATGAGAAAGAAGCTTTCTGAGAAACTTCTTTGTGATCTGTGAATTCATCTCACAGAGTTACAGCTTTCCTCCAGAAGCCTTTCGCTAAGACTGTTCTTGTGGAATCTGCAAAGGATATTTGGAAGCCCATGGAGGCTATGGTGAAAAGGGAAATATCCTCAGATGAAAACTGGAAAGAAGCTTTCTGAGAAACAGCTTTGTGTTCTGTGAATTCATCTCACAGAATTACAGCTTTCCCCTCCAGAAGCCGTTCGCTAAGACTGTTCTTGTGGAATTTGCAAAGTGATATTTGGAAGCCCATGGAGGGCTATGGTGAAAAGGGAAATATCCTCAGATGAAAACTGGAAAGAAGCTTTCTGAGAAACTGCTTTGTGATGTGTGAATTCACTCACTGAGTTACAGCTGTATTTCGTGGAGCTGTTTGCTAGACTGTTCTTGTGGAATTTGAGAACTGATATTTGGAAGCCCTTTGAAGACTATGGTGAAAAGGGAAATATCCTCAGATGAAAACTGGAAAGAAGCTTTCTGAGAAACTGCTTTGTGTTCTGTGAATTCATCTCACAGAGTTACAGCTTTCTCCTCTAGAAGCCGTTCGCTAAGACTGTTCCTGTGAAATTTGCAAAGGGATATTTGGAAGTCCTTAGAGGCCTATGGGAAAAAAGAAAATATCCTCAAATGAAATATGGAAAGAAGCTTTCTGAGAAACGGCTTTGTGATGTGTGACTTCCACTCACTGAGTTACAGCTGTATTTCGTGGAGCTGTTTGCTAGCCTTATTTCTGTGGAATCTGAGAACTGATATTTGGAAGCCCTTTGAAGACTATAGGGCCAAAGGAAATATCCTCTAATAAAATGAGAAAGAAGCTTTCTGAGAAACTTCTTTGTGATCTGTGAATTCATCTCACAGAGTTACAGCTTTCCCCTCAGAAGCCTTTGCTAAGACTGTTCTTGTGGAATTTGCAAAGTGATATTTGGAAGCCCATGGAGGCTATGGTGAAAAGGAAATATCCTCAGATAAAAACTGGAAAGAAGCTTTCTGAGAAACTGCTTTGTGTTCTGTGAATTCATCTCACAGAGTTACAGCTTTCCTCCAGAAGCCGTTCGCTAAGACTGTTCTTGTGGAATTTGCAAAGTGATATTTGGAAGCCCATAGAGGCCTATGGTGAAAAGAAAATATCCTCAGATGAAAACTGGAAAGAAGCTTTCTGAGAAACTGCTTTGTGATGTGTGACTTCCACTCACTGAGTTACAGCTGTATTTCGTGGAGCTGTTTGCTAACCTTATTTCTGTGGAATCTGAGAACTGATATTTCGGATCCCTTTGAAGACTATAGGGCCAAAGGAAATATCCTCCGATAAAAATGAGAAAGAAGCTTTCTGAGAAACTTCTTTGTGATCTGTGAATTCATCTCACAGAGTTACAGCTTTCCCTCAAGAAGCCTTTCGCTAAGACTGTTCTTGTGGAATTTGCAAAGTGATATTTGGAAGCCCATGGAGGCTATGGTGAAAAGGAAATATCCTCAGATAAAACTGGAAGAAGCTTTCTGAGAAACTGCTTTGTGTTCTGTGAATTCATCTCACAGAGTTACAGCTTTCCTCCAGAAGCCGTTCGCTAAGACTGTTCTTGTGGAATTTGCAAAGGATATTTGGAAGCCCATAGGGCTATGGTGAAAAGAAATATCCTCAGATAAAAACTGGAAAGAAGCTTTCTGAGAAACTGCTTTGTGATGTGTGACTTCCACTCACTGAGTTACAGCTGTATTTCATGGAGCTGTTTGCTAGCCTTATTTCTGTGGAATCTGAGAACTGATATTTCGGATCCCTTTGAAGACTATAGGCCAAAGGAAATATCCTCCGATCAAAATGAGAAAGAAGCTTCCTGAGAAACTTCTTTGTGATCTGTGAATTCATATCACAGAGTTACAGCTTTCCTGTCAAGAAGCCTTTCGCTAAGACTGTTCTTGTGGAATTGCAAAGTGATATTTGGAAGCCCATGGAGGGCTATGGTGAAAAGGGAAATATCCTCAGATAAAACTGGAAAGAAGCTTTCTGAGAAACTGCTTTGTGTTCTGTGAATTCATCTCACAGTTACAGCTTTCCTCCAGAAGCCGTTCGCTAAGACTGTTCTGTGGAATCTGCAAAGGATATTTGGAAGCCCATAGAGGCCTATGGTGAAAAGAAATATCCTCAGATGAAAACTGGAAAGAAGCTTTCTGAGAAACTGCTTTGTGATGTGTGACTTCCACTCACTGTGTCACAGCTGTATTTCGAGGAGCTGTTTGATAGCCTTATTTCTGTGGAATCTGAGAACTGATATTTCGGATCGCTTTGAAGACTGTAAGGCCAAAGGAAATATCCTCCGATCAAAATGAGAAAGAAGCTTTCTGAGAAACTTGTTTGTGATCTGTGAATTCATCTCACAGAGTTACAGCTTTCCTCAAGAAGCCTTTCGCTAAGACTGTTCTTGTGGAATCTGCAAACTGATATTTGGAAGCCCATGGAGGCTATGGTGAAAAAGAAATATCCTCAGATGAAAACTGGAAGAAGCTTTCTGAGAAACTGCTTTGTGATGTGTGACTTCATCTCACAGTTACAGCTTTCCCCTCAGAAGCTGTTTGCTAAGACTGTTCTGTGGAATTTGCAAAGGATATTTGGAAGCCATAGAGGCTATGGTGAAAAAGAAATATCCTCAGATAAAAATGGAAAGAAGCTTTCTGAGAAACTCTTTGTGATCTGTGACTTCACTCACTGAGTTACAGCTGTATTTCGTGGAGCTGTTTGCTAAGACTTATTTCTGTGGAATCTGAGAACTGATATTTGGAAGCCCATGGAGGCTATGGTGAAAAGGAAATATCCTCCGATCAAAATGAGAAAGAAGCTTTCTGAGAAACTCTTTGTGATCTGTGAATTCATCTCACAGGTTACAGCTTTCCTCAAGAAGCCTTTCGCTAAGACTGTTCTTGTGGAATTTGCAAAGTGATATTTGGAAGCCCATGGAGGCCTATGGTGAAAAAGAAATATCCTCAGATAAAAACTGGAAAGAAGCTTTCTGAGAAACTGCTTTGTGATGTGTGACTTCACTCACTGAGTTACAGCTTTTTCAGAAGCTGTTTGCTAAGCCTTATTTCTGTGGAATCTGAGAACTGATATTTCGGATCCCTTTGAAGACTATAGGCCAAAGGAAATATCCTCAGATGAAAATGAAAGAAGCTTTCTGAGAAACTTCTTTGTGATCTGTGACTTCATCTCACAGAGTTACAGCTTTCCCCTCAGAAGCCGTTTGCTAAGACTTATTTCTGTGGAATTTGAGAACTGATATTTGGAAGCCAAAGGAGGGCTATGGTGAAAAGAGAAATATCCTCAGATAAAAACTGGAAAGATGCTTTCTGAGAAACTGCTTTGTGTTCTGTGAATTCATCTCACAAGGTTACAGCATTCCCCTCAAGAAGCCGTTCGCTAAAACTGTTTCTGTGGAATTTAGAGATGGATATTTGGATGCCATAGAGGCCTATGGTGAAAAATAAAATATCCTCAGATGAAAACTGGAAAGAAACTTTCTGAGAAACTGCTTTGTGATATGTGATTTCCACTCACTGAGTTACAGCTGTATTTCGTGAAGCTGTTTTCCAGCCTTATTTCTATGGAATCTTAGAACTGATATGTCGGATCCCTTCGAAGACTATGGGGCCAAAGGAAATATCGTCCAAACAAAAAGAGAAAGAAGCTTTTTGAGAAACTTCTTAGTGATTTGTGATTTCATCTCACTGTGTTACCGCTTTCCCTTCAAGAAGCCTTTCGCTAAGACTCTTCTTGAGGAATTTGAAAAGTGATATTTGGAAACCCGTGGATGGCTATGGTGAAAATGGAAATATCCTAAGATAAAAACTAGAAAGAAGCTTTTTGAGAAAGTGCTTTGTGTTCCGTGAATTCACCTCACAGAGTTACAGCTTCCTCCTCCAGAAGCCGTTCGCTATGACTGTTCTGTGGAATTTGCAAAGGATATTTGGAAGCCCATAGAGGTCAATGGTGAAAAAAATATCCTCAGATGAAAACTGGAAAGAAGCTTTCTGAGAAACTGCTTTGTGATGTGTGACTTCCACTCACTGAGTTACAGCTGTATTTCGTGGAGCTGTTTGCTAGCCTTATTTCTGTGGAATCTGAGAACTGATATTTCGGATCCCTTTGAAGACTATAGGCCAAAGGAAATATCCTCCGATCAAAATGAGAAAGAAGCTTTCTGAGAAACTTCTTTGTGATCTGTGAATTCATCTCACAGAGTTACAGCTTTCCCCTCAGAAGCCTTTCGCTAAGACTGTTCTTGTGGAATTTGCAAAGTGATATTTGGAAGCCCATGGAGGCTATGGTGAAAAGGGAAATATCCTCAGATAAAAACTGGAAAGAAGCTTTCTGAGAAACTGCTTTGTGTTCTGTGAATTCATCTCACAGAGTTACAGCTTTTCCCTCCAGAAGCCGTTCGCTAAGACTGTTCTGTGGAATTTGCAAAGGATATTTGGAAGCCCATAGAGGCCTATGGTGAAAAAGAAATATCCTCAGATGAAAACTGGAAAGAAGCTTTCTGAGAAACTGCTTTGTGTTCTGTGAATTCATCTCACTGAGTTACAGCTGTATTTCGTGGAGCTGTTTGCTAACCTTATTTCTGTGGAATTTGAGAACTGATATTTGGAAGCCATAGAGGCCTATGGTGAAAAAAATATCCTCAGATGAAAACTGGAAAGAAGCTTTCTGAGAAACTGCTTTGTGATGTGTGAATTCATCTCACTGAGTTACAGCTGTATTTCGTGGAGCTGTTTGCTAAGACTGTTCTGTGGAATCTGAGAACTGATATTTGGATCCCTTTGAAGACTATAGGGCCAAAGGAAATATCCTCCGATCAAAATGAGAAAGAAGCTTGAGAAACTTCTTTGTGATCTGTGAATTCATCTCACAGAGTTACAGCTTTCCTCAAGAAGCCTTTCGCTAAGACTGTTCTTGTGGAATTTGCAAAGTGATATTTGGAAGCCCATGGAGGCTATGGTGAAAAGGAAATATCCTCAGATAAAAACTGGAAAGAAGCTTTCTGAGAAACTGCTTTGTGTTCTGTGAATTCATCTCACAGAGTTACAGCTTTCCTCAGAAGCTGTTTGCTAAGACTGTTCTTGTGGAATTTCAAAGTGATATTTGGAAGCCCATAGAGGCTATGGTGAAAAAGAAATATCCTCAGATGAAAACTGGAAAGAAGCTTTCTGAGAAACTGCTTTGTGATCTGTGAATTCATCTCACTGAGTTACAGCTGTATTTCGTGGAGCTGTTTGCTAACCTTATTTCTGTGGAATTTGAGAACTGATATTTGGAAGCCCATGGAGGCTATGGTGAAAAGGAAATATCCTCAGATAAAAACTGGAAAGAAGCTTTGAGAAACTGCTTTGTGTTCTGTGAATTCATCTCACAGAGTTACAGCTTTCTCCAGAAGCCGTTCGCTAAGACTGTTCTGTGGAATTTGCAAAGGATATTTGGAAGCCCATAGAGGCCTATGGTGAAAAAGAAATATCCTCAGATGAAAACTGGAAAGAAGCTTTCTGAGAAACTGCTTTGTGATGTGTGACTTCCACTCACTGAGTTACAGCTGTATTTCGTGGAGCTGTTTGCTAGCCTTAATTCTGTGGAATTTGAGAACTGATATTTTGGATCCCTTTGAAGACTATAGGCCAAAGGAAATATCCTCCGATCAAAATGAGAAAGAAGCTTTCTGAGAAACTTCTTTGTGATCTGTGAATTCATCTCACAGAGTTACAGCTTTCCCCTCCAGAAGCCGTTCGCTAAGACTGTTCTTGTGGAATTTGCAAAGGGATATTTGGAAGCCCATGGAGGCTATGGTGAAAAGAGAAATATCCTCAGATAGAAACTGGAAAGAAGCTTTCTAAGAAACTGCGTTGTGTTCTGCAAATTCATCTCACACTGTTACAGATTTTCCCTCCTGAAGCCATTCGCTAAGACTGTTCTTGTGGAATTTGCAAGGGGATATCTTGAAGCCCATAGAGGCCTAAGGTGAAAAAGAAAATATCCTCAGATAAAAACTGGAAAGAAGCTTTCTGAGAAACTGCTTTGTGTTCTGTGAATTCATCTCACAGAGTTACAGCTTTCTCCAGAAGCTGTTGCTAAGACTGTTCTTGTGGAATTTGAAAGGGATATTTGGAAGCCCATAGAGGCTATGGTGAAAAAGAAATATCCTCAGATGAAAACTGGAAAGAAGCTTGAGAAACTGCTTTGTGATGTGTGACTTCACTCACTGAGTTACAGCTGTATTTCGTGGAGCTGTTTGCTAGCCTTATTTCTGTGGAATCTGAGAACTGATATTTGGATCCCTTTGAAGACTATGGTGAAAAGGAAATATCCTCAGATAAAAATGAGAAAGAAGCTTTCTGAGAAACTTCTTTGTGATCTGTGAATTCATCTCACAGTTACAGCTTTCCTCAAGAAGCCTTTCGCTAAGACTGTTCTTGTGGAATTTGCAAAGTGATATTTGGAAGCCCATGAGGCTATGGTGAAAAGGAAATATCCTCAGATAAAAACTGGAAAGAAGCTTTCTGAGAAACTCTTTGTGTTCTGTGAATTCATCTCACAGAGTTACAGCTTTCCTCCAGAAGCTGTTTGCTAAGACTGTTCTTGTGGAATTTCAAAGTGATATTTGGAAGCCCATGGAGGCTATGGTGAAAAGAAAATATCCTCAGATGAAAACTGGAAAGAAGCTTTCTGAGAAACTGCTTTGATGTGTGACTTCATCTCACTGAGTTACAGCTGTATTTCGTGGAGCTGTTTGCTAGACTGTTCTTGTGGAATTTGAGAACTGATATTTGGATCCCTTTGAAGACTATGGTGAAAAGAAAATATCCTCAGATCAAAATGAGAAAGAAGGTTTCTGAAAAACTTCTTTGTGATCTGTGAATTCACCTCAGAGAGTTTCAGCTTTCCTCTCAAGAAGCCTTTTGCTAAGACTGTTCTTGTGGAATTTGCAAACTGATATTTGGAAGCACATGGAGGGCTATGGTGGAAAGGGAAATATCCTCATATAAAAACAGGAAAGAAGCTTACCGAGAAACTACTTTGTGTTCTATGAATTCATCTCACAGACTTACAGCATTCCACTCCAGAAGCCTTTCACTAAGAATGTTCATGTGGAAATTGCAAATCCATATTTGGAAGCATATGGAGGCCTGTGGTGAAAAAGAAAATATCCTCAGATAAAAACTGGAAAGAAGATTTCTGAGAAACTGCTTTGTGTTCTGTGAATTCACCTCACACGGTTACAGCTTTCTCCTCCAGAAGCCGTTTGATAAGACTGTTCTTGTGTAATTAGAGAGGGATATTTGGAAGCCCAGAAAGGCCTTTGGTGAAAGAGAAAATATCCTCAGATGAAAACTGGGAAGAAGCTTTCTGAGAAACTGCTTTGTGATGTGTGACTTCCACTCACTGAGTTACAGCTGTATTTCGTGGAGCTGTTTGCTAGCCTTATTTCTGTGGAATCTGAGAACTGATATTTCGGATCCCTTTGAAGACTATAGGGAAAAAGGAAATATCCTCCGATAAAAATGAGAAAGAAGCTTTCTGAGAAACTTCTTTGTGATCTGTGAATTCATCTCACAGAGTTACAGCTTTCTCAAGAAGCCATTCGCTAAGACTGTTCTTGTGGAATTTGCAAAGTGATATTTGGAAGCCCATGGAGGGCTATGGTGAAAAGAAAATATCCTCAGATAAAAACTGGAAAGAAGCTTTCTGAGAAACTGCTTTGTGTTCTGTTAATTCATCTCACAGAGTTACAGCTTTCCTCAGAAGCCTTCGCTAAGACTGTTCTTGTGGAATTTGCAAAGATATTTGGAAGCCCATAGAGGCCTATGGTGAAAAGAAAATATCCTCAGATGAAAACTGGAAAGAAGCTTTCTGAGAAACTGCTTTGTGTTCTGTGAATTCATCTCACAGAGTTACAGCTTTCCTCCAGAAGCCGTTCGCTAAGACTGTTCTTGTGGAATTTGCAAGGATATTTGGAAGCCCATGAGGCTATGGTGAAAAGAAATATCCTCAGATAAAAACTGGAAAGAAGCTTTCTGAGAAACTGCTTTGTGATGTGTGACTTCACTCACTGAGTTACAGCTTTCTCAAGAAGCTGTTTGCTAACCTTATTTCTGTGGAATCTGAGAACTGATATTTGGATCCCTTTGAAGACTATGGTGAAAAGGAAATATCCTCCGATAAAAATGAGAAAGAAGCTTTCTGAGAAACTTCTTTGTGATCTGTGAATTCATCTCACAGAGTTACAGCTTTCTCAAGAAGCCTTCGCTAAGACTGTTCTTGTGGAATTTGCAAAGTGATATTTGGAAGCCCATGGAGGCTATGGTGAAAAGAAATATCCTCAGATAAAAACTGGAAAGAAGCTTTCTGAGAAACTGCTTTGTGTTCTGTGAATTCATCTCACAGAGTTACAGCTTTCCTCCAGAAGCCGTTCGCTAAGACTGTTCTTGTGGAATTTGCAAAGGATATTTGGAAGCCCATAGAGGCTATGGTGAAAAGAAATATCCTCAGATGAAAACTGGAAAGAAGCTTTCTGAGAAACTGCTTTGTGTGTGAATTCATCTCACTGAGTTACAGCTGTATTTCGTGGAGCTGTTTGCTAGCCTTATTTCTGTGGAATCTGAGAACTGATATTTGGAAGCCCTTTGAGGCTATGGTGAAAAGAAATATCCTCAGATAAAAACTGGAAAGAAGCTTTCTGAGAAACTTCTTTGTGATCTGTGAATTCATCTCACAGAGTTACAGCTTTCTCAAGAAGCCTTTGCTAAGACTGTTCTTGTGGAATTTGCAAAGTGATATTTGGAAGCCCATGGAGGCTATGGTGAAAAGGAAATATCCTCAGATAAAAACTGGAAAGAAGCTTTCTGAGAAACTGCTTTGTGTTCTGTGAATTCATCTCACAGAGTTACAGCTTTCCTCCAGAAGCCGTTCGCTAAGACTGTTCTGTGGAATTTGCAAAGGATATTTGGAAGCCCATAGAGGCCTATGGTGAAAAGAAATATCCTCAGATGAAAACTGGAAAGAAGCTTTCTGAGAAACTGCTTTGTGTTGTGTGACTTCCACTCACTGAGTTACAGCTGTATTTCCTGGAGCTGTTTGCTAACCTTATTTCTGTGGAATCTGAGAACTGATATTTGGAAGCCCTTGAAGACTATGGTGAAAAGGAAATATCCTCAGATCAAAATGAGAAAGAAGCTTTCTGAGAAACTGCTTTGTGATCTGTGAATTCATCTCACAGTTACAGCTTTCCTCAAGAAGCCTTTGCTAAGACTGTTCTTGTGGAATTTGCAAAGTGATATTTGGAAGCCCATGGAGGCTATGGTGAAAAGAAATATCCTCAGATAAAAACTGGAAAGAAGCTTTCTGAGAAACTGCTTTGTGTTCTGTGAATTCATCTCACAGAGTTACAGCTTTCCTCCAGAAGCCGTTCGCTAAGACTGTTCTTGTGGAATTTCAAAGTGATATTTGGAAGCCCATAGAGGCCTATGGTGAAAAGAAATATCCTCAGATGAAAACTGGAAAGAAGCTTTCTGAGAAACTGCTTTGATGTGTGACTTCACTCACTGAGTTACAGCTGTATTTCCTGGAGCTGTTTGCTAGCCTTATTTCTGTGGAATCTGAGAACTGATATTTGGATCCCTTTGAAGACTATAGGGCCAAAGGAAATATCCTCCGATCAAAATGAGAAAGAAGCTTGAGAAACTGCTTTGTGATCTGTGAATTCATCTCACAGAGTTACAGCTTTCCCTCAAGAAGCCTTTCGCTAAGACTGTTCTTGTGGAATTTGCAAAGTGATATTTGGAAGCCCATGGAGGCTATGGTGAAAAGGAAATATCCTCAGATAAAAACTGGAAAGAAGCTTCTGAGAAACTGCTTTTGTTCTGTGAATTCATCTCACAGAGTTACAGCTTTCCTCCAGAAGCTGTTCGCTAAGACTGTTCTTGTGGAATTTGCAAAGGATATTTGGAAGCCCATAGAGGCTATGGTGAAAAAGAAAATATCCTCAGATAAAAACTGGAAAGAAGCTTTCTGAGAAACTGCTTTGTGTTCTGTGAATTCATCTCACAGAGTTACAGCTTTCCCCTCCAGAAGCCGTTCGCTAAGACTGTTCTTGTGGAATTTGCAAAGTGATATTTGGAAGCCCATGGAGGGCTATGGTGAAAAAGGAAATATCCTCAGATGAAAACTGGAAAGAAGCTTTCTGAGAAACTGCTTTGTGATGTGTGACTTCCACTCACTGAGTTACAGCTGTATTTCCTGGAGCTGTTTGCTAGCCTTATTTCTGTGGAATCTGAGAACTGATATTTCGGATCCCTTTGAAGACTATAGGTGAAAAGGAAATATCCTCAGATGAAAATGAGAAAGAAGCTTTCTGAGAAACTTTTGTGATCTGTGAATTCATCTCACAGAGTTACAGCTTTCCTCAAGAAGCTTTCGCTAAGACTGTTCTTGTGGAATTTGCAAAGTGATATTTGGAAGCCCATGGAGGCTATGGTGAAAAGAAATATCCTCAGATAAAAACTGGAAAGAAGCTTTCTGAGAAACTGCTTTGTGTTCTGTGAATTCATCTCACAGAGTTACAGCTTTCTCAAGAAGCCTTTCGCTAAGACTGTTCTGTGGAATTTGCAAAGTGATATTTGGAAGCCCATAGAGGCTATGGTGAAAAGAAATATCCTCAGATGAAAACTGGAAAGAAGCTTTCTGAGAAACTGCTTTGTGATGTGTGACTTCCACTCACTGAGTTACAGCTGTATTTCGTGGAGCTGTTTGCTAGCCTTATTTCTGTGGAATCTGAGAACTGATATTTGGATCCCTTTGAAGACTATAGGCCAAAGGAAATATCCTCCGATAAAAATGAGAAAGAAGCTTTCTGAGAAACTTCTTTGTGATCTGTGAATTCATCTCACAGAGTTACAGCTTTCTCAAGAAGCCTTTCGCTAAGACTGTTCTTGTGGAATTTGCAAAGTGATATTTGGAAGCCCATGGAGGGCTATGGTGAAAAGGAAATATCCTCAGATAAAAACTGGAAAGAAGCTTTCTGAGAAACTGCTTTGTGTTCTGTGAATTCATCTCACAGAGTTACAGCTTTCCTCCAGAAGCCGTTCGCTAAGACTGTTCTTGTGGAATTTGCAAAGTGATATTTGGAAGCCCATGGAGGCCTATGGTGAAAAGGGAAATATCCTCAGATGAAAACTGGAAAGAAGCTTTCTGAGAAACTGCTTTGTGATGTGTGACTTCCACTCACTGAGTTACAGCTGTATTTCCTGGAGCTGTTTGCTAGCCTTATTTCTGTGGAATCTGAGAACTGATATTTCGGATCCCTTTGAAGACTATAGGGCCAAAGGAAATATCCTCGATCAAAATGAGAAAGAAGCTTTCTGAGAAACTTCTTTGTGATCTGTGAATTCATCTCACAGAGTTACAGCTTTCCCCTCAAGAAGCCTTCGCTAAGACTGTTCTTGTGGAATTTGCAAAGTGATATTTGGAAGCCCATGGAGGCTATGGTGAAAAGGAAATATCCTCAGATAAAAACTGGAAAGAAGCTTTCTGAGAAACTGCTTTGTGTTCTGTGAATTCATCTCACAGAGTTACAGCTTTCCCCTCCAGAAGCTGTTCGCTAAGACTGTTCTTGTGGAATTTGCAAAGGATATTTGGAAGCCCATAGAGGCCTATGGTGAAAAAGAAAATATCCTCAGATGAAAACTGGAAAGAAGCTTTCTGAGAAACTGCTTTGTGATGTGTGACTTCCACTCACTGAGTTACAGCTGTATTTCGTGGAGCTGTTTGCTAGCCTCATTTCTGTGGAATCTGAGAACTGATATTTGGATCCCTTTGAAGACTATAGGGCCAAAGGAAATATCCTCCGATCAAAATGAGAAAGAAGCTTTCTGAGAAACTTCTTTGTGATCTGTGAATTCATATCACAGAGTTACAGCTTTCCCTCAAGAAGCCTTCGCTAAGACTGTTCTTGTGGAATTTGCAAAGTGATATTTGGAAGCCCATGGAGGCTATGGTGAAAAGGAAATATCCTCAGATAAAAACTGGAAAGAAGCTTTCTGAGAAACTTCTTTGTGTTCTGTGAATTCATCTCACAGAGTTACAGCTTTCCCTCAGAAGCCGTTCGCTAAGACTGTTCTTGTGGAATTTGCAAAGGATATTTGGAAGCCCATAGAGGCCTATGGTGAAAAGAAAATATCCTCAGATGAAAACTGAAAGAAGCTTTCTGAGAAACTGCTTGTGATGTGTGACTTCCACTCACTGAGTTACAGCTGTATTTCGTGGAGCTGTTTGCTAGCCTTATTTCTGTGGAATTTGAGAACTGATATTTGGAAGCCCATGGAGGACTATGGTGAAAAGGAAATATCCTCCGATCAAAATGAGAAAGAAGCTTTCTGAGAAACTTCTTTGTGATCTGTGAATTCATCTCACAGTTACAGCTTTCCCCTCAAGAAGCCTTTCGCTAAGACTGTTCTTGTGGAATTTGCAAAGTGATATTTGGAAGCCCATGGAGGACTATGGTGAAAAGGAAATATCCTCAGATAAAAACTGGAAAGAAGCTTTCTGAGAAACTGCTTTGTGTTCTGTGAATTCATCTCACAGAGTTACAGCTTTCCTCCAGAAGCCGTTCGCTAAGACTGTTCTTGTGGAATTTGCAAAGGATATTTGGAAGCCCATAGAGGCCTATGTTGAAAAAGAAAATATCCTCAGATGAAAACTGGAAAGAAGCTTCTGAGAAACTGCTTTGTGATGTGTGACTTCCACTCACTGAGTTACAGCTGTATTTCGTGGAGCTGTTTGCTAGCCTTATTTCTGTGGAATCTGAGAACTGATATTTCGGATCCCTTTGAAGACTATAGGGCCAAAGGAAATATCCTCCGATCAAAATGAGAAAGAAGCTTTCTGAGAAACTTCTTTGTGATCTGTGAATTCATCTCACAGAGTTACAGCTTTCCCTCAAGAAGCCTTTCGCTAAGACTGTTCTTGTGGAATTTGCAAAGTGATATTTGGAAGCCCATGGAGGGCTATGGTGAAAAGGGAAATATCCTCAGATAAAAACTGGAAAGAAGCTTTCTGAGAAACTTCTTTGTGTTCTGTGAATTCATCTCACAGAGTTACAGCTTTCCCCTCAGAAGCCGTTCGCTAAGACTGTTCTTGTGGAATTTGCAAAGGGATATTTGGAAGCCCATAGAGGCCTATGGTGAAAAGAAAATATCCTCAGATGAAAACTGGAAAGAAGCTTTCTGAGAAACTGCTTTGTGATGTGTGACTTCCACTCACTGAGTTACAGCTGTATTTCGTGGAGCTGTTTGCTAGCCTTATTTCTGTGGAATCTGAGAACTGATATTTCGGATCCCTTTGAAGACTATAGGGCCAAAGGAAATATCCTCAGATCAAAATGAGAAAGAAGCTTTCTGAGAAACTTTTGTGATCTGTGAATTCATCTCACAGAGTTACAGCTTTCCCTCAAGAAGCCTTTCGCTAAGACTGTTCTTGTGGAATTTGCAAAGTGATATTTGGAAGCCCATGGAGGACTATGGTGAAAAGGAAATATCCTCAGATAAAAACTGGAAAGAAGCTTTCTGAGAAACTGCTTTGTGTTCTGTGAATTCATCTCACAGAGTTACAGCTTTCCTCCAGAAGCCGTTCGCTAAGACTGTTCTTGTGGAATTTGCAAAGGATATTTGGAAGCCCATAGAGGCCTATGGTGAAAAGAAAATATCCTCAGATGAAAACTGGAAAGAAGCTTTCTGAGAAACTGCTTTTGATGTGTGACTTCCACTCACTGAGTTACAGCTGTATTTCGTGGAGCTGTTTGCTAGCCTTATTTTTGTGGAATCTGAGAACTGATATTTCGGATCCCTTTGAAGACTATAGGGCCAAAGGAAATATCCTCCGATGAAAATGAGAAAGAAGCTTTCTGAGAAACTTCTTTGTGATCTGTGAATTCATCTCACAGAGTTACAGCTTTCCCTCAAGAAGCCTTTCGCTAAGACTGTTCTTGTGGAATTTGCAAAGTGATATTTGGAAGCCCATGGAGGGCTATGGTGAAAAGGAAATATCCTCAGATAAAAACTGGAAAGAAGCTTTCTGAGAAACTGCTTTGTGTTCTGTGAATTCATCTCACAGAGTTACAGCTTTCCACTCCAGAAGCTGTTCGCTAAGACTGTTCTTGTGGAATTTGCAAAGGCATATTTGGAAGCCCATAGAGGCCTATGGTGAAAAGAAAATATCCTCAGATGAAAACTGGAAGAAGCTTTCTGAGAAACTGCTTTGTGATGTGTGACTTCCACTCACTGAGTTACAGCTGTATTTCATGGAGCTGTTTGCTAGCCTTATTTCTGTGGAATCTGAGAACTGATATTTCGGATCCCTTTGAAGACTATATGGCCAAAGGAAATATCCTCCGATAAAAATGAGAAAGAAGCTTTCTGAGAAACTGCTTTGTGATGTGTGACTTCCACTCACTGAGTTACAGCTGTATTTCTTGGAGCTGTTTGCTAGACTGTTCTTGTGGAATCTGAGAACTGATATTTCGGATCCCTTTGAAGACTATAGGGCCAAAGGAAATATCCTCTGATCAAAATGAGAAAGAAGCTTTCTGAGAAACTTCTTTGTGATCTGTGAATTCATCTCACAGAGTTACAGCTTTCCCTCAAGAAGCCTTTCGCTAAGACTGTTCTTGTGGAATTTGCAAAGTGATATTTGGAAGCCCATGGAGGACTATGGTGAAAAGGGAAATATCCTCAGATGAAAACTGGAAAGAAGCTTTCTGAGAAACTGCTTTGTGTTCTGTGAATTCATCTCACAGAGTTACAGCTTTCCTCCAGAAGCCGTTCGCTAAGACTGTTCTTGTGGAATTTCAAAGTGATATTTGGAAGCCCATAGAGGCCTATGGTGAAAAGAAAATATCCTCAGATGAAAACTGGAAAGAAGCTTTCTGAGAAACTGCTTTGTGATGTGTGACTTCCACTCACTGAGTTACAGCTGTATTTCGTGGAGCTGTTTGCTAGCCTTATTTCTGTGGAATCTGAGAACTGATATTTCGGATCCCTTTGAAGACTATAGGGACAAAGGGAATATCCTCTGATAAAAATGAGAAAGAAGCTTTCTGAGAATCTGGTTTGTGATGTGTGACTTCCACTCACTGAGTTACAGCTGTATTACTTGGAGCTGTTTTCTAGACTTTTTACTGTGGAATCTAAGAACTGATAATTCGTATCATGTTGAAGACTCTAGGGCCAAAAGAAATATCCTCCGATCAAAAGGAGAAAGAAGCTTCCTGAGAAACTTCTTTGTGATCTCTGAATTCATTTCACAAAGTTACAGCTTTCCCCTCAAGAAGCCTTTCACTAAGACTGTTCTTGTGGAATTTGCAAAGTGATATTTGGAAGCCCATGGAGGGCTATGGTGAAAAGAAAATATCCTCAGATGAAAACTGGAAAGAAGCTTTCTGAGAAACTGCTTTGTGTTCTGTGAATTCACCTCAGAGAGTTACAGCTTTCCCCTCCAGAAACCGTTCTCTAAGACTGTTCTTGTGGCATTTTCAAAGGGATATTTGGAAGTCCATAGAGGCCTATGATGAGAAAGAAAATATCCTCAGATGAAAACTGGAAAGAAGCTTTCTGAGAAACTGCTTTGTGATGTGTGACTTCCACTCACTGAGTTACAGCTGTATTTCGTGGAGCTGTTTGCTAGCCTTATTTCTGTGGAATCTGAGAACTGATATTTCGGATCCCTTTGAAGACTATAGGGCCAAAGGAAATATCCTCCGATCAAAATGAGAAAGAAGCTTTCTGAGAAACTTCTTTGTGATCTGTGAATTCATCTCACAGAGTTACAGCTTTCCTCAAGAAGCCTTTCGCTAAGACTGTTCTTGTGGAATTTGCAAAGTGATATTTGGAAGCCCATGGAGGCTATGGTGAAAAGGAAATATCCTCAGATAAAACTGGAAAGAAGCTTTCTGAGAAACTGCTTTGTGTTCTGTGAATTCATCTCACAGAGTTACAGCTTTCCTCCAGAAGCCGTTCGCTAAGACTGTTCTTGTGGAATTTGCAAAGGATATTTGGAAGCCCATAGAGGCCTATGGTGAAAAGAAAATATCCTCAGATGAAAACTGGAAAGAAGCTTTCTGAGAAACTGCTTTGTGATGTGTGACTTCCACTCACTGAGTTACAGCTGTATTTCGTGGAGCTGTTTGCTAGCCTTATTTCTGTGGAATCTGAGAACTGATATTTGGATCCCTTTGAAGACTATAGGGCCAAAGGAAATATCCTCCGATCAAAATGAGAAAGAAGCTTTCTGAGAAACTTCTTTGTGATCTGTGAATTCATCTCACAGAGTTACAGCTTTCCTCAAGAAGCCTTCGCTAAGACTGTTCTTGTGGAATTTCAAAGTGATATTTGGAAGCCCATGGAGGGCTATGGTGAAAAGGAAATATCCTCAGATAAAAACTGGAAAGAAGCTTTCTGAGAAACTGCTTTGTGTTCTGTGAATTCATCTCACAGAGTTACAGCTTTCCCCTCCAGAAGCCGTTCGCTAAGACTGTTCTTGTGGAATTTGCAAAGGGATATTTGGAAGCCCATAGAGGCCTATGGTGAAAAAGAAAATATCCTCAGATGAAAACTGGAAAGAAGCTTTCTGAGAAACTGCTTTGTGTTGTGTGACTTCCACTCACTGAGTTACAGCTGTATTTCGTGGAGCTGTTTGCTAGCCTTATTTCTCTGGAATCTGAGAACTGATATTTCGGATCCCTTTGAAGACTATAGGGCCAAAGGAAATATCCTCCGATCAAAATGAGAAAGAAGCTTTCTGAGAAACTTTTTGTGATCTGTGAATTCATCTCACAGGGTTACAGCTTTCCCTTCAGGAAGCCTTGAGCTAAGACTCTTCTTGTGGAATTTGCAAAGTGATATTTGGAAGCCCATGGAAGGCTATAGAGAAAAGGGAAATATTCTCAGATAAAAACTGGAATGAGCTTTCTGAGAAACTGCTTTGTGTTCTGTGAATTCATCTGAGAATGTTACAGCTTTCTCCTCCAGAAGCCGTTCGCTAATACTGTTCTTGTAGAATTTGCAAAGTGATATTTGGAAGCCCATGAGGCCTTTGGTGAAAAGGAAAAGATCCTCAGATGAAAACAGGAAACAATCTTTCAGAGAAACTGCTTTGTGATCTGAGAATTCGTCTCACCGAGTTACAGCTTTCCCCTTATGAATCCTTTCGCTAAGACTGTTCTTGTGTAATTTCCAAAGTGATATTTGGAAGCCCATGGAGGGCTATGTTGAAAAAGAAAATATCCTCAGATAAAAACTTGAAAGAAGCTTTTTGTGAAATTGTTTTGTGTTCTGTGAATTCACCTCACAGAGTTACGGTTTTCCTCTCTGGAAGCCGTTAGCTAAGGCTGTTCTTGTGGATTTTGCAAAGTGATATTTAAATCCCATAGAGGCCTATGGTGAAAAAGAAAATATCCTGAGATGAAAACTGAAAAGAAGATTTCAGAGAAATTGCTTTGTGATGTGTGACGTCCACTCACTGAGTTACAGCTGTATTTCGTGGAGCTGTTTGCTAGCCTTATGTCTGTGCAATCTGAGAACTGATATTTCGAATCCCTTGGAAAACTATAGGGCCAAAGGAAATATCCTCTGATCAAAACTGAGAAAGAAGCTTTCTGAGAAACTTCTTTGTGTTCTGTGAATTCATCTCACAGAGTTACAACTTTCCTCAAGAAGCCGTTCGCTAAGACTGTTCTTGTGGAATTTGCAAAGTGATATTTGGAAGCCCATGGAGGGCTATGGTGAAAAAGAAATATCCTCAGATAAAAACTGGAAAGAAGCTTTCTGAGAAACTGCTTTGTGATCTGTGAATTCATCTCACAGTTACAGCTTTCCTCCAGAAGCCGTTCGCTAAGACTGTTCTTGTGGAATTTGCAAAGTGATATTTGGAAGCCCATAGAGGCCTATGGTGAAAAAGAAATATCCTCAGATGAAAACTGGAAAGAAGCTTTCTGAGAAACTTCTTTGTGATCTGTGAATTCATCTCACTGAGTTACAGCTGTATTTCGTGGAGCTGTTTGCTAGCCTTATTTCTGTGGAATCTGAGAACTGATATTTGGATCCCTTTGAAGACTATGGTGAAAAGGAAATATCCTCCGATCAAAATGAGAAAGAAGCTTTCTGAGAAACTTCTTTGTGATCTGTGAATTCATCTCACAGAGTTACAGCTTTCCCTCAAGAAGCCTTTCGCTAAGACTGTTCTTGTGGAATTTGCAAAGTGATATTTGGAAGCCCATGGAGGCTATGGTGAAAAGAAAATATCCTCAGATAAAAACTGGAAAGAAGCTTTCTGAGAAACTGCTTTGTGTTCTGTAATTCATCTCACAGAGTTACAGCTTTCCCTCAAGAAGCCGTTCGCTAAGACTGTTCTTGTGGAATTTGCAAAGTGATATTTGGAAGCCCATGAGGGCTATGGTGAAAAAGAAAATATCCTCAGATAAAAACTGGAAAGAAGCTTTCTGAGAAACTTCTTTGTGTTCTGTGAATTCATCTCACAGAGTTACAGCTTTCCCTCAAGAAGCCTTTCGCTAAGACTGTTCTTGTGGAATTTGCAAAGTGATATTTGGAAGCCCATGGAGGCTATGGTGAAAAGAAAATATCCTCAGATAAAAACTGGAAAGAAACTTTCTGAGAAACTGCTTTGTGTTCTGTTAATTCATCTCACAGAGTTACAGCTTTCTCCTCAAGAAGCCGTTCGCTAAGACTGTTCTTGTGGAATTTGCAAAGGGATATTTGGAAGCTCATAGAGGTTATGGTGAAAAAGAAAATATCCTCAGATAAAAACTGGAAAGAAGCTTTCTGAGAAACTGCTTTGTGATGTGTGACTTCCACTCACTGAGTTACAGCTGTATTTCGTGGAGCTGTTTGCTAGCCTTATTTCTGTGGAATCTGAGAAATGATATTTCAGATCTATTTAAAGACTATGTGGCCAAAGAAATATCCTGCAATAAAAATGTTAAAGAAGCTTTCTGTGAAACATCTTTGTGTTCTGTGAATTCATCTCACAGAGTTATGGCATTCCCCTCAGAAACGTTTGGCTGAGAATGTTCTTGTGGAATTTGAAAAGTGATATTTCGAAGCCCATGGTGGGCTACGGTGAAAGAGAAAATATCCTCAGAATAAAAATGAAAAGAAGCTTTCTGAGAAATTCTTAGTGTTCTGTTAATTCATCCTACAGAGTTACCACTTTCCCCTTAAGAAGTCGTTCGTTTAGACTTTTCTTGTGGAATTGGCAAAGTGATATTTTAAAGCCCTTAGAAGGCTATGGTGAAAAAGAAATTATCCTCAGATAAAAAGTGGAAAGAAGCTTTCTGAGAAACTGCTTTGTGATGTGTGACTTCCACTCACTGAGTTACAGCTGTATTTCGTGGAGTTGTTTGCTAGCCTTATTTCTGTGAAGTCTGAGAAATGATACTTCGGATCCCTTGAAAACTATAGGGCCAAAGGAAATATCCTCCAATAAAAAAGAGAAAGAAACTTTCTGAGAAACTGCTTAGAGTTCTCTTAACTAATCTCACAGAGTTACAGCTTTCCCCTCCAGAAGCCATTCGCTAAGACTGTTTTGTGAAATTTGAAAAGTGACATTTGGAAGCCCATAGAGGGCTATGTTGAAAAAGAAAATATCCTCAGCTAAATACCGCAAAGAAACTTTCTGAGAAACAGCTTTGTGATGTGTGACTTACACTGACTGAGTTACAGCTGTATTTTGTGGAGCTGTTTGCTAGCCTTACTTCTGTGGAATCTGAGAAATAATATATCGGATCTTTTTGAAGACTAAAGGGCCAAAGGAAATATCCTCCGATAAAAATGAGAAAGAAGCGTTCTGAGAAACTGTTTAGTGTTCTGCTAATTCATCTCAAAGAGTTACAGCTTTCGACTCAAGAAGCCGTATGCTAAGACTGTTCTTGTGGAATTTGCAAAGTGATATTTGGAAGCCCATAGAGGACTATGGTAGAAAAGAAAATATCCTCAGATAAAAACTGGAAAGAAGCTTTCTGAGAAACTGCTTTCTGATGTGTGACTTCCACTCACTGAGTTACAGCTGTATTTCGTGGAGCTGTTTGCTAGCCTTATTTCTGTGGAATCTGAGAACTGATATTTCGGATCCCTTTGAAGACTATAGGGCCAAAGGAAATATCCTCCGATAAAAATGAGAAAGAAGCTTTCTGAGAAACTTCTTTGTGTTCTGTGATTTCATCTCACACAGTTACAACATTTCCCTCAGAAAGCCTTTGGCTAAGACTGTTTTTCAGGTATTTGCAAAGTGATATTTGGAACCCCAATGAGGGCTATGGTAAAAAGAAAATATCCTTAGATAAAAACTGGAAAGAAACTTTCTCAGAAACTGCTCTGTGTTCTGTGACTTCATCCCACATTGTTACAGTTTTCCCCTCAAGAAGCCTTTCGCTAAGACTGTTCTTGTGGAATTTGCAAAGTGATATTTGGAAGCCCATGGAGGGCTATGGTGAAAAAGAAAATATCCTCAGATAAAAACTGGAAAGAAGCTTTCTGAGAAACTTCTTTGTGTTCTGTGAATTCATCTCACAGAGTTACAGCTTTCCCTCAAGAAGCCTTTCGCTAAGACTGTTCTTGTGGAATTTGCAAAGTGATATTTGGAAGCCCATAGAGGGCTATGGTGAAAAGAAAATATCCTCAGATAAAAACTGGAAAGAACCTTTCTGAGAAACTTCTTTGTGATGTGTGACTTCCACTCACTGAGTTACAGCTGTATTTCGTGGAGCTGTTTGCTAGCCTTATTTCTGTGGAATCTGAGAACTGATATTTCGGATCCCTTTGAAGACTATAGGGCCAAAGGAAATATCCTCAGATAAAAATGAGAAAGAAGCTTTCTGAGAAACTTCTTTGTGATCTGTGAATTCACCTACCAGAGTCACAGAGCCACACCATAGCCCTCTATGGGCTTCCAAATATCACTTTGCAAATTCCACAAGAACAGTCTTAGCAAAGGCTTCTGAGGAAAGCTGTAACTGTGAGATGAATTCACAGAACACAAAGCAGTTTCTCAGAAAGCTTCTTTCCAGTTTTATCTGAGGATATTTTCTTTTCACCATAGCCTCCATGGGCTTCTAAATATCACTTTGCAAATTCCACAGGAACAGACTTAGCGAAACACTTCTTGAGGAGAATCTGTAACTCTGTTACATGAATTACAGATCATAAAGAAGTTTCTCAGAAATCATCTTTCTCATTTTTATCAGAAGATGTTTCCTTTGGCACTATAGTCTTCAAAGGGATCCGAAATATCAGTTCTCAGATTCCACAGAAATAAGGCTAGCAAACAGCTCCATGAAATACAGCTGTAACTCAGTGAGTGGAAGTCACACATCACAAAGCAGTTTCTCAGAAAGCTTCTTTCCAGTTTTATCTGAGGATATTTTCTTTTTCACCATAGCCCTCTATGGGCTTCCAAATATCACTTTGCAAATTCCACAAGAACAGTCTTAGCAAAAGGCTTCTTGAGGGGAAAGCTGTAACTCTGTGAGATGAATTCACAGATCACAAAGAAGTTTCTCAGAAAGCTTCTTTCCAGTTTTATCTGAGGATATTTTCCTTTTCACCATAGCCTCTATGGGCTTCCAAATATCATTTTGCAAATTCCACAAGAACAGTCTTAGCAAAAGGCTTCTTGAGGAAAGCTGTAACTGTGAGATGAATTCACAGATCACAAAGAAGTTTCTCAGAAAGCTTCTTTCCAGTTTTATCTGAGGATATTTCCTTTGGCACTATAGTCTTCAAAGGGATCCAAATATCAGTTCTCAGATTCCACAGAAATAAGGCTAGCAAACAGCTCCACGAAATACAGCTGTAACTCAGTGAGTGGAAGTCACACATCACAAAGCAGTTTCTCAGAAAGCTTCTTTCCAGTTTCTATCTGTCGATATTTTCTTTGTCATCATAGCCATCTATTGGCTTCCAAATATCACTTTTCAAATTCCACAAGAACAATCTTGGCAAATGGCTTCTTAAGGGGAAAGCTGTAACTCTGAGATGAATTAGCAGAACACAAAGCAGTTTCTCCGAAAGCTTCTTTAAAGTTTTTATGTGAGGATATTTTCTTTTTCACCATAGTCCTCCATGGGCTTCCAAATATCACTTTGCAAATTCCACAAGAACAGTCTTAGCAAAAGGCTTCTTGAGGAAAGCTGTAACTCTGTGAGATGAATTCACAGATCACAAAGAAGTTTCTCAGAAAGCTTCTTTCCAGTTTTATCTGAGGATATTTCCTTTTCACCATAGTCTTCAAAGGGATCCGAAATATCAGTTCTCAGATTCCACAGAAATAAGGCTAGCAAACAGCTCCATGAAATACAGCTGTAACTCAGTGAGTGGAAGTCACACATCACAAAGCAGTTTCTCAGAAAGCTTCTTTCCAGTTTTATCTGAGGATATTTTCTTTTTCACCATAGCCCTCTATGGGCTTCCAAATATCACTTTGCAAATTCCACAAGAACAGTCTTAGCGAACGGCTTCTTGAGGAAAGCTGTAACTCTGTGAGATGAATTCACAGAACACAAAGCAGTTTCTCAGAAAGCTTCTTTCCAGTTTTTATCTGAGGATATTTTCTTTTTCACCATAGCCTCCATGGGCTTCCAAATATCACTTTGCAAATTCCACAAGAACAGTCTTAGCGAAGGCTTCTTGAGGGGAAAGCTGTAACTCTGTGAGATGAATTCACAGATCACAAAAGTTTCTCAGAAAGCTTCTTTCTCATTTTTATCAGAGGATATTTCCTTTGGCACTATAGTCTTCAAAGGGATCCGAAATATCAGTTCTCAGATTCCACAGAAATAAGGCTAGCAAACAGCTCCATGAAATACAGCTGTAACTCAGTGAGTGGAAGTCACACATCACAAAGCAGTTTCTCAGAAAGCTTCTTTCCAGTTTTATCTGAGGATATTTTCTTTTTCACCATAGCCCTCTATGGGCTTCCAAATATCACTTTGCAAATTCCACAAGAACAGTCTTAGCGAAAGCCTTCTTGAGCGGAAGGATGTAACTGTGAGAAGAATTAAGAGAACACAAAGCAGTTTCTCAGATAGCTTCTTTGCAGTTTTTATCTGAAGATATTTTCTTTTTCTACATAGCCATCCATGGGCTTCTAAATATCACTTTGCAAATTCCACAGGAACAGACTTAACGAAACACTTCTTGAGGAGAATCTGTAACTCTGTTACATGAATTACAGATCATAAAGAAGTTTCTCAGAAATCATCTTTCTCATTTTTATCAGAAGATGTTTCCTTTGGCACTATAGTCTTCAAAGGGATACGAAATATCAGTTCTCAGATTCCACAGAAGTAAGGCTGACAAACAGCTCCACGAAATACAGCTGTAACTCAGTGAGTGGAAGTCACACATCACAAAGCAGTTTCTCAGAAAGCTTCTTTCCAGTTTTTATCTGAGGATATTTTCTTTTTCACCATAGCCATCTATGGGCTTCAAAATATCACTTTGCAAATTCCACAAGAACTGAAGTAGGAAACGGCTTCTTGAGGGGTAATCTGTAACTCTGTGAGATGAATTCACAGATATCAAAGTAGTTTCTCAGAAAACTTCTTTCCAGTTTTTATCTGAGGATATTTTCTTTTTCACCATAGCCCTCCTTTGGCTTCCAAATATCATTTTGCAAATTCCACAAGAACAGTCTTAGCGAAAGCCTTCTTGAGCGGAAGGATGTAACTGTGAGATGAATTCACAGATCACAAAGAAGTTTCTCAGAAAGCTTCTTTCTCTTTTTTATGGTAGGATACTTCCTTTGGCCCCATACTCTCAAAGTGATCGAATATATCAGTTCTCAGATTCCACAGTAATAAGACTAGCACACAGCTCCACGAAATACAGCTGTAACTCAGTGAGTGGAAGTCACACATCACAAAGCAGTTTCTCAGAAAGCTTCTTTCCTGTTTTTACCTGAGAATAGTCTCTTTTTCACCATAGCACACTAGGGGTTCCAAATATCACTTTACAAATACCCAAGAACAGCCTTAAAAAAACGGCTTCTTGAGGGAAAAGCTGTAGCTCTCACATGAATTTACAGAACACAAAGCAGTTTCTCAGAAACCTTCTTTCCAGTTTTTATCTGAAGATATTTTCTTTGTCACCATAGCTGTCCATTGGCTTCCAAATATTATTTGAAATTTCCACAAGAACAGACATAGCGAAAGGCTACTTGAGTGGAAGCTGAAACTCTGTGAGATGAATTCACAGATCACGAAGACAATTCTCTGAAAGCTTCTTTCTCATTTTTATTTTTATCGGAGGATTTTCCTTTGTCCTTGGAGTCTTCAAAGGGATCCGAAATATCAGTTCTCAGATTCCACAGAAATAAAAATAGCAAACAGCTCCATGAAATACAGCTGTAATTCAGTTAGTGGAAGTCACACATCACAAAGCAGTTTCTCAGAGAGCTTCTTTCCAGTTTTTATCTGACGATATTTTCATTTTCATAATAGCCCTCTATGGGCTTCCAATTATCACTTTACAAATTCCACAAGAACAGACATAGGAAATGGCTTCTTGAAGGGAAATCTGTAACTCTGTGAGATGAATTATGAGGACAGAAAGCAGTTTCTCAGAAAGCTTTCTTCCAGCTTTTATCTGAGGATATTTTCTTTTTCACCATACGCCTCAAAGGTCTTCAAAATATCACATTGAAAATTCCACAAAAACAGTCTTAGCAAAAGGGTTGTTGAGGGAAAAGCTGTAACACTGTGACATGAATTCACAGATCACAAAGAAGTTTCTAAGAAAACTTCTTTCTCATTTATCTCGCAGAATACTTTGTTTGGCCCTGTAGTCCCCAAAGGGATCCGAAATTTCAGTTCTCAGATTCCACAGAAATAAGGCTAGCAAACAGCTCCATGAAATACAGCTGTAACTCAGTGAGTGGAAGTCATACATAACAAAGCAGTTTCTCACAATGATTTTTTCCAGTTTTTATCTCCGGATATATTCTTTTTCACCATAGCCCTCTATGGGCTTCCAAATATCACTTTGCAAATTCCACAAGAACAGTCTTAGCGAACGGCTTCTGGAAGGGAAAGCTGTAACTCTGTGAGATGAATTCACAGAACACAAAGCAGTTTCTCAGAAAGCTTCTTTCCAGTTTTATCTGAGGATATTTCCCTTTTCACCATAGCCTCCATGGGCTTCCAAATATCACTTTGCAAATTCCACAAGAACAGTCTTAGCGAAAGGCTTCTTGAGGAAAGCTGTAACTCTGTGAGATGAATTCACAGATCACAAAGAAGTTTCTCAGAAAGCTTCTTTCTCATTTTTATCGGAGGATATTTCCTTTGGCCCATAGTCTTCAAAGGGATCCAAATATCAGTTCTTTGCAAATTCCACAGAAATAAGGCTAGCAAACAGCTCCACAAAATACAGCTGTAACTCAGTGAGTGGAAGTCACACATCACAAAGCAGTTTCTCAGAAAGCTTCTTTCCAGTTTTCATCTGAGGATATTTTCTTTTCACCATAGTCCTCTATGGGCTTCCAAATATCATTTTGCAAATTCCACAAGAACAGTCTTAGCAAACAGCTCCACAAAATACAGCTGTAACTCAGTGAGTGGAAGTCATACATAACAAAGCAGTTTCTCACAATGATTTTTTCCAGTTTTTATCTCCGGATATATTCTTTTTCACCATAGCCCTCTATGGGCTTTGAAATAACACTTTGCATATTATACAAGAACAGTCTTAGCAAACGGCTTCTGAGGCGAAAGCTGAAACTCTGTGAGTTGAATTAAGAGAACACAAAGCAGTTTCTCAGAAACCTTCTTTCCAGTTTTTATCTGAGGATATTTTCTTTTTCAACATAGCCCTCCATGGGCTTCCAAATATCACTTTGCAAATTCCACAAGAACAGTCTTAGCGAAAGGCTTCTTGAGGAAAGCTGTAACTCTGTGAGATGAATTCAGAGATCACAAAGAAGTTTCTCAGAAAACTTGTTTCTCATTTTATCTGAGGATATTTCCTTTGGCCCTATAATCTCCAAAGGATCCGAAATTCAGTTCTCATATTCCATAGAAATAAGACCAGCAAACAGTTCCTGGAAAAAAAGCCATACTCAGTGAGTAGTATTCACACAGCACAAAGCAGTTCCTCAGAAAGCTTCTTTCCAGTTTTTATATGAGGATATTTCCCTTTTCACCATAGCCCTCCATAGGCTACCAAATATCCCTTTGCAAATTCCACAAGAACAGTCTTAGTGAACGGCCTCTGGAGAAGAAAGCAGTAACTCTCTGAGATGAATTCACAGATCACAAAGAAGTTTCTCAGAAAGCTTCTTTCTCATTTTTCTCGAAGACTATTTCCTTTCGCCCAATGGTCTTTAAAGGGATCCGAAATATCAGTTCTCAGATTCCACAGAAATAAGGCTAGAAGACAACTCCATGAAATACAGCAATAACTCAGTGAGGGGAAGTCACACATCACAAAGCAGTTTCTCAGAAACCTTCTTTCCAGGTTTCATCTGAGGATATTTTCTTTTCCCCATTGGCCTCAATGGGCTTCCAAATATCCCTTTGCATATTCCACAAGAACAGTCTTAGCAAACGGCTTCTGGAAGGAAAGCTGTAACTCTGTGAGTTGAATTAAGAGAACACAAAGCAGTTTCTCAGAAACCTTCTTTCCAGTTTTTATCTGAGGATATTTTCTTTTTCAACATAGCCCTCCATGGGCTTCCAAATATCACTTTGCAAATTCCACAAGAACATTCGTCGCAAAAGGAATCGTGAGGGAAAAGCTGTAACTCTGTGAGATGAATTCAGAGATCACAAAGAAGTTTCTCAGAAAACTTGTTTCTCATTTTTATCACAGAATATTTCTGTTGGCCCTATAATCTCCAAAGGGATCCGAAATTCAGTTCTCATATTCCATAGAAATAAGACCAGCAAACAGTTCCTGGAAAAAAAGCCATACTCAGTGAGTAGTATTCACACAGCACAAAGCAGTTCCTCAGAAAGCTTCTTTCCAGTTTTTATATGAGGATATTTCCCTTTTCACCATAGCCCTCCATAGGCTACCAAATATCCCTTTGCAAATTCCACAAGAACAGTCTTAGTGAACGGCCTCTGGAGAAGAAAGCAGTAACTCTCTGAGATGAATTCACAGATCACAAAGAAGTTTCTCAGAAAGCTTCTTTCTCATTTTTCTCGAAGACTATTTCCTTTCGCCCAATGGTCTTTAAAGGGATCCGAAATATCAGTTCTCAGATTCCACAGAAATAAGGCTAGAAGACAACTCCACGAAATACAGCAGTAACTCAGTGAGGGGAAGTCACACATCACAAAGCAGTTTCTCAGAAACCTTCTTTCCAGGTTTCATCTGAGGATATTTTCTTTTCCCCATTGGCCTCAATGGGCTTCCAAATATCCCTTTGCATATTCCACAAGAACAGTCTTAGCGAACGGCTTCTGGAAGGGAAAGCTGTAACTGTGTGAGATGAATTCACAGAACACAAAGCAGTTTCTCAGAAAGCTTCTTTCCAGTTTTTATCTGAGGATATATCCCTTTTCAACATAGCCCTCCATGGGCTTCCAAATATCACTTTGCAAATTCCACAAGAACAGTCTTAGCGAAAGGCTTCTTGAGGGTAAAGCTGTAAATCTGTGAGAGGAATTCACAGATCACAAAGAAGTTTCTCAGAAAGCTTCTTTCTCGTTTTGATCGGAGGATATATCCTATGGCCGTATAGTCTTCAAAGGGATCCAAATATCAGTTCTCAGATTCCACAGAAATAAGGCTAGCAAACAGCTCCACAAAATACACCTGCAACTCCGTCAGTGGAAGTCACACATCATAAAGCAGTTTCTCTGAAAGCTTCTTTCCAGTTTTCATGTGAGAATATATTCTTTTTCACCATAGGCCTCTATGGACTTCCAAATATCATTTTGCAAATTCCACAAGAACAGTCTTAGCGAAAGGCTTCTTGAGGGGAAAACTGTAACTCCGTGAGATGAATTAACCGATCAAAAAGAAGTTTCTCAGAAAACTTCTGTCTCATTTTGATCGGAGGATATTTCCTTTGTCCCTATAGTCTTCAAAGGGATCCAAAATAACAGTTCTCACATTCCACAGAAACAAGCTAGCACACAGCTCCACGAAATACAGCTCTAACTCAATGAGTGGAAGTCACACATCACAAAGCAGTTTCTCAGAAAGCTTCCATCCAGGTTTCATCTGAGGATATTTTCTTTTCCCCATTGGCCTCAATGGGCTTCCAAATATCCCTTTGCATATTCCACAAGAACAGTCTTAGCGAACGGCTTCTGGAAGGGAAAGCTGTAACTGTGTGAGATGAATTCACAGAACACAAAGCAGTTTCTCAGAAAGCTTCTTTCCAGTTTTTATCTGAGGATATATCCCTTTTCAACATAGCCCTCCATGGGCTTCCAAATATCACTTTGCAAATTCCACAAGAACAGTCTTAGCGAAAGGCTTCTTGAGGGTAAAGCTGTAAATCTGTGAGAGGAATTCACAGATCACAAAGAAGTTTCTCAGAAAGCTTCTTTCTCGTTTTGATCGGAGGATATATCCTATGGCCGTATAGTCTTCAAAGGGATCCGAAATGACAGTTCTCAGATTCCACAGAAATAAGGCTAGCAAACAGCTCCACAAAATACACCTGCAACTCCGTCAGTGGAAGTCACACATCATAAAGCAGTTTCTCTGAAAGCTTCTTTCCAGTTTTCATGTGAGAATATATTCTTTTTCACCATAGGCCTCTATGGACTTCCAAATATCATTTTGCAAATTCCACAAGAACAGTCTTAGCGAAAGGCTTCTTGAGGGGAAAACTGTAACTCCGTGAGATGAATTAACCGATCAAAAAGAAGTTTCTCAGAAAACTTCTGTCTCATTTTGATCGGAGGATATTTCCTTTGTCCCTATAGTCTTCAAAGGGATCCGAAATAACAGTTCTCACATTCCACAGAAACAAGCTAGCACACAGCTCCACGAAATACAGCTCTAACTCAATGAGTGGAAGTCACACATCACAAAGCAGTTTCTCAGAAAGCTTCCATCCAGGTTTCATCTGAGAATATTTTCTTTTTCACCATAGACCACTAAGGGCTTCCTATTATCACCTTGCAAATTCCACAAGAACAGTCTTAGCGAATGGCTCCTGGAGAGGAAAGCTGTAGTCCTGTGAGATGAATTCACAGAACACAAAGCAGTTTCTCAGAAAGCTTCTTTCCAGTTTTTATCTGACGATATTTTCTTTTTCACTGTAGCACTCCAAGGGCTTCCAAATATCACTTTGCAAATTCCACAAGAACTGTCTTATCGAAGGACTCCTTGAGAGGAAAGCTGTAACTCTCTGAGATGTATTCACAGAACACAAAGCAGTTTCTCAGAAAGCTTCTTTCCAGTTTTTATGTGAAGATATTTTCTTTTTCACCATAGCCCACCATGGGCTTCAAAATATCACTTTGCATATTCCACAAGAATAGTCTTAGCGAAAGACTTCTTGAGGGGAAAGCTGTAACACTGTGAGATGAATTCACACATCACAAAGAAGTTTCTCAGATAGCTTCTTTCTCATTATAATCGGAGGATATTTCCTTTGGCCCTAGAGTCTTTAAAGGGATCCGAAATATCAGTTCACTGATTGCACAGAAATAAGGCTAGCAAACAGTTCCACGAAATACAGCTGTAACTGAGTGAGTGGAAGTCACACATCAGAAAGCAGATTCTCAGAAAGCTTCTATCCAGTTTTCATCTGAGGATATTTTCTTTTTCACCATAGGCCTCTATGGGCTTCCAAATATAACTTTTCAAATTCCATAAGAACAATTTCCGAAAGGCCTCTGGAGCGGAAAGCTATAACTGTGTGAGAAGAATTCACAGAACACAAAGCAGTTTCTCAGCAAACTTCTTTCCAGTTTTTATCTGAGGACAGTTTCTTTTTCACCATAGCCCTCCATGGCCTTCCAAATAACCCTCTGCAAATTCCACAAGAACAGTCTTAGCGTAAGGCTTCTTGAGGGGAAAGCTGCAACTCTGTGAGGTGAATTCACAGATCACAAAGAAGTTTCTCGGAAAGCTTCTTTCTCATTTTGATCGGAGGATATTTACTTTGGCCCTATAGTCTTCAAAGGGATCCGAAATATCAGTTTTCAGATTCCACAGAAATAAGGCTAGCAACCATCTCCACAAATACAACTGTAACTCAGTGAGTGGAAGTCACACGTCGCAAAGCAGTTTCTCAGAAAGCTTCTTTGCAGTTTTCATCTGAGGATATTTTCTTTTCCACCCTAGGATTCCATTGGCTACCAAATATCACTTTGCAAATTCCACAAAACAGTCTTAGCGAACGGCGTCTGTAGGGGAAAGCTGTAACTCTGTGAGATGAATTCACAGAACAGAAAGAAGTTTCTCAGAAAGTTTCTTTCTAGTTTGTATCTGAGGATATTTTCTTTTTCACCATAGCCCCCCATGGGCATCCAAATATCTCTTTGCAAATTACACAAGAACAGTCTTAGCGAATGGCTTCTTGAAGGGAAAGCTGTAACTCTGTGAGATTTATTTACAGATCACATAGAATTTTCTCAAAAAGCTTCTTTCTCATTTTGATCTGAGAATATTTACTTTGGCCCTAGAGCCTTACAAGAGATCCGAAATATCAGTTCTCAGATTCCAAAAAGATAAGGCTAGCAAACAGCTCCACTAAATACAGCTGTAACCTAGTGAGTGGAAGTCACACATCATAAAACAGTTTCTCAGAAAGCTTCATTCCAGTTTTCATCTGAGGATATTTCCTTTTTCACCATAGGCCTCTATGGACTTCCAAATAGCACTTTGCAAATTCCACAAGAACAGTCTTAGCGAATGGCTTCTTGAGGGGCAAGCTGTAACTCTGTGAGATGAATTCACAGAACACAAAGCAGTTTCTCAGAAAGCTTCTTTCCAGTTTTTATCTGAGGATATTTGCTTTTTTACCATAATCCTCCATGTACTTCCAAATATACTCTGCAAATTCCACAGGAACAGTCTTAGCGAAAGGCTTCTTGAGGAGAAAGCTGTAACTCCGTGAGACGAATTCACAGATCACAAAGAAGTTAATCAGAAAGCTTCTTTCTCCTTTTGATAACAGGATATTTCCTTTGAACATATATTCTTCAAAGGGATCCGAAATAACAGTTCTCAGATTCCAGAGAAATAAGGATAGCAAAAGCTCTACAAAACACAGCTGAAACTCAGTGAGTGGAAGTCACACATCGCAAAGCAGTTTCTCAGAAAGCTTCTTTCCTGTTTTCATCTGAGGATATGTTTTTTTTTCACCATAAGCCTCCATGGGCTTCCAAATATCACTTTCCAAATTCCACAACAACAGGCTTAGCAAACGGCTTCTGGAGTGGAAGCTGTAACTCCTTGAGGTGAATTCACAGAACGCAAAGCAGTTTCTCTAACGCTTCTTTCCAGTTTTAATCTGAGGATATTTTTTTTTCACCATACCCTCCATGGGCTTCCAAATATCACTTTGCAAATTCCACAAGAACAGTGTTAGCGAAAGTGGAAAGCTGTAACTCTGTCAGATGAATTCACAGATCACAAAGCAGTTTCTCAGAAAGCTTCTTTGTCATATTTATCAGAGGATATTTCCTCTGGGCCTATTGTCTTCCAAGGGATCCGAAATATCCGTTCTCAGATTCCACCAAAATAAGGCCAGCAAACAGCTCCACGAAATACAGCTGTAACACAGTGATGGAATCACACATCACAAAGCAGCTTCTCCGAAAGCTTCTTTCCAGTTTTCACCTGAGGATATTTTCTTTTTCACCTGAGAACTCTATGGGATTCCAAGTATCACTTTGCAAATTCCACAAGAACAGTCTTAGCGAACAGCTTCTGGAGAGGAAATCTGTAATTCTGTGAGATGAATTCACAGAACACAAAGCAGTTTCTCAGAAAGCTTCTTTCCAGTTTTTACCTGAGAATATTTTCTTTTTCACCATAGCTCTCCATGGGCTACCAAATATCACTTTGCAAATTCCACAAGAACAGTCTTAGCGAAAGGATTCTTGAGGGGAAAGCTGTAACTCTGTGAGATGAATTCACAGATATTAAAGAAGTTTCTCAGAAAGCTTCTCTCTCATTTTGATTGGAGGATGTTACCTTTGGACCTATAGTCTTCCAAGAGATCCGAAATATCAGTTCTTATATTCCACTGAAAAAAAGCTAGCAAACAGCTCATGAAATACAGCTGTAACTCAGTGAGTGGAAGTGACACATCACAAAGCAGTTTATCAGAAAGCTTCTTTCCAGTTTTCATTTGAAGATATTTTCTTTTTCACCAGAGGCCTCTATGGGCTTCCAAATATCCCTTTGCCAATTCCACAAGAACAGGCTTAGCGAACGGCTTCTGGAGGGGAAACCTGTAAATTGGTGATATGAATTCACAGAACACAAAGCAGTTTCTCAGAAAGCTTCTTTCCAGTTTTTATCTGAGGATATTTCCCTTTTCACCATAGCCCTCCTTTGGCTTCCAAATAACACTTTGCAAATTCCACAAGAACAGTCTTAACGAAAGGCTTCTTGAGAGAAAAGCTGTAACTCTGTAGGATGAATTCACAGATCACAAAGAAGTTCTCAGAAAGGTTCTTTCCAGTTTTCATCTGAGGATATTTCCTTTGGCCCTATAGACTTCAAAGGCTTCTGAAATATCTGTTTTCATATTCCACAGAAATAAAGCTAGCAAACAGCTCCATGAAATACAGCTGTAACTCAGTTAGTGGAAGTCACACATCACAAAGCAGTTTCTCAGACAGCTTTTTTCTGTTTTTATCTGAGGATATTTCCCTTTTCACCATTGCCCTCCATGTTCTTCCAAATATCACACTGCAAATTCCACAAGAACAGTCTTAGCGAAAGGTTTCTTGAGGGGAAATCTGTAACTCTGTGAGATGAATTCACAGATCACAAAGAAGTTCCTCAGAAAGCTTCTTTCTCATTTTGATCAGAGGATATTTCCTTTGGCCCTATATTCTTCAAAGGGAACCGAAATATCAGTTCTCAGATTTCACAGAAATAAGGCTAGCAAACAGCTCCACGAAATACAGCTGTAATTCAGTGAGGGGAACTCACACATCACAAACCACTTTCTCAGAAAGCTTCTTTCCGGTGTTCATCTGAGGACATTTTACACTGTAGGCCTCTAAGGGCTTCAATATATCACTTTGCAAATTCCACAAGAACAGTCTTAGCGAACGGCTTCTGGAGGGTAAGGCTGTAACTCTGTGAGATGAATTCACAGAACACAAAGGAGTTTTTCAGAAAGCTTCTTTCACGTTTTTATCTTAGTATATTTTCTTTTTATTTATTTATTTATTTATTTATTTATTTTTTATTATTATACTTTGAGTTCTAGGGTACATGTGCAAAACGTGCAGGTTTGTTACATATGTATACTTGTGCCATGTTGGTGTGCTGCACCCATCAACTCGTCAGCACCCATCAACTCGTCATTTACATCAGGTATAACTCCCAGTGCAATCCCTCCCGCCTCCCCGCTCCCCATAATAGGCCCCAGTGTGTGATGTTCCCCTTCCCGAGTCCAAGTGATCTCATTGTTCAGTTCCCACCTATGAGTGAGAACATGCGGTGTTTGGTTTTCTGTTCTTGTGATAGTTTGCTAAGAATGATGGTTTCCAGCTGCATCCACGTCCCTACAAAGGACACAAACTCATCCTTTTTTATGGCTGCATAGTATTCCATGGTGTATATGTGCCACATTTTCTTAATCAAGTCTGTCACTGATGGACATTTGGGTTGATTCAAGTCTTTGCTATTGTGAATAGTGCTGCAATAAACATATGTGTGCATGTGTCTTTATAGCAGCATGATTTATAATCCTTTGGGTATATACCCAGTAATGGGATGGCTGGGTCATATGGTACATCTAGTTCTAGATCCTTGAGGAATCGCCATACTGTTTTCCATAATGGTTGAACTAGTTTACAATCCCACCAACAGTGTAAAAGTGTTCCTATTTCTCCACATCCTCTCCAGCACCTGTTGTTTCCTGACTTTTGAATGATCGCCATTCTAACTGGTGTGAGATGGTATCTCATTGTGGTTTTGATTTGCATTTCTCTGATGGCCAGTGATGATGAGCATTTTTTCATGTGTCTGTTGGCTGTATGAATGTCTTCTTTTGAGAAATGTCTGCTCATATCCTTTGCCCACTTTTTGATGGGGTTGTTTGTTTTTTTCTTGTAAATTTGTTTGAGTTCTTTGTAGGTTCTGGATATTAGCCCTTTGTCAGATGAGTAGATTGCAAAAATTTTCTCCCATTCTGTAGGTTGCCTGTTCACTCTGATGGTAGTTTCTTTTGCTGTGCAGAAGCTCTTTAGTTTAATGAGATCCCATTTGTCAATTTTGGCTTTTGCTGCCGTTGCTTTTGGTGTTTTAGACATGAAGTCTTTGCCCATGCCTATGTCCTGAATGGTACTACCTAGGTTTTCCTCTAGGATTTTTATGGTTAGGTCTAACATTTAAGTCTCTAATCCATCTTGAATTAATTTTCGTATAAGGAGTAAGGAAAGGATCCAGTTTCAGCTTTCTACTTATGGCTAGCCAATTTTCCCAGCACCATTTATTAAATAGGAATCCTTTCCCCATTTCTTGTTCTCTCAGGTTTGTCAAAGATCAGATGGCTGTAGATGTGTGGTATTATTTCTGAGGACTCTGTTCTGTTCCATTGGTCTATATCTCTGTTTTGGTACCAGTACCATGCTGTTTTGGTTACTGTAGCCTTGTAGTATAGTTTGAAGTCAGGTAGCGTGATGCCTCCAGCTTTGTTCTTTTGACTTAGGATTGTCTTGGAGATGCGGGCTCTTTTTTGGTTCCATATGAACTTTAAAGCAGTTTTTCCAATTCTGTGAAGAAACTCATTGGTAGCTTGATGGGGATGGCATTGAATCTATAAATAACCTTGGGCAGTATGGCCATTTTCACGATATTGATTCTTCCTATCCATGAGCATGGTATGTTCTTCCATTTGTTTGTGTCCTCTTTTATTTCACTGAGTAGTGGTTTGTAGTTCTCCTTGAAGAGGTCCTTTACATCCCTTGTAAGTTGGATTCCTAGGTATTTTATTCTCTTTGAAGCAATTGTGAATGGAAGTTCATTCATGATTTGGCTCTCTGTTTGTCTTACTGGTGTATAAGAATGCTTGTGATTTTTGCACATTAATTTTGTATCCTGAGACTTTGCTGAAGTTTCTTATCAGCATAAGGAGATTTTGGGCTGAGACAATGGGGTTTTCTAAATATACAATCATGTCATCTGCAAACAGGGACAATTTGACTTCTTCTTTTCCTAACTGAATACCCTTTATTTCTTTCTCTTGCCTGATTGCCCTAGCCAGAACTTCCAACACTATGTTGAATAGGAGTGGTGAGAGAGGCATCCTGTCTTGTGCCAGTTTTCAAAGGAATTTTTCCAGTTTTGCCCATTCAGTATGATATTGGCTGTGGGTTTGTCATAAATAGCTCTTATTATTTTGAGGTACGTTCCATCAATACCGAATTTATTGAGCGTTTTTAGCATGAAGGGCTGTTGAATTTTGTCAAAAGCCTTTTCTGCATCTATTGAGATAATCATGTGGTTCTTGTCTTTGGTTCTGTTTATATGCTGGATTATGTTTATTGATTTGTGACTGTTGAACCAGCCTTGCATCCCAGGGATGAAGCCCACTTGATCATGGTGGGCAAGTTTTTTGATGTGTTGCTGAATCTGGTTTGCCAGTATTTTATTGAGGATTTTTGCATCAATGTTCATCAGGGATGTTGGTCTAAAATTCTCTTTTTTTGTTGTGTCTCTGCCAGGCTTTGGTATCAGGATGATGTTGGCCTCATAAAATGAGTTAGGGAGGATTCCCTCTTTTTCTATTGTTTGGAATAGTTTCAGAAGGAATGGTACCAGCTCCTCCTTGTACCTCTGGTAGAATTCGGCTGTGAATCCATCTGGTCCTGGACTTTTTTTGGTTGGTAGGCTATTAATTATTGCCTCAATTTCAGAGCCTGCTATTGGTCTATTCAGGGATTCAACTTCTTCCTGGTTTAGTCTTGGAAGAGTATAAGTGTCCAGGAAATTATCCATTTCTTCTAGATTTTCCAGTTTATTTGCATAGAGGTGTTTATAGTATTCTCTGATGGTAGTTTGTATTTCTGTGGGGTCGGTGGTGATATCCCCTTTATCATTTTTTATTGCATTAATTTGATTCTTCTCTCTTTTCTTCTTTATTAGTCTTGCTAGCGGTCTGTCAATTTTGTTGATCTTTTCAAAAAACCAACTCCTGGATTCATTGATTTTTTGGAGGGATTTTTGTGTTTCTATCTCCTTCAGTTCTGCTCTGATCTTAGTTATTTCTTGCCTTCTGCTAGCTTTCGAATGTGTTTGCTCTTGCTTCTCTAGTTCTTTTTGATGTTAGAGTGTCAATTTTAGATCTTTCCTGCTTTCTCTTGTGGGCATTTAGTGCTATAAATTTCCCTCTACACACTGCTTTAAATGTGTCCCAGAGATTCTGGTATGTTGTATCTTTGTTCTCATTGGTTTCAAAGAACATCTTTATTTCTGCCTTCATTTCGTTATGTACCCAGTAGTCATTCAGGAGCAGGTTGTTCAGTTTCCATGTAGTTGAGCGGTTTTGATTGAGTTTCTTAGTCCTGAGTTCTAGTTTGATTGCACTGTGGTCTGAGAGACAGTTTGTTATAATTTCTGTTCTTGTACATTTGCTGAGGTGCTTTACTTCCAATTATGGTCAATTTTGGAGTAAGTGCGATGTGGTGCTGAGAAGAATGTATATTCTGTTGATTTGGGGTGGAGAGTTCTATAGATGTCTATTAGGTCTGCTTGCTGCAGAGATGAGTTCAATTCCTGGATATCCTTGTTAACTTTCTGTCTCGTTGATCTGTCTAATGTTGACAGTGGAGTGTTGAAGTCTCCATTATTATTGTATGGGAGTCTAAGTCTCTTTGTAAGTCTCTAAGGACTTGCTTTATGAATCTGTGTGCTCCTGTATTGGGTGCATATATATTTAGGATAGTTAGCTCTTCCTGTTGAATTGATCCCTTTACCATTATGTAATGGCCTTCTTTGTCTCTTTTGATCTTTGATGGTTTAAAGTCTGTTTTATCAGAGACTAGTATTGCTACCCCTGCTTTTTTTGTTCTCCATTTGCTTGGTAAATCTTCCTCCATCCCTTTATTTTGAGCCTATGTATGTCTCTGCATGTGAGATGGGTCTCCTGAATACAGCAGACTGATGGGTCTTGACTCTTTATCCAGTTTGCCAGTCTGTGTCTTTTAATTGGAGCATTTAGTCCATTTACATTTAAGGTTAATATTGTTATGTGTGAACTTGATCCTGCCATTATGATATTAACTGGTTATTTTGCTCGTTAGTTGATGCAGTTTCTTCCTAGCCTTGATGGTCTTTACATTTTGGCATGTTTTGCAATGGCTGGTACCAGTTGTTCCTTTCCATGTTTAGTGCTTCCTTCAGGGTCTCTTGTAAGGCAGGCCTAGTGGTGACAAAATCTCTAAGCATTTGCTTATCTGTAAAGGATTTTATTTCTCCTTCACTTATGAAACTTAGTTTGGCTGGATATGAAATTCTGGGTTTAAAATTCTTTTCTTTAAGAATGTTGAATATTGGCCCCCACTCTCTTCTGGCTTGGAGAGTTTCTGCCGAGAGATCTGCTGTTAGTCTGATGGGCTTCCCTTTGTGGGTAACCCGACCTTTCTCTCTGGCTGCCCTTAAGTTTTTTTCCTTCATTTCAACTTTGGTGAATCTGGCAATTATGTGTCTTGGAGTTGCTCTTCTCGAGAAGTATCTTTGTGGCGTTCTCTGTATTTCCTGGATTTGAATGTTGGCCTGCCCTACTAGGTTGGAGAAGTTCTCCTGGATGATATCCTGAAGAGTGTTTTCCAGCTTGGTTCCATTTTCCCCCTCACTTTCAGATACCCCAATCAGACGTAGATTTTGTCTTTTTACATAATCCCATACTTCTTGCAGGCTTTGTTCATTTCTTTTTCTTCTTTTTTCTTTTGGTTTCTCTTCTCACTTCATTTCATTCATTTGATCCTCAATCGCTGATACTCTTTCTTCCAGTTGATCGAGTTGGTTACTGAAGCTTGTGCATTTGTCACGTATTTCTCGTGTCATCGTTTTCATCTCTTTCATTTCGTTTATGACCTTCTCTGCATTAATTACTCTAGCCATCAATTCTTCCACTTTTTTTTCAAGATTTTTAGTTTCTTTGCACTGGGTACGTATTTCCTCCTTTAGCTCTGAGAAGTTTGATGGACTGAAGCCTTCTTCTCTCATCTCGTCAAAGTCATTCTCCGTCCAGCTTTGATCCGTTGCTGGCGATGAGCTGCGCTCCTTTGCCAGGGGCGATGTGCTCTTATTTTTTGAATTTCCAGCTTTTCCGCCCTGCTTTTTCCCCATCTTTGTGGTTTTATCTGCCTCTGGTCTTTGATGATGGTGACGTACTGATGAGGTTTTGGTGTAGGTGTCCTTCCTGTTTGATAGCTTTCCTTCTAACAGTCAGGACCCTCAGCTGTAGGTCTGTTGGAGATTGCTTGAGGTCCACTCCAGACCCTGTTTGCCTGGGTATCAGCAGCAGAGGCTGCAGAAGATAGAATATTTCTGAACAGCGAGTGTACCTGTCTGATTCTTGCTTTGGAAGCTTCCTCTCAGGGGTGTACTCCACCCTGTGAGGTGTGGGGTGTCAGACTGCCCCTAGTGGGGGATGTCTCCCAGTTAGGCTACTCAGGGGTCAGGGACCCACTTGAGCAGGCACTCTGTCCCTTCTCAGATCTCAACCTCCGTGTTGGGAGATCCACTGCTCTCTTCAAAGCTGTCAGACAGAGTCATTTGCATCTGCAGAGGTTTCTGCTGCGTTTGTTATTGTTTACTGTGCCCTGTCCCCAGAGGTGGAGTCTACAGAGACAGGCAGGTTTCCTTGAGCTGCTGTGAGCTCCACAGTTCAGCTTCCAGCAGCTTTGTTTACCTGAAGCCTCAGCAATGGCAGGCACCACTCCCCAGCCTCACTGCTGCCTTGCCGGTAGATCACAGACTGCTATGCTTTTCAATGAGGATGCTCCGTGGGCATAGACCCTCCAGGCCAGGTGTGGGATATAATCCTGGTGTGCCAGATTCCTTAAAGCGCTGTTTGGGGTGGGGACAGATTTTCCAGGTGTTGTTCTCAGTTCTGGCTGAAAGGATTTTCTTCTTCCCAGGTGAGGCGATGCCTCGCACTGTTTCAGATCTCGCTGGTTGGGCTGCAGCACCTGACCAGCACTGATTGTCCGGCACTCCCTAGTGAGATGAACCCAGTACCTCAGTTGAAAATGCAGAAATCACCGGTCTTCTGTGTCGCTCACGCAGGGAGTTGGAGACTGGAGCTGTTCCTATTCTGCCATCTTGCTCCGCCCCCACTGAGTACATTTTCTTTTTCACCATAGCCCTCCATGTGCTTCCAAATATCACTTTGAAAATTTCACAAGAACAGTCTTAACGAAAGGCTTCTTGAGGGGAAAGGTGTAACACTGTGAGATGAATTCACAGATCACAAAGAAGTTTCTCAGAAAGCTTCTTTCTCTTTTTTATCGGAGGATATTTCCTTTGGCTCTATAGTCTTCAAAGAGATCCGAAATATCAGTTCTACGATTCCACAGAAATAAGGCCAGCAAACAGCTGAATGAAATACAGCTATAACTCAGTGAGTGGAAGTCACACATCACAAAGCAGTTTCTCAGGAAGCTTCTTTCCATTTGTCATCAGAGGATATTTTCTTTTTCACCATAGGCCTCTTTGGGCTTCCAAATAACACTTTGCAAATTCCACAAGAACAGTCTTAGCGAACGACTTCTCGAGGGGAAACCTGTAACTCTGTGAGATGAATTCACATAACACAGAGCAGTTCTCAGAAAGCTTCTTTCCAGTTTTTATCTGAGGATATTTTCTTTTTCATCATAGCTCACCACTGGCTTCCAAATATCATTTTGCAAATTCCATAAGAACATTCTTAGCCAAAGGATTCCGGTGCAGAAAGCTGTAACTCAGTGAGATGAATTCAAAGATCATAAAGAAGTTTCTCAGAAAAGTTCTTTCCCATTTTGATCAGAGGATATTTCCTTTGGCCCTATAGTCTTGAAAGGGATCCGAAATATCAGTTCTCAGATTCCACAGAAATAAGGCTGGCAAACAGCTCCACAAAATACAGCTGTAACTCAGTGAGTGGAGGTCACACATCACAAAGCAGTTTCTCAGAAAGCTTCTTTCCAGATTTCAGCTGAGGATATTGTGTTTTTCACCATAGGCCTCTATGGGCTTCGAAATATCCCTTTGCATTTTCCCCAAGAACATTCTTGTCAAAAGGACTTCTGATAAGGAAAGCTGTAACTCTGTGAGATGTATTCTCAGAACACAAAGAAGTTTCTCAAAAAGTTTCTTTCCAGTTTTTATCTCAGGATGTTTCCCTTTTTGCCGTAGCCCTCCATGGTCTTCCAATTATCACTGTACAAATTCCAAAGAACTGTCTTAGCGAAAGGCTTCTTGAGGGGAAAATTGTAAGTCTGTGAGATGAATTCACAGATCACAAAGAACTTTTTCAGAAAGCTTCTTTCTCATTTTGATCGGAGGATATTTCCTTAGGCCCTGAAGACTTCAAAGGGATCCAAAATATCAGTTCTCATATTCCACAGAGATAAGGCTAGCAAACTACTTCACGAAATACAGCTGTAACTCAGTGAGTGGGAGTCACACATCACAAAGCAGTTTCTCAGAAAGCTTCTTTCAAGTTTTCATCTGAGGATATTTTCTTTTCACCATAGGCCTCTATGGGCTTCAAATATCCTTTGCATTTTCCCCAAGAACATTCTTGTCAAAAGGACTTCTGATAAGAAAGCTGTAACTCTGTGAGATGTATTCTCAGAACACAAAGAAGTTTCTCAGAAAGTTCTTTCCAGTTTTATCTCAGGATGTTTCCTTTTCCGTAGCCTCCATGGTCTTCCAAATATCACTGTACAAATTCCACAAGAACTGTCTTAGCGAAAGGCTTCTTGAGGAAAATTGAAGTCTGTGAGATGAATTCACAGATCACAAAGAACTTTTTCAGAAAGCTTCTTTCTCATTTTGATCGGAGGATATTTCCTTAGGCCCTGAAGACTTCAAAGGGATCCAAAATATCAGTTCTCATATTCCACAGAGATAAGGCTAGCAAACTACTTCACGAAATACAGCTGTAACTCAGTGAGTGGGAGTCACACATCACAAAGCAGTTTCTCAGAAAGCTTCTTTCAAGTTTTCATCTGAGGATATTTTCTTTTCCACCGTAGGTCTCCATGTTCTTCCAAATATACCTTTGAAAATTCCACAAGAACAGTCTTAGAGAACGGCTTCTTGAGTTGAAAACTAAAACTGTGTGAGATGAACTCACAGAACAAAAAGCAGTTTCTCAGAAAGCTTATTTCCAGTTTTTATCTGTGGATATTTTCTTTTTCACCATAGCCCTCCATGGGCTTCCAAATATCACTTAGCAAATTCTACAAGAACAGCTTTAACGAAAGGCTTTTGAGGGGAAAGCTGTAACTCTGTCAGATGAATTCACAGATCACAAGGGAGTTTCTCAGAAAGCTTCTTTCTCATTTTTATCGGAGGATATTTCCTTTGGCCCTATAGTCTTCAAAGAGATCCGAAATATCAGTTCTCAGATTCCACAGATATAAGGCTAGCAGACAGCTCAACGAAATACAGCTCTAACTCAGTGACTGGAAGTCACACATCACAAGGCAGTTTCTCAGAAAGCTTCTTTCCAGTTTTCATCCGAGGATATTTTATTTTTCACCATAGACTTCTATGGGACTCCAAATATCCCTTTTCAAATTCCACAAGAACAGCCTTAGCTAACGGCTTCTGGAGGGGAAAACTGTAACTCTGTGAGATGAATTCACAGAACATAAAGCAGTTTCTCAGAAAGCTTCTTTCGAGTTTTTATCTGTGGATATTTTCTTTTCACCATAGCCTCCATGGGCTTCCAAATATCACTTAGCAAATTCACAAGAACAGTCTTTAACGAAAGGCTTTTGAGGAAAGCTGTAACTCTGTGAGATGAATTCACAGATCACAAAGTTTCTCAAGCTTCTTTCTCATTTTTATCGGAGGATATTTCCTTTGGCCCCATAGTCTTCAAAGGGATCCGAAATATCAGTTCTCAGATTCCACAGATATAAGGCTAGCAGACAGCTCAACGAAATACAGCTGTAACTCAGTGAGTGGAAGTCACACATCCAAAGGATTTTCTCAGAAAGCTTCTTTCCAGTTTTCATCCGAGGATATTTTATTTTTCACCATAGACTTCTATGGGACTCCAAATATCCCTTTTCAAATTCCACAAGAACAGCCTTAGCTAACGGCTTCTGGAGGGGAAAACTGTAACTCTGTGAGATGAATTCACAGAACATAAAGCAGTTTCTCAGAAAGCTTCTTTCGAGTTTTTATCTGAGGGTATTTCCCTTTTCACCATAGACCTCCATGGCCTTCCAAATATCACTTTGCAAATTCCACAAGAACAGTCTTAGCGAAAGGCTTCTTCAGGGGAAAGCGGTAACTCTGTGAGGTGAATTCACAGATCACAAAGAAGTTTCTCAGAAATTTTCTTTCTCATTTTGATCGGAGGATTTTTCCTTTGTCCCTGAATACTTCAAAGGGATCCGAAGTATCAGTTCTCACATTCCACAAAAATAAGGATGGCAAACAGCTCCACGAAATAAAGCTGTAACTCAGTGAGTGGAAGTCACACATCACAAAGCTGTTTCCCAGAAAGCTTCTTTCAAGTTTTCCTCTGATGATATTTTCTTTTTCACCATAGCCCTCCATAGGCTTTCAAATATCACTTTGCAAATTCCACAAGAACAGTCTTAGCGAACGGCTTCTTGAGTGGAAAGCTGTAACTCTGTGAGATGAATTCACAGAACACAAAGCTGTTTCTCAGAAAGATTCTTTCTCATTTTTATCGGGGGTTATTTCCGTTGGCCCTATAGTCTTCAATGGGATCCGAAATATCAGTTCTTAGATGCCAAAGAAATCAGGCTATCAAGCAGCTGCAAGAAACACAGCTGTAACTCAGTGAGTGGAAGTCACACATCACAAAGCACTTTCTCAGAAAGCTTCCTTCCAGTTTTTATCTGAGGATATTTTCCTTTTCACCATAAGCCTCTGCGGGCTTCCAAATATCCCTTTGCAAATTCCACAAGAAAGGTCTTAGCAAACGGCTTCTGAAAGGAAAAGGTGTAACTCTGTGAGATGAATTCACAGAACACAAAGCAATTTCTCAGAAAGCTTCTTTCCAGTTTTTATCTGAAGATATTTCCTTTTTCACCATAGGACTCTATGGGCTTCCAAATATCACTTTGCAAATTCCACAAGATCAGACTTAGTGAAAGGCTTCTTGAGGGGTAAGGTCTAACACTGTGTGATGAATTCACAGATCTCAAAGAAGTTAATCAAAAAGCTTCTTTCTCATTTTGATTGGAGGATATTTCCTTTGGCCTTTTAGTCTTCAAAGGGATCCGAAATATCATTTCTCAGATGCCACAAAATAAGGCTAGCAAACCGCTCCATGAAATACAGCTGTAACTCAGTGAGTGGAAGTCAGACATCACAAAGCAGTTTCTCAGAAAGCTTCTTTCCAGTTTTCATCTGAGGATATTTTCTTTTTCACTGTAGGCCTCTATAGGCTTCCAAATATCCCTTTGCAAATTCCATAAGTACACTCTTTGCTTACAGCTTCTGAAGGGTAAAACTGTAACTCTGTGAGATGAATTCACAGAACACAAAGCAGTTTCTCAGAAAGCTTCTTTCCAGTTTTTATCTGAGGATATTTCCCTTTTCACCATAGTCCTCCATGGGCTTCCAAATATCACTTTGCAAATTCCACAACAACAGTCTTAGCGAAATGCTTCTTGAGGGGAACGCTGTAACACTGTGAGATGAATTCACAGATCACAAAGAAGTTTCTCAGAAAGGTTTTTTCTCATTTTTATCGGAGGATATTTCCTTTGGCCGTATAGTCTGCAAAGGGATCCGAAATATCAGTTCTCAGATTGCACAGAAATAAGGCTAGCAAACTGCTCCACAAAATACAGCTGTAACTCCGTGAATGGAAGTCACACATCACAAAGCATTCTCTCAGAAAGCTTCTTTCCAGTTTTTATCTGAGTATATTTTCTTTTTCACCATAGGCCTTTATGGGCTTCCAAATTTCATGTTGAAAACTCCAAAAGAACAGTCTTAGTGAACGCGTTCTGTAAGAGAAAGCTGTAAAACTGTGAGATGAGTTCACAGAACACAAAGCAGTTTCTCAGAAAGCTTCTTTCCAGTTTTTATCTGAGGATATTTTCTTTTTCACAACAGCCCTCCATGGGCTTCCAAATATCACTCTGCAAATTCCAAAAGAACAATCTTATCGAAAGGCTTCTTGATAGGAAAGCTGTAACTCTGTGAGATTAATTCACAGATCACAAAGAAGTTTCTCAGAAAGCTTCTTTCTCATTTTTTTCGAAGTATATTTCCTTTCGCCCTATATTCTTCAAAGGGATCCGATATATCAGTTCTCAGATTCCACAGAACTAAGGCTAGCAAACAGCTGCACGAAATACAGCTGTAACTCAGTGAGTGGAAGTCAGACATCACAAAGCAGTTTCTCAGAAAGCTTCTTTCCAGTTTTCATCTGAGGAAATTCTCTTTTCCACAATAGGCCTCTAGGGTCTTCCGAATTTCACCTTACAAATTCCAAAAGAACAGGCTTAGCGAACGGCTTCTTGAGGGGAAAGCTGTTACTCGGTGAGATGAATTCACAGAACACAAAGCAGTTTCTCAGAAAGCTTCTTTCCAGTTTTTATCTAAGGATATTTTCTTTTTCACCATAGCCCTCCATGGGCTTCCATATATCACACTGCTAATTCCCCAAAAACATGTGTAGCAAAAGTTTTCTGAGAGGAAAGCTGTAACTCTGTGAGATGAATTCAAAGAACACAAAGCCGTTTCTCAGAAAGCTTCTTTCCAGTTTTTATATGAAGATATTTTTTTTTCACCAATGCCCTCCAAGGGCTTCAAAATATCACTATGCAAAATCCACAAGAACAGTCTTAGCGAAAGCTTCTGGAGGGGAAAGCTGTAACTCTGTGAGATGAATTCACAGAACACAAAGCAGTTTCTCAGAAAGCTTATTTCCAATTTTTATCTAAGGGTATTTCCTTTCTCACCATAGCCCTCCCTGGGCTTCCAAATATCACTTCGCAAATTCCACAAGAACAGTCATAGCGAAAGGCTTTTTGAGGGGAAAGCTGTAACTCTGTGAGATGAATTCACAGATCACAAAGAAGTTTCTCAGAAAATTTCCTTCTCCTTTTTATTGGAGGATATTTCCTTTGGCCCCATAGTCTTCAAAGGGATACGAAATATCTGTTCTCAGATTCCAAAGAAATGAGGCTAGCAAACAGCTAAACAAATACAGCTGTAACTCAGTGAGTGGAAGTCACATATCACAAAGTAGTTTCTCAGAAAGCTTCTTTCCAGTATTCATCTGAGGATATTTTCTTTTTCACCATAGGCCTTTAAGGGATTCCAAATATCACTTTGCAAATTCCAAAAGAACTGTCTTAACGAACGGTTCTCGGAGGGAAAAGCTGTAACTCTGTGAGATGAATTCACAGAACACAAAGCAGTTTCTCAGAAAGCTTCTTTCCAGCTTTCACCTGAGGATATTTTCTTTTTCACCATTGCCCTCCATGGGCTTCCAAATATCACTTTGCAAATTCCACAAGAACAGTCTTAGCGAAAGGCTTCTTGAGGGGAAAGCTATAATTCTCTGAGATGAATTCACAGATCCCAAGGAATTTTCTCAGAAAGCTTCTTTCTCATTTTGATCGGAAGATATTTCCTTTGGCCCTATAGTCTTCAAAGGGATCCGATATATCAGTTCTCAGATGCCACAGAAATAAGGCTGACAATCAGCTCAATGAAATACAGCTGTAACTCAGTGAGTGGAAGTCAGACATCACAAAGCAGTTTCTCAGAAAGCTTCTTTCCAGTTTTCATCTGAGGATATTTTCTTTTTCACCAGAGGCCTCTATGGGCTTCCATATATCACTTTGCAAATTCCAGAAGAGCAGTCATAGCAAACGGCTTCTGAAGGTTAATGCTGTATCTCTGTGAGACGAATTCAAAGAACACAAAGCGGTTTCTCAAAAAGCTTCTTTCCAGTTTTCAACTGTATATTTTCTTTTTCACAATAGGCCTGTATGGGCTTCGAAATATCACTTTGCAAATTCCACAAGAGGAGTCTTAGCGAACGGCTTCTGGAGGGAAAAGCTGTAACTCTGTGAGATGAATTCACAAAACCAAAGCAGTTTCTCAGAAGTCTTCTTTCCAGTTTTTATCTGAGGATATTTCCTTTTTCAAAAGAGCCCTCCACGGGCTTCCAAATAGCACTTCCACAAGAACAGAAATAGCGAAAGGCTTCTTGAGGGGAAAGCTGTAACACTGTGAGATGAATTTACAGATGACAAAGAAGTTTCTCAGAAAGCTTCTTTCTCATTTTGATCGGAGGATATTTCCTTTGGTCCTATAGTCTTGAAAGGGATCCGAAATACCATTTCTCAAATTCCACAGAAAGAAGGCAAGTGAACACTTCCACAAAATACATCTGTAACGCAGTGACTGGAAGTCACACATCACAAAGCAGTTTCTCAGAAAGCTTCTTTCCAGTTTTTATGTGAGGATATTTTCTTTTTAACCATAGGCCTCTTGGGGTTCCAAATATCAATTTGCAAATTCCAGAAGAACAGTCTTGGTGAACGGCTTCTGGAGGAGAAAGCTGTAGCTTTGTGAGATGAATTCACATTACTCAAAGCAGTTTCTCAGAAAGCTTCTTTCCAGTTTTTATCTGAGGATATTTTCTTTTTTATCATAGCCCTCCTTGGGCTTCCGTACATCACTCTGCCTATTCCACAAGAACAGTCTTAGTGAAAGGCTTCTTGAGGGGAAAGCTGTAACTCTGTGAGATGAATTCACAGAACACAAAGCAGTTTCTCAGAAAACTTCTTTCCAGTTTTTATCTGAGGATTTTTCCCTTTTCACCATAGCCCTCCACAGGCTTCCAAATATCACTTTGCAAACTCGAAAAGAACAGTCTTAGCGAACGGCTTCTGGAGGGGAAAGCTGTAACTCTGTAAGATGAATTCACAGAACACAAAGTAGTACCTCGGAAAGCCTCTTTCCAGTTGTTATATGGGGATAATTTGTGTTTCTCCACAGCCTGCCTTGGACTTTGAAATATCACTTTGTAAATTCCACGAGGACAGTCTGAGTGAAAGGCTTCTTGAGGGTAAAGCTGTAATTCTATGAGATGAATTCACACATCACAAAGAAGCTTCTCAGAAAGCTTCTTTCCAGTTTTATCTGAGGATATTTCCTTTTCACCATAGCCTCAGGCTTCCAAATATCACTTTGCAAATCAAAAGAACAGTCTTAGCGAAAAGGCTTCTGAGGAAAGCTGTAACTCTGTGAGATGAATTAACAGAACACAAAGTAGTTTCTCAGAAAGCTCTTTCCAGTTTTTATCTAGATTTTTCCTTTTCACCATAGCCTCTTGGCTTCCAAATATCACTTTGTAAATTCCACAAGAACAGTCTTAGGAAAGGCTTCTTGAGGAAAGCTGTAACTTCTGTGAGATGAATTCACAGAACAAAAGTTTCTCAGAAAGCTTCTTTCTCATTTTTATCTGAGGATATTTCCTTTTCACCATAGTCTTTCAAGGGCTTCCAAATATCATTTCAAATTCCACAAGAACATAAGGCTTAGTAAACAGCTTCTGAAAAGCTGTAACCTGTGAGTGAATTCACAGAACACAAAGCAGTTTCTCAGAAACCTTCTTTCCAGTTTTCATCTCAGGATATTTTCTTTTTCACCGTAGCCGGCCATGGGCTTCCAAATACACCTTGCAAATTCCACAAAAACTGTCTTAGCGAACGGCTTCTGGAGGGGAATGCTGTAACTCTGTGAGATGAAATCACAGATCACAAAGAAGTTTCTCAGAAAGCTTCTTTCTCAGTTTTATTGGAGGATATTTCCTTTGGTCCAATAGTCTTCAAAGGGATCGGAAATATCAGTTCTGAGATTCCACAGAAATAAGGCCAGCAAACAGCTCAAAGAAATACAGCTGTAACTCAGTAAGTGGAAGTCACACATCACAAAGCAGTTTCTCAGAAAGCTTCTTTCCAGTTTTCATCTGAGGACATTTTTGTTTTCACCATAGGAATCTATGGGCTTCCAAATATCATTTGCAAATTCCACAAGAACAGTCTTAGCAAACGGCTTCTGGAGTGGAAAGCTGTAACTCTGTGAGATGAATTCACAGAACACAAAGCGGTTTCTCATAAAGCTTCTATCCAGTTTTCATCAGAGGATATTTTCTTTTCACCATAGCTCATGGGCTTCCAAATATCACTTTGCAAATTCCACAAGAACAGTCTTAGCAAAAGGCTCTGAAAAGCTGTAACTCTGTGAGATGAATTCACAGATCACAAAGCAGTTTCTCAGAAAGCTTTTTCTCATTTTATTAGGATATTTCCTTTTCACCATAGTTCCTCAAAGGGATCCAAATATCAGTTCTCAGATTCCACAGAACAGTCTTAGCAAACAGCTCCGAAATACAGCTGTAACTCAGTGAGTGAAGTCAGACATCACAAAGCAGTTTCTCAGAAAGCTTCTTTCCAGTTTTCATCTGAGGACATTTTTGTTTTCACCATAGGAATCTATGGGCTTCCAAATATCATTTGCAAATTCCACAAGAACAGTCTTAGCAAACGGCTTCTGGAGTGGAAAGCTGTAACTCTGTGAGATGAATTCACAGAACACAAAGCGGTTTCTCATAAAGCTTCTATCCAGTTTTCATCAGAGGATATTTTCTTTTCCACCGTAGCCCACCATGGGCTTCCAAATATCACTTTGCAAATTCCACAAGAACAGTCTTAGCGAAAGGCTCCTTGAGGGGAAAGCTGTAACTCTGTGAGATGAATTCACAGATCACAAAGAAGTTTCTCAGAAAGCTTTTTTCTCATTTTTACCGGAGGATATTTCCATTGACCCTATATTCCTCAAAGGGATCCGAAATAGCAGTTCTCAGATTCCACAGAAATAAGGCAAGCAAACAGCTCCACGAAATACAGCTGTAACTCAGTGAGTGGAAGTCAGACATCACAAAGCAGTTTCTCAGAAAGTTTCTTTCCAGTTTTCATCTGAGGATATTTTCTTTTTCACCATAGGCCTCTATGGGATTCCAAATATCACTTTGCAAATTCCACAAGAACTGTCTTAACTAACGGTTCTTGGAGGGGAAATCTGTAACTCTGTGAGATGAATTCACAGAACACAAAGCAGTTTCTCAGAAAGCTTCTTTCCAGTTTTCATCTGAGGATATTTTCTTTTACACCATAGCCATCCATGGGCTTCCAAATATCACTTTGCAAATTCCACACGAACAGTCTTAGCAAAGGCTTCTTGAGCGGAAAGGTGTAAGTCTGTGAGATGAATTCACAGAACACAAAGCAGTTTCTCAGAAAGCTTATTTCCAGTTTTTATCTGAGGATATTTTCTTTTTCACCATTGCCCTCCATGGGCTTCCAAATATCACTCTGCAAATTCCAAAAGAACATGCTTAGCGAAAGGCTTCTTGAGTGGAAAGCTGTAACTCTCTGAGATGAATTCACAGATCCCAAGGAATTTTCTCAGAAAGCTTCTTTCTCATTTTGATCGGAAGATATTTCCTTTGGCCCTATAGTCTTCAAAGGGATCCGATATATCAGTTCTCAGATGCCACAGAAATAAGGCTGGCAATCAGCTCAATGAAATACAGCTGTAACTCAGTGAGTGGAAGTCAGACATCACAAAGCAGTTTCTCAGAAAGCTTCTTTCCAGTTTTCATCTGAGGATATTTTCTTTTCACCAGAGGCCTCTATGGGCTTCCATATATCACTTTGCAAATTCCAGAAGAGCAGTCTAGCGGCTTCTGAAGGGAAAGCTGTATCTCTGTGAGACGAATTCAAAGAACACAAAGCGGTTTCTCAAAAAGCTTCTTTCCAGTTTTCATCTGTATATTTTCTTTTTCACCATAGGCCTGTATGGGCTTCCAAATATCACTTTGCCAATTCCATAAGAGGAGTATTAGCGAACGGCTTCTGGAGGGAAAAGCTGTAACTCTGTGAGATGAATTCACAGAACCAAAGCAGTTTCTCAGAAAGCTTCCTTCCAGCTTTTATCTGAGGATATTTCCTTTTCACCATAGCCTCCATGGGCTTCCAAATATCACTTTGCAAATTCCAGAAGAACAGTCTTAGCGAAAAGCTTCTTGAGAGGAAAGCTGTAACTCTGTGAGATGAATTCACAGATCACAAAGCAGTTTCTCAGAAAGCTTCTTTCCAGTTTTCATCTGAGGATATTTTCTTTTCACCATAGGCCTTCAAAGGATCCAAAATATCAGTTCTCAGATTCCACAAGAAATAAGGCTAGAAACAGCTCTGGAAAAAGCTGTAACTCTGTGAGATGAATTCACAGAACACAAAGCAGTTTCTCAGAAAGCTTCTTTCCAGTTTTTATCTGAGGATATTTCCTTTTCACCATAGCCTCCATGGGCTTCCAAATATCACTTTCAAATTCCACAAGAACAGTCTTAGCAAAAGCTGTAACTCTGTGAGATGAATTCACAGATGACAAAGAAGTTTCTCAGGAAGCTTCTTTCTCATTTTGATCGGAGGATATTTCCTTTGGCCCTATAGTCTGCAAAGGGATCCGAAATACCATTTCTCAAATTCCACAGGAAGAAGGCTAGCAAACAGCTCCACAAAATACATCTGTAACTCAAAGAGTGGAAGTCACGCATCACAAAGCAGTTTTTCAGAAAGCTTCTTTCCAGTTTTTATCTGAGGATATTTTCTTTTTAACCATAGTCCTCTAGGGGTTCCAAATATTACTTTGCAAATTCCACAAGAACAGTCTTGGCGAACGACTTCTGGAGGGGAAAGCTGTAACTCTGTGAGATGAATTCACAGAACACAAAGCAGTTTCTCAGAAATCTTCTTTCCAGTTTTTATCTGAGTATATTTTCTTTTTTATCATAACCCTCCATGGGCTTCCATATATCACTCTGACTATTCCACAAGAACATGCTTAGTGAAAGGCTTCTTGAGGGGAAAGCTGTAACTCTGTGAGATGAATTCACAGAACACAAAGCAGTTTCTAAGAAAGCTTGTTTTCAATTTTTGTCTGAGGAATTTTCCCTTTTCACCATAGCCCTCCATGGGCTTCCAAATATCACTTTGCAAATTCGAAAAGAACAGTCTTAATGAATGGCTTCTGGAGGGGAAAGCTGTAACTCTGTAAGATGAATTCAGAGAACACAAAGTAGTATCTCCGAAATCCTCTTTCCAGTTTTTATCTGGGGATATTTTGTTTCTCACCACAGCCCTCCATGGGCTTCGAAATATCACTTTGCAAATTCCACAAGAACAGTCTTAGCGAAATGCTTCTTGAGGGAAGCTGTAACTCTGTGAGATGAATTACAGATCACAAAGAAGTTTCTCAGAAAGCTTCTTTCTCATTTTCATCGGAGGATATTTCCTTGGCCCTATAGTCTTCAAAGGGATCCGATATATCAGTTCTCAGATGCCACAGAAATAAGGCTGGCAATCAGCTCAATGAAATACAGCTGTAACTCAGTGAGTGGAAGTCACATCACAAAGCAGTTTCTCAGAAAGCTTCTTTCCAGTTTTCATCTGAGGATATTTTCTTTTCACCAGAGGCCTCTATGGGCTTCCAAATATCACTTTGCAAATTCCACAAGAAGAGCAGTCTAGTGAAACGGCTTCTGAGGTTAATGCTGTAACTCTGTGAGATGAATTCACAGAACACAAAGCAGTTTCTCAAAAAGCTTCTTTCCAGTTTTCATCTGAGGATATTTTCTTTTCACCATAGGCCTCCATGGGCTTCCAAATATCACTTTGCAATTCCATAAGAACAGTCTTAGCAAAGCTTCTTGAGGAAAGCTGTAACTCTGTGAGATGAATTCACAGAACAAAGCAGTTTCTCAGAAAGCTTCTTCCAGCTTTTATCTGAGGATATTTCCTTTTTCAAAGAGCCCTCCATGGGCTTCCAAATATCAGCATTCCACAAGAACAGTCTTAGCAAAGGCTTCTTGAGGAGAGCTGTAACTCTGTGAGATGAATTCACAGAACACAAAGCAGTTTCTCAGAAGCTTCTTTCCAGTTTTTATCTGAGGATATTTCCTTTTCACCATATAGTCCATGGGCTTCCAAATATCCTTTGCAAATTCCACAAGAACAGTCTAGCAAACAGCTTCTGAGGGAAAGCTGTAACTCTGTGAGATGAATTCACAGATCACAAAGCAGTTTCTCAGAAAGCTTCTTTCCAGTTTTTATCTGAGGATATTTTCTTTTCACCATAGTCCTCTAGGGGTTCCAAATATTTTTTGCAAATTCCACAAGAACAGTCTTAGCAATAGCTTCTTGAGGAAAGCTGTAACTCTGTGAGATGAATTCACAGAACACAAAGCAGTTTCTCAGAAAGCTTCTTTCCAGTTTTTATCTGAGGATATTTTCTTTTTATATAACCTCCATGGGCTTCCAAATATCACTTCTGCAGATTCCACAAGAACATGCTTAGTGAAAGGCTTTGAGGGAAAGCTGTAACTCTGTGAGATGAATTCACAGAACACAAAGCAGTTTCTCAGAAAGCTTCTTTCAGTTTTATCTGAGGATATTTTTTCACCATAGCCCTCCATGGGCTTCCAAATATCACTTTGCAAATTCGAAAAGAACAGTCTTAATGAATGGCTTCTGGAGGGGAAAGCTGTAACTCTGTAAGATGAATTCAGAGAACACAAAGTAGTATCTCCGAAATCCTCTTTCCAGTTTTTATCTGGGGATATTTTGTTTCTCACCACAGCCCTCCATGGGCTTCGAAATATCACTTTGCAAATTCCACAAGAACAGTCTTAGCGAAATGCTTCTTGAGGCGTAAGCTGTGACTGTGAGAGATGAATTCACAGATCACAAAGAAGTTTCCCAGAGAGCTTCTTTCTCATTTTCATCGGAGGATATTTCCTTGGGCCCTATAGTCTTCAAAGGGATCCGAAATATCAGTTCTCAGATTCCACAGAAACAATGCTTGCAAACAGCTCCACGAAATACAGCCGTAACTCAGTGAGTGGAAGTCACACATCACAAAGCACTTTCTCAGAAAGCTTCTAACCACTTTTCATCTGAGGATATTTTCTTTCTTACCATAGGCCTCTATGAGTTTCCAAATATCAGTTTCAAATTCCACAAGAACAGTCTAACCAAACAGCTTCTGTAGATGAATTCACAGAACACAAAGTAGTATCTCGGAAAGCCTCTTTCCAATTTTTTATCTGAGGATATTTTCTTTTTCATCATAGCCCTCCACGGGCTTCCAAATATCACTTTGCAAATTCCTCAGGAACAGTCTTAGTGAAAGGCTTCTTGAGGGGAAAGCTGTAACTCTGTGAGATGAATTCACAGATCACAAAGAAGTTTCTCAGAAAGCTTATTCCTCATTTTGATCGGAGGATATTTCCTTTGGCCCTATAGTCTTCAAAGGAATCTGAAATATCAGTTCTCAGATTCCACAGATATACAGCTGGCAAAGAGCTCCACTAAATACTAACTCAGTGAGTGGAAGTCACACATCACAATGCAGTTCCTCAGAAATCTTCTTTTCAGTTTTCATCTGGGGATATTTTCTTTTTCACCACAGGCCTCTATGGGCTTCCAAATATAACTTTGCAAATTCCTCAAGAGCAGTCTTAGCGAACGGCTTCTGGAGGGGAAAGCTCTAACTCTGAGAGACAAATTCACAGAACACAATGCAGTTCTTCAGAAAGGTTCTTTCCAGTTTTTATCTGAGGATATTTTCTTTTTCACCATAGCCTTCCTTGGGCTTCCAAATATCACTTTGCAAATTCCACAAGAACAGTCTTAGTATAGGCTTGTTGAGGGGAAAACTGTAACTCTGTGAGATGAATTCACAGATCACAAAGAAGTTTGTCAGAAAGCTTCTTTCTCATTTTTATTGGAGGATATTTCCTTTGGCCCTATAATCTTCAAAGGGATTCGAAATATCAGTTCTCAGATTCCAAAGAAATAAGGCTATCAAACAGCACCACGAAATACAGCTGTAACTCTGTGAGTGGAAGTCATACATGAGAAAGCAGTTTGTCAGAAAGCTTCTTTCCAGTTTTCATCTGAGGATGTTTTCTTTTTCACCATAGGCCTCTAGGGGCTTCCAAATATCACTTTGCAAATTCTCAAGAACAGTCTTAGCGAACGGCTTCTGGGGGGCAAAGCTGTAACTCTGTGAGATGAATTCACAGAACACAAAGCAGTTTCTCAGAAAGATTCTTTCCATTTTTTATACGAGGATATTTTCTTTTTCACCATAGTCCTCCATGGCCTTCCAAATATCACTTTGCAAATTCCACAAGAACAGTCTTAGAGACAGGCTTCTTGAGGGGAAAACTGTAACTGTGTGAGTTGAATTCACAGATCACAAAGAAGTTTCTCAATAAGCTTCTTTCTCATTTTTATCACAGGATATTCCTTTGGCCTTATAGTCTTCAAAGGTATCAAATATCGGTTCTCAGATTCCACAGAAATAAGGCTAGCAAACAGCTCCATGAAATACAGCTGTAACTTAGTGAGTGGAAGTCACACGTCACAAAGCAGTTTCTCAGAAAGCTTCTTTCCAGTTTTTATCTGAGGACATTTTTTTTTTCACCATAGCCCTCCATGGGCTTCCAAATATCACTTTGCAAATTTCACAAGAAGTCTTACTGAAAGGCATCTTAAGGAAAGCAGTAATTCTGTGAGTTGTATTCACAGATCACAAAGAAGTTTCTCAATAAGCTTCTTTCTCATTTTTATCACAGGATATTCCTTTGGCCTTATAGTCTTCAAAGGTATCCGAAATATCGGTTCTCAGATTCCACAGAAATAAGGCTAGCAAACAGCTCCATGAAATACAGCTGTAACTTAGTGAGTGGAAGTCACACGTCACAAAGCAGTTTCTCAGAAAGCTTCTTTCCAGTTTTTATCTGAGGACATTTTTTTTTTCACCATAGCCCTCCATGGGCTTCCAAATATCACTTTGCAAATTTCACAAGAGAAGTCTTACTGAAAGGCATCTTAAGGGGAAAGCAGTAATTCTGTGAGTTGTATTCACAGATCACAAAGAAGTTTCTCAGAAAGTTTCTTTCTCATTTTTATCAGAGGATATTTTCTTTGGCCCTATAGTCTTCAGTGGGATCCGAAATATCAGTACTCAGATTCCACAGAAATAAGACTGGAAACAGCTGCACGAAATGCAGCTGTAATTCAGTGAGTGGAAGTCACACATCTCAATGCAGTTTCTCAGAAAGTTTCTTTCCAGTTTATATCTGAAGTTATTTTCTTTTTCACCAGAGGTTTCAAAGGGCTTCAAAATGTCACTTTGAAAATTCCACAAGAAAAGTCTTAGCGAACGGCTTCTGGGGGGAAAGCTGTAACTCTGTGAGATGAATTCACAGGTCACAAAGAAGTTTCTCAGAAATCTTCTTTCCCATTGTGATCGGAGGATATTTCCTTTGGCCCTATAATCTTCCAAGGGATCCAAAATATCAGTTCTTAGATTCCACAGAAATAAGCCTACAACAGCTGCAAAAATACAGCTGTAACTCAGTGAGTGGAAGTCACACATCACACAGCAGTTTCTCAGAAAGCTTCTTTCCAGTTTTTATAGCAGGATATCTCCTTTGGACATATATTTTTCAATGAGATCTGAAATATCAGTTCTCAGATTCTCAGAAACAGGGCTAGCAAATGGCTCCACTACATACAGCAGTAACTCAGTTAGTGGAAGTCATACATCAAAGAGCAATTTCTCAGAAAGCTTCTTTCCAATTTTTTTCCGAATCTATTTTATTTTCACCCTAGCCCTCCATGGGCTTCCAAATATCACTTTCCAAATTCCAGAAGAACAGTCATAGAGAACGGCTTCCTGAGGGGAGAGCTGTATCTCTGTGAGATGAATTCACAGATCACAAGGAAGTTTCTCAGAAAGCTTCTTTCTCATTTTTATCAGAGGATATTTCCTTTGGCCCTTTATTTTTAAAAGGATCCAAAATATCAGTTCTAAGATTCCACAGAAACAGAGCTAGCAAACGACTCTATGAAATACAGCTGTATCTCAGTGAGTGGAAATCACACATCACAAAGCAGTTTCTCAGAAAGCTTTTTTCCAGTTTTTACCTGAGGATATTTTCATTTTCACCATAGCCCTCCATGGGCTTCATAATATCACTTTTAAAATCCCACAACAACAGTCTTAGCGAATGGCTTCCGGAGAGGAAAGATGAATCTATCTGAGATGAATTCACAAATCTCCAAGAGGTTTCTCAGAAAGCTTCTTTCTCATTTTTATCAGAGAATATTTCCTTGGCCCTAAAGTTTTTAAAGGGATCCGGAATATCAGTTCTCAGATTCCACAGAAACAGGGCTAGAAAAAGGCTCTATGAAATACAGCTGAATGTCACTGAGTGGAAGTCACACATCACAAAGCAGTTTCACAGAAAGCTTTTTTCCAGTATTTTTCTGAGGATATTTTCATTTTCACCATAGCCCTCCATGGGATTGCAAATATCACTTTGGAAATTCCACAGGAACACTCGTGGGAAATGGCTTCCGGAGGGGAAAGCTGAGTCTCTGTGAAATGAATTCAGAAATCACAAAGAGGTTTCTCAGAAAGCTTCTTTCTCATTTTTATCAGGATATTTCCTTGGCCCTAAAGTTTTTAAAGGGATCCAATATCAGTTCTCAGATTCCACAGAAACAGGGCTAGAAAAAGGCTCTATGAAATACAGCTGAATGTCACTGAGTGGAAGTCACACATCACAAAGCAGTTTCACAGAAAGCTTTTTTCCAGTATTTTTCTGAGGATATTTTCATTTTCACCATAGCCCTCCATGGGATTGCAAATATCACTTTGGAAATTCCACAGGAACACTCGTGGGAAATGGCTTCCGGAGGGGAAAGCTGAGTCTCTGTGAAATGAATTCAGAAATCACAAAGAGGTTTCTCAGAAAGCTTCTGTCTCATTTTTATTGGAGGATATTTCCTTTGGCCCTATAGTCTTCAAAGGTATCCGAAATATCGGTTCTAAGATTCCACAGAAACAAGGATAGCTAACGGATGCAAGAAAAACAGCTGTAACTCAGTGAGTTGAAGTCACACATACCAAAGCAGTTTCTCAGAAAGCTTCTTTCCAGTATTCATCTGAGAATATTTTCTTTTCACAATATGAATCCAAGGGCTTCCAAGTATCACTTCGTAAATTTCACAAGAACAGCCTTAACGAACTGCTTCTTGAGGGGAAACCTGTATCTCTGTGTGATGAATTCACAGATCACAAAGAATTTTCTGAAAAATCTTCTTACTTATTTTTATCTGACAATATTTCCTTTGGCCCTATAGTCTTCAAATTGATCCGAAATATCAATTCACAGATTCCACAGAAACAGCAATAGGGAATGCTTCCAAAAATACAGTTGTAACTCAGTGACTGGAAGTCACACATCACAAAGTAGTTTCTCACAAAACTTCTTTCAAGTTTGTATCTGAGGATATATTCTTTTTCACCATAGCACTCCTTGGGTTACCAAATATCACTTTGCAAATTCCACAAGAACAGTCTTAGCGAACATATTCTTGGGGGGAGAGCTGTATCTCTGTGAGATGAATGCACAGATCAGAAAGAAGTTTATAAGAAAGCTTCATTCTCATTTTTATGGGAGGATATTTTTTTGGCTTTATAGTCTTCAAAGGTATCTGAAATATCAGTTCTCAGATTCCACAGAAACAGGGCTAGTAAACGGCTCCACAAAACACAGCCGTTACTCTTTGAGTGGAAGTCACACAACATAAAGCAGTTTCTCAGAAAGCTTTTTTCAAGTTTTTATCTGAAGATATTTTCTTTTTCACGATACCCCTCCAATGGGCCCATAAATATCACTTTGTAAATTACACAGGATCTGTCTTAGCGAACGCCTTCTTGATTGATAAGCTGTAAGTGTCTGTGATGCATTCACAGATCAAAAGGAAGTTTCTCAGAAAGCTTATTTCTCATTTTTCTCGGAACATATTTCCTTTGGTCCCATAGTCTTCAGAGGGATCCGAAATAAAAGTTCTCAGATTCCACAAAGACAGGAGTTCCAAAGGGATCCACGAAATACAGCTGTAATTCAGTGAGTGGAAGTCACACATCCCAAAGCAGTTTCTCAGAAAGCTTCTTTCCAGTTTTCATCTGAGGATATTTTCTTTTTCACCACACGCCTCCATTGGCTTCCAAATATCACTTTGCAAATTCAACAAGTACAGTCTTAGCGAACTGCTTTTTGGGGGAAAGCCATAACTCTGTGTGGTGAATTTACAGATCACAAATAAGGTTCTCAGAAAGCTTCTTTCTCATTTTTATTGGAGGATATTTCCTTTGGCCCTATAGTCTTCAAAATGATCCCAAAGGTCAGTTCTCAGATTTCACAGAATTAGGGCTATCAAACAGCTTCAAGAAATACAGGTGTAACTCAGTGAGTGGAATTCACAGATCACAAAGTAGATTCTCAGAAAGCTTCCTTCCAGTTTTTACTTGAGGATATTTTGCTTTTCACAATAGCCCTCCATGAGCTTCCAAATATCACTTTGCAAACTCCACAAGAACTGTCTTAGCGAACTTTCTGAGGGAAAGCTGTAACTCTGTGAGATGAATTCACAGATGACAAAACAGTTTCTCAGAAAGCTTCTTTCTCATTTTTATCTGAGGATATTTCCTTTGGCCTATTGTGTCTCAAGGGATCCAAAATATCAGTTCTGAGATTCCACAGAACAGGGCTTAGCAAACGGCTCAATGAAATACAGCTGTAACTCAGTGAGTGAAGTCTCACATCACAAAGCAGTTTCTCAGAAAGCTTCTTTCCAGTTTTTATCTGAGGATATTTTTTTTTCCCATAGTCCTCCATGGGCTTCCAAATATCAGTTTGCAAATTCCACAGAAAACAGTTTTAGCGAAAGCTTTCTTGAAGGAAAGCTGTAACTCTGTGAGATGAATTCACAGATCACAAAGAAGTTTCTCAGAAAGCTTCTTTCCTTTTTTATCAGAGGATATTTCCATTGGCCCTATAGTCTTCAAAGGGATCCAATTATCAGTTGCAGATTACACAGAAACAGGACTAGAAAACGGCTCCACGAAATACAGCTGTAATTCAGTGAGTGGAATTCACAGATCACAAAGTAGATTCTCAGAAAGCTTCCTTCCAGTTTTTACTTGAGGATATTTTGCTTTTCACAATAGCCCTCCATGAGCTTCCAAATATCACTTTGCAAACTCCACAAGAACTGTCTTAGCGAACGACTTCTGGAGGGGAAAGCTGTAACTCTGTGAAAAGAATTCACAGATGACAAAACATTTTCTCAGATAGCTTCTTTCTCATTTTTATCAGAGGATATTTCCTATGGCTCTATTGTGTTCAAGGGCATCCGAAATATCAGTTCTGAGATTCCTCAGAAACAGGGCTTTCAAACGGCTCAATGAAATACAGCTGTAACTCAATAAGAGGAAGTCTCACATCTCAAAGCAGTTTCTCAGAAAGCTTCTTTCCAGATTTTATCTGAGGATATTTTCTTTTCCCAATAGTCCTCCATGGGCTTCCAATTATCAGTTTGCAAAATCCACAAGAGGAGTTTTAGCGAACGAATTCTTGAAGGACAATCTATAACTCTGTGTTGAATTCACAGATCACAAAGAAGATTCTCAGAAAGCTTCTTTCCCTTTTTTATCAGAGGATATTTCCATTGGCCCTACAGTCTTCAAAGGGATCTGAATTATCAGTTCGCAGATTACACAGAAACAGGACTAGAAAACGGCTCCACGAAATACAGCTGTAATTCAGTGAGTGGAAATCACACTTTCCAATGTAGTTCCTCATAGAGCTACTTTCCCATTTTTTATGTGAGGATATTTTCTTTTTCACCTTAACTATCCATGGGCTTCCAAATAACACTTTGCAAATTCCACAAGAACAGACTTAGCGAATGGTTTCTTGAGGTGAAAGCTGTAACTCTGTGAGATGAATTCACAGATCACAAAGAAGTTTCTCAGAAAGCTTCTTTCTCAATCTACGGAGGATATTTCCTTTTGCCCCATTGTCTTCCAAGGGATGCGAAATATCAGTTCTCAGATTCCACAGAAACAGGGCTAGCAAACGGCTCCTTGAAATACAGCTGTAACTCAGTGAGTGAAAGTCACACGTTACACCACAGTTTCTCAGAAAGCTTCTTTCCAGTTTTTAATCTGAGGATATTTTCTTTTTCATCATAGCCCTCCATAGGCTTCGAAATATCACTTTGCAAATTCCTCAAGAACAGTCTTAGAGAATGGCTTCTTGAAGGGAAAGCTGTTAATCTGTGTGATGAATTCACAGAACACAAAGCAATTTCTCAGAAAGCTTCTTTCCAGTTTTCATCTGAGGATATTTTCTTTTTCACCTTAGCCCTCCATGGGCTTCCAAATATCACCTTGAAATTCCACTGGAACAGTCTTAGAAAATGGCTTCTATGGGGGAAAGTTGTGTCACTGTGAGACGAATTCACAGATCACAAAGAAGTTTCTCTGAAAGCTTCTTTCTCATTTTTATCAGAGGATAAATCCTTTTGCCCTATAGTCTTCATAGGGATCTGACATATCAGTTCTCAGATTCCACAGAAAAAGGGCTAGCAAATGGCTCCACGAAATACAGCTGTAACTCAATGAGTGGAATCACACATCACAAAGCAGCTTATCAGAAACGTTCGTTCCAGTTTTTATCTTGTGATATTTTCTTTTTCCCTATTGCCCTCCAAGGGCTTCCAGATACCACCTTGCAAATTCCACAGGAACAGTCTTAGCAAATGGCTTCTAGAGGAGGAAGCTGTATCTCTGTGAGATGAATTCATGGAACCCAAAGAAGTTCCCCAGAAAGTTCCTTTGTTTTCTTTATCAGAGGATATTTACTTTGGTCCTATAGTCTTCAAAGGGATCCAAAATATCAGTTTTCAGATTCCACAAAAACATTGCTAGCAAACGGCACCATGATCTACAGTTGTATCTCAGTGACTGGAAGTCACACATCACATAGCAGTTTCTCATAAACGTTCTTTCCTGTTTTTTTCTGAGGATATTTTCTTTTTCACCAAAGCCCTCCAAGGGCTTCCAAATATCACTTTGCAAATTCCACAGGAACAGTCTTAGCAAACGGCTTCTAGAGTGGTAAGCTATATCTCTGTGAGATGAATTCACAAATCACGAAGAAGTTTCTCAGAAAGCTTCTTTCTCTTTTTTATTGGAGGATATTTCCATTGGCCCTATAGTCCTCAAAGGGATTCGAAATATCAGTTCTCAAATTCCACAAACACAGGGCTAGCAAACGAACTCCACGAAATACAGCTTTAACTCAGTGAGTGGAAGTCACACATCACAAAGCAGTTTCTCAGAAAGCTTCCTTACCGTTTTTATCTGAGGATATTTTCTTTTTCACGTTAGCCCTCCATGGGTTTCCAAATATCACTTTGCAAATTCCACGGGAACAGTCTTAGAAAATGGCTATTGGGGGGAAAGTTGTATGCCTGTAGGACAAATTCACAGATCACATAGAAGTTTCTCAGAAAGCTGCTTCCTCATTTTCATTGGAGGATGTTTTCTTTTTCCCTATAGTCTTCATAGGGATCAGAAATATCAGTTTTCAGGTTCCACAGAAACAGGGTTAGCAAACGCCTCCTTGAAATACAGCTGTAACTCAGTGAGTGAAAGTCACACATCCCAAAGCAATTTCTTAGAAAGCTTCTTTCCAGTGTTTGTGTGAGGAAATTTTCTTTTTCACCATAGCCCTCTGGGGTTCCCAATATCACTTTGAAAATTGCAGAAGAACAGTAGTAGCAAACAGCTTCTTCAGGGGAAAGCTGTATCTCTGTGAGATGAATTCACAGATCACAAGGATGTTTCTCAGAAAGCTTCGTTCCAGTTTTTATCAGAGGATATTTTCTTTTTCACCATAGTCCTCGATGGGCATCCAAATATCACTTTGCATATTCCACAAGAAGAAGTTAAGCGAACGGCTTCTTGAGGGGAAAGCTGTAACTCTGTGTGATGAATTCACAGACCACAGAAAAGTTTCTCAGAAAACTTCTTCCTCATTTTTTTTGGAGGATATTTCCTTTGGCCCAATACTCTTCCAATGTATCCGTAATATTAGTTCTCAGATTCCACACAAACAGGGCTAGCAAACGACTCCACGAAATACAGCTGTAACTCACTGAGTGTAAGTCACGCATCACAAAGAAGTGTCTCAGAAAGGTTCTTTCCAGTTTTTATCTGATGATATTTTCTATTTCACCATAGTCTCCATGGGCTTCAAAATATCCCTTTGCAAATTCCACAAGAACAGTCTTAGAGAACCACTTCCTGAGGGGAAAGCTGTAAATCCGTGTGATGAATTCACAGATCAGAAAGAAGTTTCTGAGAAAGCTTCTTTCTCATTTTTGTCAGAGGATATTTCCTTTGGACCTACAGTCTTCCCTGGGATCTGAAATATCACTTCTCAGATTCCACAGAAACAGTGCTAGCAAACAGCTCCATGAAATACAGCTGTAACTCAGTGAGTGGAAATCACACATCACAAAGCAGTTTCTCAGAAAGCGTCTTTCCAGTTTTCATCTGAGGATATTTACTTTTTCACCATAGCCCTGCATGAGCTTAAAAATATCATTTTACAAATTCCTCAGGAACAGTCTTTGCAAACGGCTTCTTGAGGGGAAAGCTGTATGTCTGTGAGATGAATTCACAAACCACAAAGAAGTTTCTCAGAAAGAGTCTTTCTCATTTTAATCAGAGAATAATTCTTTGGCCCTATAGTCTTGAAAGGGACCCGAAATATCAGTTCTCAGATTCCACAGAAACACGGCTAGCAAATGGCTAAATGAAATACAGCTATAACTCAGTGAGTGTAAGTCACACATCACAAAGCGGTTTCTCATAATGCTTGTTTCCATTTTTTATCTGAAGATATTTCCTTTTTCACCACAGCTCTCCATGGGCTTCCAAATATCACTTTGCAAATTCCACAAGAACAGTCTTAGCAAAAGGCTTCTTGAGGGGAATGCTGTAACTCTGTGAGATGAATTCACAGATCACTAAGAAGTTTCTCAGAAAGCTTCTTTCTCATTTTAATCAGAGAATAATTCTTTGGCCCTATAGTCTTGAAAGGGACCCGAAATATCAGTTCTCAGATTCCACAGAAACAGTGCTAGCAAACAGCTCCATGAAATACAGCTGTAACTCAGTGAGTGTAAGTCACACATCACAAAGCGGTTTCTCATAATGCTTGTTTCCATTTTTTATCTGAAGATATTTCCTTTTTCACCACAGCTCTCCATGGGCTTCCAAATATCACTTTGCAAATTCCACAAGAACAGTCTTAGCAAAAGGCTTCTTGAGGGGAATGCTGTAACTCTGTGAGATGAATTCACAGATCACTAAGAAGTTTCTCAGAAAGCTTCTTTCTCATTTTGATAGGAGGATATTTCCTTTGGCCCTATAGTCTTGAAAGGGATCCGAAATATCAGTTCTCAGATTCCACAGAAATAAGGCTAGCAAACAGCTCCATGAAATACAGCTGTAACTCTGTGAGTGGAAGTCACACATCACAAAGCAGTTTCTCATAAAGCTTCTTTCCAGGTTTTATCTGAGGATATTTTCTTTTTCACCATAGCCATTCATGGGCTCCTGATGTCAGTTTGCAAATTCCACAAGAACAGTCTTAGCAAACGGCTTCTTGTGGGGAAAGCTGTAACTCTTTGCGATGAATTCACACATCACGAAGAAGTTTCTCAGAAAGCTTCCTTCTCATTTTTATCTTAGGATATTTCCTTTGGCCCTATAATCTCAAAGGGATCCGAAATATCAGTTCTCAGATTTCACAGAAACTGGGCTAGCAAACGGCTCCATGAAATGCAGCTGTAACTCAGTGAGTGGAAGTCACACATCCCAAAACAGTTTCTCAGAAAGCTTTTTCCGGTTTCTATCTGAGGATATTTTCTTTTTCTCCATAGCCCTCCATGGGCTTCCAAATATCACTTTGCAAATCCCAGAAGAAGAGTCTTAGCCAACTTCTTCTTGAGGGGAAAGCTGTAACTCAGTGTGATGAATTCACAGATCAGAAAGAAGTTTACCTGCAAGCTACTTTCTACTTTTTATTTGAGAATATTTTCTTTGTCACCTTAAGCTTCGTTGCGTTAAGAAACATCCCAATGCAGATTTCTGAAAAAGAGTGTTAGCAAACGGATCTACGAAAAGGAAAGAGTTACTGTGAGAGTTGCATTCGCCTGTCACAATACAGTTTCTCAAAACGTTTCTTTCCAGTTTTTCACTGAGGTTATATTCTTTTTCACCATAGCCCTCCATGGGCTTCCAAATATCGCTTGCAAATTCCACAATAACTGTCTTAGCGAACGGTTTCTTGTGTGAAAATGTGTGTCTCTGTGAGATGAATTTACTGATCGCAAATAGGTTTCTCTGAAAGCTCTTTTCTAGTTTTTATTTGAAGATATTTCCTTTTTCACCATAAGCTTCATTGCACTAAGAAATATCCCAGTGCAGATTTTTAGAAAAGGGTGTTATCAAACGGATCAATGAAAAGGAAAGTGTAACTCTGTGAGTTACATTCACAGGTCACAATGCAGTTTCTCAGTACGCTTCTTTACAGTATTTATATGAGGATATATTCTTTTTCACCATAGCCCTCCATGGGCTTCCAGATATCACTTTGCGTTTTCCAGAGGAACAATCTTAGCGAACTGCTTCTTGAGGGGAAAGTTGTAACTCTGTGAGAGACGAATTCACAAATCACAGAGAAGTTTCTCAGAAAACCACTTTCTAATTTTTATTTGAGGATATTTCCTTTGTCACCATAAGCTTCATTGCGCTAAGAAATATCCCATTGCAGATTGCACCAAAACTTCATTAGCAAACTGCTCTCTGAAGAGAAAAGTGTAAGTCCTTGAGTTGCATTCACACGTCAGAATGCGGGTTCTCAGAACGCTTCTTTTCAGTTTTTATATGAGGATATTTCCTTTTTCAACATAGCCATCAATGAGCTCCCTAATATCACTTTGCAGAATCCATGAAAACAGTCTTAGCAAACTTTTTTGTGAAGACAAAGATGTAACTCGGCAAGATGAATTCACATATCAGAAAGAAGTTTCTCAGAAAGATACTTTATTGTTTTTATTTGAGGATATTTCCTTTCTCAGCGTAGGCTTCATTGTGCTAAGAAGTATCCCATTGCAGATTTCACGAAAACTGTGTTAGCAAACTGATCTCTAAAGAGAAAAGTGTAAATCCGTGAGTTGCATTCACACATCCCAATGCGGGTTCTCAGAACGCTTCTTTCCACTGTTCATCTGAGGATATTTCTTTATTCACCATGGCCCTCATTGAGCTCTCAAATATCACTTTGCAGAAACCATGGAAACAGTGTTAACAAACTGCTTCATGAAGACAAAGATGGAACTCGGTGAGATAAATTCACATATCACAAAGAAGTTTCTCAGAAAGCTATTTTCTACTTTTTATTTGAGGATATTTCCTTTGTCACCGTAAGTTTCATTGCGCTAAGAAATATGCCAATGCAGCTTTCTAGAAAACGGTGTTAGCAATCGGATCAATTGAAAGGCAAGTGTAACTCTGTGAGTTGCATTCACAGGTCACAATGCAGTTTCTCAGAGCTTCTTTCCAGTTTTTATCTGAGGATATTTTCTTTTTCACCATAGCCCTCCAACGGCTTCCAAATATCACTTTGCAAATTCCACAAGAACAGTCTTAGCAAATGGCTTCCTGAGGAGAAAGATGTTACTCTGTGAGATGAATTCACAGATCACAAAAAAGTTTCTCAGAATGCTACTTTCTCAGTTTTATTTGAGGATATTTCCTTTGTCACCATAAGCTTCATTGCGCTAAGAAATATCCCATTGCAGATTGCACAAAACTTCATTAGCAAACTGCTCTCTGAAGAGAAAAGTGTAAGTCCTTGAGTTGCATTCACACATCACAAGCAGTTTCTCAGAAAGCTTCTTTCCAGTTTTTATCTGAGGATATTTCCTTTTCACCATAGCCCTCAATGAGCTTCCAAATATCACTTTGCAGAATCCATGAAAACAGTCTTAGCAAACTTTTTGTGAAGACAAAGATGTAACTCTGTGAGATGAATTCACAGATCACAAAGAAGTTTCTCAGAAAGCTTCTTTTCAGTTTTATTTGAGGATATTTCCTTTGTCACCATAAGCTTCATTGCGCTAAGAAATATCCCATTGCAGATTTCACGAAAACTGTGTTAGCAAACTGATCTCTGAAGAGAAAAGTGTAACTCTGTGAGTTGCATTCACACATCACAAAGTTTCTCAGAAAGCTTCTTTCCAGTTTTTATCTGAGGATATTTTCTTTTTCACCATAGCCCTCCATGGGCTTCCAAATATCACTTTGCAAATTCCACAAGAACAGTCTTAGCAAATGGCTTCCTGAGGAGAAAGATGTAACTCTGTGAGATGAATTCACAGATCACAAAGAAGTTTCTCAGAAAGCTATTTTCTACTTTTTATTTGAGGATATTTCCTTTGTCACCGTAAGTTTCATTGCGCTAAGAAATATGCCAATGCAGCTTTCTAGAAAACGGTGTTAGCAATCGGATCAATTGAAAGGCAAGTGTAACTCTGTGAGTTGCATTCACAGGTCACAATGCAGTTTCTCAGAGTCTTCTTTCCAGTTTTTATCTGAGGATATTTTCTTTTTCACCATAGCCCTCCAACGGCTTCCAAATATCACTTTGCAAATTCCACAAGAACAGTCTTAGCAAATGGCTTCCTGAGGAGAAAGATGTTACTCTGTGAGATGAATTCACAGATCACAAAAAAGTTTCTCAGAATGCTACTTTCTAGTTTTTATTTGAGGATATTTAATTTGTCAACGTAACTTTCATTGCGCTAAGAAGTTTCCCATTGTAGATTTCAAGAAAACTGTGCTAGCAAATGGATCTCTGAAGAGAAAAGTGTAAGTCCATGAGTTGCATTCACTGGTCACAATGCAGTTTCTCAGAAATCTTCTTTCCAGTTTTTATCTGAGGATATTTCCTTTTTCACCATAGCCCTCAATGAACACCCAAATATCACTTTGCAGAATCCAGGAAAACAGTGTTAACAAACTACTTCGTGAAGAAAAAAAAGTAACTCAGTGAGATGAATTCACAGATCACAAAGAAGTTTCTCAGAAAGCTACTTTCTAGCTTTTATTTGAGGATATTTCCTTTGTCACCGTAAGCTTCATTGCGCTAAGAAATATCCCAATGAAGATGTCTATAAAAGAGTGTTAGCAAACTGATCTCTCAAGAAAAAAGCTTAAGTCCATAAGTTGCATTCACACATCCCTATGTGGGTTCTCATAACTCTTCTTTTCAATTTTTATCTGAGGATATTTCCTTTTTCACCATAACCCTCAATGAGCTAACAATTTTCACTTTGCAAAATCTATGAAAACAGAGTCAACAAACTGCTTCATGAAGACAAAGCAGTAACTCACTGAGATGAATTCACATATCAAAAAGAAGTTTCATAGAAAGCTACTTTCTAGGTTTTATTTGAGGATATTTTGTTTGTCACCGTAAGCTTCATTGCGCTAAGAAACATCCCAGTGCAGATTTCTAGAAAAGAGTGTTATCAAACGGCTCAATGAAAACGAAAGTGTAACTCTGTGAGTTGCATTCATCGGTCACAATGCAGTTTCTCAGAATGCTTCTTTCCAGTTTTTATCTGAGGATATTTTCTTTTTCACCATAGCCCTCCATGGGCTTCCAAATATCACTTTGCAAATTCCACAAGAACAGTCTTAGCAAACGGCTTCTTGAGGGGAAAGCTGTAACTCTGTGAGATGAATTCACACATCACAAAGCAGTTTCTCAGAAAGCTTCTTTCCAGTTTTTATCTGAGGATATTTCCTTTGTCACCGTAAGCTTCATTGCACTAAGAAATATCCCATTGCAGATTTCAAGAAAACAGTGTTAGCAAACGGATCAATGAAAAGAAAAGTGTAACTCTGTGAGTTGCATTCACACATCACAATGCAGTTTCTCAGAAAGCTACTTTCTAGTTTTTATCTGAGGATATTTTCTTTTTCACCATAGCCCTCCATGGGCTTCCAAATATCACTTTGCAAATTCCACAAGAACAGTCTTAGCAAACTGCTTCATGAAGACAAAGATGTAACTCGGTGAGATGAATTCACACATCACAAAGAAGTTTCTGAGAAGGATTCTCTGAAGGTTTGTCTGAGGATATTTCATTATTCAACATGGGATTCAACGACATCCAAGATATCACTTCTGAGATTCCACAAAATCAGTGCTAGCAAACTGCTCCATGAAAGAGTGGTGTAACACTGTTAAATGAATTCACATATCGAAAGCAGTTTCTCAGAAAGCTTCATTCCGGTTTTTCTCGGAGGATATTTCCTTTTTCACTATAGCCCTCAATGAGCTTCCAAATATCACTTTGCAGAATCCACGAAAACAGTGTTAGCAAACTGCTTCGTGAAGACAAAGATGTAACTCGGTGAGATGAATTCACATATCACAAAGAAGTTTCTCAGAAAGCTACTTTCTAGTTTTTATTTGAGGATATTTCCTTTGTCACCGTAAGCTTCATTGCACTAAGAAATATCCCAATGCAGATTTCAAGAAAACAGTGTTAGCAAACGGATCAATGAAAAGGAAAGTGTAACTCTGTGAGTTGCATTCACATGTCACAATGCAGTTTCTCAGAACGCTTCTTTCCAGTTTTTATCTGAGGATATTTCCTTTTTCACCATAGCCCTCCATGGGCTTCCAAATATCACTTTGCAAATTCCACAAGAACAGTCTTAGCGAATGGCTTCTTGAGGGTGAAGGTGTAACTCTCTGAGATGAATTCACAGATCAAAAAGAAGATTCTCAGAAAGCTATTTTCTGGATTTTATTTGAGGATATTTCCTTTGTCACCGTAAGCTTCATTGTGCTAAGAAATATCCCATTGCAGATTTCAAGAAAACTGTGTTAGCAAACTGATCTCTGAAGAGAAAAGTGTAAGTCCGTGAGTTGCATTCACACATCCCAATGCGGGTTCTCAGAACGCTTCTTTCCAGTTTTTATCTGAGGATATTTCCTTTTTCACCATAGCCCTCAATGAGCTCCCAAATATCACTTTGTAGAATCCACGAAAACAGTGTTAGCAAACTGCTTCATGAAGACAAAGATGTAACTCGGTGAGATGAATTCACATATCACAAAGAAGTTTCTCAGAAAGCTACTTTCTAGTTTTTATTGAGGATATTTCCTTTGTCACCATAAACTTCATTGCACTAAGAAATATCCCAATGCAGATTTCTAGAAAAGAGTGTTAGCAAACGGATCAATGAAAAGGAAAGTGTAACTCTGTGAGTTGCATTCACACATCCCAATGACGGTTCTCAAAACTCTTCTTTCCAGTTTTTATCTGAGGATATTTCCTTTTTCACCATAGCCCTCAATGAGCTCCCAAATATCACTTTGCAGAAACCACGAAAACAGTGTTAGCAAACTGCTTCATGAAGACAAAGATGTAACTCGGTGAGATGAATTCACATATCACAAAGAAGTTTCTCAGAAAGCTACTTTCTAGTTTTTATTTGAGGATATTTCCTTTGTCACCATAAGCTTCATTGCGCTAAGAAATATCCCAATGCAGATTTCTAGAAAAGAGTGTTAGCAAACGGATCAATGAAAAGGAAAGTGTAACTCTGTGAGTTGCATTCACAGGTCACAATGCAGTTTCTCAGAAAGCTTCTTTCCAGTTTTTATCTGAGGATATTTTCTTTTTCACCATAGCCCTCCATGGGCTTCCAAATATCACTTTGCAAATTCCACAAGAACAGTCTTAGCGAACGGCTTCTTGAGGGGAAAGGTGTAACTCTGTGAGATGAATTCACAGATCACAAAGAAGTTTCTCAGAAAGCTACTTTCTAGTTTTTATTTGAGGATATTTCCTTTGTCACCATAAGCTTCATTGCGCTAAGAAGTATCCCATTGCAGATTTCAAGAAAACTGTGTTAGCAAACTGATCTCTGAAGAGAAAAGTGTAACTCTGTGAGTTGCATTCACACATCCCAATGCGGGTTCTCAGAACGCTTCTTTCCAGTTTTTATCTGAGGATATTTCCTTTTCACCATAGCCTTCCATGGGCTTCCAAATATCACTTTGCAGAATCCACAAAAACAGTGTTAGCAAACTGCTTCGTGAAGACAAAGATGTAACTCGGTGAGATGAATTCACATATCACAAAGAAGTTTCTCAGAAAGCTTCTTTCTAGTTTTTATTGAGGATATTTCCTTTGTCACCATAAGCTTCATTGCACTAAGAATTATCCCATTGTGGATTTCAAGAAAACTGTGTTAGCAAACTGATCTCTGAAGAAAAGTGTAAGTCTGTGAGTTGCATTCACACATCCCAATGCAGGTTCTCAGAACTCTTCTTTCCAGTTTTTATCTGAGGATATTTTCTTTTCACCATATCCCTCAATGAGCTCCCAAATATCACTTTGCAGAATCCACAAAAACAGTGTTAGCAAACTGCTTCATGAATACAAAGATGTAACTCGGTGAGATGAATTCACATATCACAAAGAAGTTTCTCAGAAAGCTACTTTCTAGTTTTTATTTGAGGATATTTCCTTTGTCACCATAAGCTTCATTGCGCTAAGAAACATCCCAGTGCAGATTTCTAGAAAAGAGTGTTAGCAAACTGATCTCTGAAGAGAAAAGTGTAAGTCCGTGAGTTGCATTCACACATCCCAATGCGGGTTCTCAGAATGCTTCTTTCCAGTTTTTATCTGAGGATATTTTCTTTTTCACCATAGCCTCAATGGGCTCCCAAATATCACTTTGCAGAATCCACGAAAACAGTGTTAGCAAACTGCTTCATGAAGACAAAGATGTAACTTGGTGAGATGAATTCACATATCACAAAGAAGTTTCTCAGAAAGCTACTTTCTAGTTTTTATTTGAGGATATTTTCTTTGTCACCATAGCTTCATTGCACTAAGAAGTATCCCATTGCAGATTTCAAGAAAACAGTGTTAGCAAACGGATCAATGAAAAGAAAGTGTAACTCCGTGAGTTGCATTCACAGGTCACAATGCAGTTTCTCAGAACGCTTCTTTCCAGTTTTTATCTGAGGATATTTTCTTTTTCACCATAGCCCTCAATGAGCTCCCAAATATCACTTTGCAAATTCCACAAGAACAGTCTTAGTGAACGGCTTCCTGAGGAGAAAGATGTTACTCTGTGAGATGAATTCACAGATCACAAAGAAGTTTCTCAGAAAGCTACTTTCTAGTTTTTATTGAGGATATTTTCTTTGTCACCATAAGCTTCATTGCACTAAGAAGTATCCCATTGCAGATTTCAAGAAAATTGTTAGCAAACTGATCTCTGAAGAAAAGTGTAAGTTTGTGAGTTGCATTCACACATCCCAATGCAGTTCTCAGAATGCTTCTTTTCAGTTTTATCTGAGGATATTTTCTTTTTCACCATAGCCCTCAATGAGCTCCCAAATATCACTTTGCAGAATCCACGAAAACAGTGTTAGCAAACGGCTTCACGAACACAAAGATGTAACTCGGTGAGAAGAGTTCACATATCACAAAAAAGTTTCACAGAAAGCTGCTTTCTAGTTTTTATTGCAGGATATTTCCTTTGTCACCATAAGCCTCATTGCGCTAAGAAATATCCCAATGCAGATTTCTAGAAAAGAGTGTTAGCAAACGGATCAATGAAAAGAAAAGTGTAAGTCCGTGAGTTGCATTCACACATCCCAATGCAGTTCTCAGAATGCTTCTTTTCAGTGTTTATTTGAGGATATTTTCTTTTTCACCATAGCCTCCATGGGCTTCCAAATATCACTTTGCAGAATCCACGAAAACAGTGTTAGCAAACTGCTTCGTGAAGACAAAGATGTAACTCTGTGAGATGAATTCACATCACAAAGCAGTTTCTCAGAAAGCTACTTTCTAGTTTTTATTGAGGATATTTCCTTTGTCACCATAAGCTTCATTGCACTAAGAAGTATCCCAATGCAGATTTCTAGAAAAGAGTGTTAGCAAACGGATCAATGAAAAGGAAAGTGTACCTCTGTGAGTTGCATTCACATGTCACAATGCAGTTTCTCAGAAAGCTTTTTTCCAGTTTTTATCTGAGGATATTTCCTTTTCACTGCAGCCTTCCATGGGCTTCCTAATATCTCTTTGCAAATTCCATGAGAACTGTCTTAGCGAATGGCTTCCTGAGGGAAAAGGTGTAACTCTGCGAGATGAATTCACAGATCACAAAGGAGATCCTCGGAAATCTACTTTCTAGTTATTATTTGAAGATATTTCCTTTGTCACCATGAGCTTCATTGCGCTAACAAGTATCCAATTGCAGTTTTCAAGAAAACAGTGTTAGCAAACTCATCTCTGAAGAGAAAAGTGTAAGTTTGTGAGTTGCATTCACACATCCCAATGCAGTTCTCACAACTCTTCTTTCTAGTTTTTATGTGAGGATATTTCCTTTTCACCATAGCCCTCAATGACCTCCAAAATGTTACTTTGCAGAATACAGAAAACAGTGTTAGCAAACGGCTTCACGAACACAAAGATGTAACTCGGTGAGATGAATTCACATATCACAAAGAAGTTTCTCAGAAAGCTACTTTCATTTTCTTATTTGAGGATATTTCCTTTGTAACCGTCAGGTTCATTGCACTAAGAAGTATCCCAATGCAGATTTCTAGAAAAGATTGCTAGCAAACGTATCAAAAAAAGGAAAGTGTAACTCTGGGGGTTGCATTCACAAGTCACAATGCAGTTTCTCAGAACGCTTCTTTCCAGTTTTTACCTGAGGATATATTCTTTTTCACCATAGCCCTCCATGGGCTTCCAAATATCCCTTTGCAAATTCCACAAGAAAAGTCTTAGTGAACAGCATCTTGAGGGGAAAGGTGTAACTCTGTGAGATGAATTTACAGATCAGAAAGAAGTTTCTCAGAAAGCTACTTTCCAGTTTTTATTGAGGATATTTCTTTTGTCACCATAGCTTCATTGCACTAAGAAGTATCCCATTGCAGATTTCAAGAAAATTGTTAGCAAAGTGATCTCTGAAGAGAAAAGTGTAAGTTTGTGAGTTGCATTCACACATCCCAATGCGGGTTCTCACAACTCTTCTTTCTAGTTTTTATGTGAGGATATTTCCTTTTTCACCATAGCCCTCAATGACCTCCAAAATGTTACTTTGCAGAATACAGAAAACAGTGTTAGCAAACGGCTTCACGAACACAAAGATGTAACTCGGTGAGATGAATTCACATATCACAAAGAAGCTTCTCAGAAAGCTACTTTCTAGTTTTTACTTGAGGATATTTCCTTTGTCACCATAAGCTTCACTGTGCTAAAAAAATCCCAATGCAGATTTCCAGAAAAGAGTGTTAGCAAATGGATCTATGAGGAGAAAAGTGCAAGCCTGTGAGTTGCATTTACACATCCCAATGCGGGTTCTCAGAATGCTTCTTTTCAGTGTTTATTTGAGGATATTTTCTTTTTCACCATAGCCCTTAATGAACTTCCAAATATCACTTTGCAGAAACCATGAAAACAGTGTTAGCAAACTGCTTCGTGAAGACAACAATGTAACTCGGTGAGAGGAATTCACATATCACAAAGAAGTTTCTCAGAAAGCTACTTTCTAGTTTTTATTTCAGGATATTTCCTTTGTCACCCTAAGCTTCATAGTGCTAAGAAATATCCCAATGCAGATTTCTAGAAGAGAATGTTAGCAAACGGATCAATGAAAAGGAAAGTGTAACTCTCTGAGTTGCATTCACAAGTCACAAAACAGTTTCTCAGAACACTTCTTTCCAGTTTCCATCTGAGGATATTTTCTTTTTCACCAGAGCAGTCCACTGGCTTCCAAATATCACTTTGCAAATTCCACAAGAACATTCTTAGCAAACGGTTTCTTGAGGGGAAATATGTAACTCTGTTAGATAAATTCACAGACCACAGAAAAGTTTCTCAGAAAGCTTCTTTCTCATTTTTATTGGAGGATATTTCCTTTGGCCCTATAGTCTTCAAAGCGATCCGAAATATCATTTCTCAGATTCCACAAAAACAGGGCTGGCAAACGGCTCCACAAAATACAGGTTTAATTCATTTTGTTGAATTCACACATCACAAAGCAGTTTTTCAGAAAGCCACTTTCTTGTTTGAGCTAAGGTTATTTGTGCTCTCGAACTGCCACCATTTGTCTCATTGCAGATTCTCTGAAAACACTGTTAGCCAGCCTCTCAAGGAAAACAATGATGACACTCTGTGAGCTGAATTCACCCACAACAAAGAAGTTTCTGAGAAGGCTTCCCTGCAGATTTGTCTGAGGATATTTCATTATTCACCTTGGGATTCAACGATATCCAAGATATCACATCTGAGATTCCACAAAATCAGTGCTAGCAAACTGCTCCGTGAAGGAGTGGTGTAACAGTGTGAAATGAATTCACACATCACAAAGCAGTTTCTCAGAAAGCCTCATTCCAGTTGTTCTCGGAGGATATTTACTTTGTCCTTATACTCTTCAAACACATCTGAAATATCGGTTTTCAGAATCCAAAAAACAATCCTAGCAAATGGTTGAACAAAATAGTGCTGTAACTCTTTGAGATGAAGTCACATATCAGAAAGCAATTTTCTCAGAAAGCTTCTCTCACGTTTTCATCTGAGATAATTTCCTGTGTCACTGTAAGCTGCATAGCGCTAAGAAGTATCCCTTTGCAGATTTCAAGAAAACTGTGTTAGCAATGCAGTTTTTCAGAATGCTCCTTTCCAGTTTTTATCTGAGGATATTTCCTTTTTCATCATAACCCTCAATGAGCTCCTAAATATCACTTTCTAGAATCCATGAAAACAGTGTTAGAAAACTGCAACAAGAAGGGAAAAGGGAAACTCTGTGTGATGAATTCACACATCAGAAAGCAATTTCTGAGAAAGTTTCCTTCTAGTTAGTATCTGAGGATATTTCCTTTTCAACCATAGGCCTCAATGCGCTCCCAAATAACACTTTGCAGATCCCATGAAAACAGTGTTAGCAAACTGTTTCATGAAAACTAAGTTGTAACTCTGTGAGAAGAAGTCACATATCACAAAGAAGTTTCTCACAAAGTTTCTTTCACTTTTTTGATGGAGGATATTTCCTTTATTAGTGTAGGACTCAATGCGATCGAAGTAGCCCTTCTCAGGTTCCTCAAACACAGTGATTATCGACAGCTCCATGAAATGCAAGTGTAACTCTGTTAGATAAATTCACAGATCACAAAGAAGTTTCTCAGAAAGCTACTTTCTAGTTTATATTTGAGAATATTTCCTTTGTCACCATAAGCTTCATTATGCTAAGAAGTATTCCATTGCAGATTTCAAGAAAACTGTGTTAGCAAACTGATATCTGAAGAGAAAAGTGAAAGTCTATGCGTTGCATTCACACATCCCAATGTGGGTTCTCAGAACTCTACTTTCCAGTTTTTATCTGAGGATATTTCCGTTTTCAACATAGTCCTCAATTAGCTCTCAAATATCACTTTGCAGAATCCACGAAAACAGTGTTATCAAACTGTTTCGTGAAGACCAAGATGTCACAAGGTGAGATGAATTAACATATCCCAAAGAGGTTTCTCAGAAAGCTACGTTCTAGCTTTTATTTGTGGATATTTCCTTTGTCACCATAAGCTTCATTGCACTAAGAAATTTCCGAATGCAGTTTTCTAGAGAAGAGTGTGAGCAAACGGATCAATGAAAAGGAAAGTGTAACTATGTGAGTTGCATTCAGAGGTCACAATGCAGTTTCTCAGAACGCTTCTTTCTAGTTATTATCTCAGGATATATTCTTTTTCACCATAGCCCTCCATGGGCTTCCAAATATGGCTTTGCAAATTCCACAAGAACAGTCTTATCAAATGGCCTCTTGAGCGGAAAGGTGTAACTCTCTGAGATGAATTCACAGATCACAAAGAAGTTTGTCAGAAAGCTACTTTCTAGTTTTTATTTGAGGATATGTCCTTTGTCACTGTAAGCTTCATTGTGATAACAATTATCCCATTGCATATTTCAAGAAAGCTGAGTTAGAAATCTGATCTCTGAAGAGAAAAGTGTAAGTCCGTGCATTGAATTCACACACCCCAATGCGGGTTCTCAGAAAAATTCTTTCCAGTTTTTATCTGAGGATATTTCTTTTTCACCATAGCCCTCAACGAGTTCCCAAATATCACTTTGCAGAATCCACAAAAACACGGTTAGCAAACTGCTTCATGAAGACAAAGATGAAACTCGGTGAGATGAATTCATATATCACAAAGAAGTTTCTCAGAAATCTGCTTTCTAGTTTTTATTTTAGGATATTTCCTTTGTCACCATAAACTTCATTGCATTAAGAAATATCCAAATGTAGATATCTCGAAAAGAGTGTGAGCAAACGGATCATTGAAAAGGAAAGTGTTACTCTGTGAGTTGCATTTACAGGTCACAATGCAGTTCCTCAGAACACTTCTTTCCAGATTTTATCTGAGGATATTTTCTTTTTCACCATAGCCCTCCATGGGCTTCAAAATATCACTTTGCAAATTCCACAAGAACAGTCTTAGCGAACGGCTTCTTGAGGGGAAAGCTGTAACTCTGTGAGATGAATTCACAGATCACAAAGAAGTTTCTCAGAAAACTACTTTCTTGTTATTCTTTGAAGATATTTCCTTTGTCACTATAAGCTTCATTACGCTAAGAAGTATCCCATTGTAGATTTCACGAAAACTGTGTTAGCAAACTGATCTCTGAAGAAAAAAGTGTAAGTCCATGAGTTGCATTTGCACATCCCAAAGCGGGTTCTCAGAACGCTTTTTTCCAGTTTTAATCTGAGGATATTTTCTTTTTAACCGTAGCCCGCAATTAACTCCCAATTATCACTTGGCAGAATTCACGAAGACAGTGTTAGCAAACTGCTTCACGAGAAAAAGATGTAACTGGGTGAGATGAAGTCCCATATCACAAAGAAGTTTCTCAGAAAGCTACTTTCTAGTTTTTATTTGAGGATATTTCCTTTAACACCATAAGCTTCATTGCACTAAGAAACATCCGAATACACATTTCCAGAAAAGAGTGATGCAAATGGATCAATGAAAAGGAAAGTGTTACTCTGTGAGTTGCATTACACAGATCACAATGCAGTTTCTCAGAATGCTTCTTTCCACTTTTTCTCTGAGGATATTTTCTTTTTTACTGTAGCTCTCCATTGGCTTCAAAATATCCCTTTGCAAATTCCACAAGAAAAGTCTTAGCGAACGGCTTCTTGAACGGAAAGGTGTAACTCTGTGATGAATTCACAGATCACAGAGAAGTTTCTCAAAGCTACTTTCTAGTTTTTATTTGAGGATATTTCCTTTCTCACCGTAAGCTTCATTGCACTAAGAAAATCCCAAAGTAGATTTCCAGTAAAGAGTGTTAGCAAACGGATCATTGAAAAGGAAAGTGTAACTCTGTGAGTTGCATCCACAGGTCACAATGCAGTTTCTCCGAACGCTTCTTTCCAGTTTTTATCTGAGGATATTTTCTTTTTCACCATACCCCTCCACAGGCTTTTAAATATCACTTTGCAAATTCCACAAGAACAGTCTTAGCAAAAGGCTTCTTGAGGGGAAAGGTGTAACTCTGTCAGATGAATTCACAGATCACAAACAAGTTTCACAGAAAGCTACTTTCTTGTTTTTATTTGACAACATTTCCTTTGTCACCATAAGCTTCATTGCGCTAAGAAGAATCCCATTGCAGATTTCAAGAAAACTGTGCTAGCAAACTGATCTCTGAAGAGAAAAGTTTAAGTCCTAGAGTTGCAATCACAAATCCCAATGCAGGGTCTCAAAAAGCTTCTTTCCAGGTTTTATCTGAGGATATATCCTTTTTCACCACAGTCCTCAATGAGCTCCCAAATATCACTTTGGACAATACATGAAAACAGTGTTAGCAAAGTGCTTCGTGAAGGCAAAGATGCAACTCGGTGAGATGAATTCACATATCACAAACAAGTTTCTCAGAAAGCTACTTTCTAGTTTTTATTTGAGGATATTTCCTTTGTCACCATAAGCTTCATTGCGCTAAGAAGAATCCCATTGCAGATTTAGAGAAAACTGTGCTAGCAAACTGATCTCTGAAGAGAAAAGTTTAAGTCCTAGAGTTGCAATCACAAATCCCAATGCAGGGTCTCAAAAGCTTCTTTCCAGGTTTTATCTGAGGATATATCCTTTTTCACCACAGTCCTCAATGAGCTCCCAAATATCACTTTGGAGAATACATGAAAACAGTGTTAGCAAAGTGCTTCGTGAAGGCAAAGATGCAACTCGGTGAGATGAATTCACATATCACAAACAAGTTTCTCAGAAAGCTACTTTCTAGTTTTTATTGGAGGATATTTCCTTTCTCACCGTAAGCTTCATTGCACTAAGAAATATCCCAAAGCAGATTTCTAGTAAAGAGTGTTAGCAAACGGATCAATGAAAAGGAAAGTGTAACTCTGTGAGTTGCATTCACAGGTCACAATGCAGTTTCTCAGAATGCTTGTTTCCACTTTTTATCTGAGGATATTCCCTTTTTCACCATAGACCTCCATTGGCTTCCAAATATCACTTTGAAAATTCCACTTGGACAGTCTTAGCAAAAGTCTTCTTGAGGGGAAAGGTGTAACTCTGTGAGATGAATTCACAGATCACAAAAAAGTTTCTCAAAAACCTACGTCCTAGGTTTTATTGGAGGATATTTCCTTTGTCACTGTAAGCTTCATAGCACTAAGAAGTAACCTATTGCAGATTTCAAGAAAACTGTGTTAAAAAACTGATATCTGAAGAGAAAAGTGTAAGTCTGTCAGTTGCATTCACACATCCCAATGTGGGTTCTCAGAACTCTTCTTTCCAGTTTTTATATGAGGATATTTCCTTTTTCACCACAGTCCTCAATGAGCCTCCAAATATCACTTTGAAGAATCCACGAAAACAGTGTTTGCAAACTGCTTCATGAAGGCAAAGACGTAACTCGGTGAGATGAATTCACAGATCACAAAGAAGTTTCTCAGAAAGCTACTTTCTAGTGTTTATTTGAGGATATTTTCTTTGTCACCATAGCTTCATTGTGCTAAGAAGTATCCCATGGTAGATTTCAAGAAAACTGTGTTAGGAAACCGACCTCTGAAGAGGAAAGTGTAAGTCCGTAAGTTTCATTCACGCATCCCAATGCGGGTTCTCAGAACGCTTCTTTCCAGTTTTTATCTGAGTATATTTTATTTTTCACCATAGTCCTCCATGTCCTTCCAAATATCACTTTGCAAATTCCACAAAAACAGTCTTAGTGAACGGCTTCCTGAGGTGAATGGTGTAACTCTGTGAGATGAATTCACAGATCACGAAGAAGTTTCCCAGAAAGCTACTTTCTAGTTTTTCTTTGAGGATATTTCCTTTGTCACTGTAAGCTTTATTGTGCTAAGAAATATCCCATTGTAAATTTCTAGAAAACTGTGTTAGCAAACTGATCTCTGAAGAAAAAGGTGTAAGTCCGTGAGTTGCATTCACACACCCCAATGCGGGTTCTCAGAATGTTTCTTTCCAGTTTTTATCTGTAGTCATCAATGAGCTCCCAAATATCACTTTGTAGAATCCACAAAACAGTGTTAGCAAACTGTTTCATGAAGACAAAGATGTAACTCGGTGAGATGAATTCACATATCACAAAGAAGTTTCTCAGAAAGCTACTTTCTAGTTTTTCTTTGAGGATATTTCCTTTTCACCATAAGCTTCATTGCACTAAGAAACATCCCAATGCAGATTTCTAGAAAAGAGTGTTAGCAAATGGATCAATGAAAAGGAAAGTGTAACTCTGTGAGTTGCATTCACAGGTCACAATGCAGTTTCTCAGAAAGCTACTTTCTAGTTTTTATCTGAGGATATTTCCTTTTCACCATAGCCCTCCATGGGCTTCCAAATATCACTTTGCAGAATCCACGAAAACAGTGTTAGCAAACTGCTTCATGAAGACAAAGATGTAACTCAGTGAGATGAATTCACAGATCACAAAGAAGTTTCTCAGAAAGCTACTTTCTAGTTTTTATCTGAGGATATTTCCTTTGTCACCATAAGCTTCATTGCACTAAGAAGTATCCCATTGCAGTTTTCAAGAAAACTGTGTTAGCAAACAGATCTCTGAAGAGAAAAGTGTAACACTGAGAATTGAAATCACACATCCCAATGTGGGTTCTCAGAATGCTTCTTTTCAGTCTTTATCTGAGGTAGTTTCATTTTTCACCATAGCCATCAATGAGCTCCCAAATATCACTTTGCAGAATCCACAAAACAGTGTTAGCAAACTGATCTCTGAAGAGAAAAGTGTAACTCTGTGAGATGAATTCACAGATCACAAAGAAGTTTCTCAGAAAGCTACTTTCTAGTTTTTATTTGAGGATATTTCCTTTGTCACCATAAGCTTCATTGTGCTAAGAAGTATCCCATTGCAGATTTCAAGAAAACTGTGTTAGCAAACTGATCTCTGAAAAGTGTAACTCTGTGAGTTGCATTCACAGGTCACAATGCAGTTTCTCAGAAAGCTACTTTCTAGTTTTTATCTGAGGATATTTCCTTTTCACCATAGCCCTCAATGAGCTCCCAAATATCACTTTGCAGAATCCACGAAAACAGTGTTAGCAAACTGCTTCATGAAGACAAAGATGTAACTCTGTGAGATGAATTCACATATCACAAAGAAGTTTCTCAGAAAGCTACTTTCTAGTTTTTATTTGAGGATATTTCCTTTGTCACCGTAAGCTTCATTGCACTAAGAAATATCCCAATGCAGATTTCTAGAAAAGAGTGTTAGCAAACTGCTTCATGAAGACAAAGATGTAACTCTGTGAGTTGCATTCACAGGTCACAATGCAGTTTCTCAGAAAGCTTCTTTCCAGTTTTTATCTGAGGATATTTTCTTTTCACCATAGCCCTCCATGGGCTTCCAAATATCACTTTGCAAATTCCACAAAAACAGTCTTAGTGAACGGCTTCCTGAGGTGAATGGTGTAACTCTGTGAGATGAATTCACAGATCACGAAGAAGTTTCCCAGAAAGCTACTTTCTAGTTTTTCTTTGAGGATATTTCCTTTGTCACTGTAAGCTTTATTGTGCTAAGAAATATCCCATTGTAAATTTCTAGAAAACTGTGTTAGCAAACTGATCTCTGAAGAAAAAGGTGTAAGTCCGTGAGTTGCATTCACACACCCCAATGCGGGTTCTCAGAATGTTTCTTTCCAGTTTTTATCTGAGGATATTTCCTTTTTCAACGTAGTCATCAATGAGCTCCTAAATATCACTTTGTAGAATCCACGAAAACAGTGTTAGCAAACTGTTTCATGAAGACAAAGATGTATCTCGGTGAGATGAATTCACATATCACAAAGAAGTTTCACAGAAAGCTACTTTCTAGTTTTTCTTTGAGGATATTTCCTTTGTTACCATAAGCTTCACTGCACTACAAAACATCCCAATACAGATTTCTAGAAAAGAGTATTAGTAAATGGATCAATGAAAAGGAAAGTGTAACTCTGTGAGTTGCATTCACAGGTCACAGTGCAGTTTCACAGAATGCTTCTTTCCAGTTTTTATCTGAGGATGTTTCCTTTTTCACTGCAGCCTTGCATGTGCTTCCTAATATCTCTTTGCAAATTCCATGAGAACTGTCTTAGCGAATGGCTTCCTGAGGGAAAAGGTGTAACTCTGCGAGATGAATTCACAGATCACAAAGGAGATCCTCGGAAATCTACTTTCTAGTTATTATTTGAAGATATTTCCTTTGTCACCATGAGCTTCATTGCGCTAACAAGTATCCAATTGCAGTTTTCAAGAAAACAGTGTTAGCAAACTCATCTCTGAAGAGAAAAGTGTAAGTCCGTGAGTTGCATTCACGTATCTCAATGTGTGTTCAGAGAACACTTTTTTCCAGTTTTTATCTGACAAACTTTCCTTTTTCACCATAGCCCTCCATGGGCTTTCACATATCACTTCACAAATTCCACAAGAACAGTCTTATCGAAGGACTTCCTAAGGGGAAAGGTGTAACTCTGTGAGATGAATTCACTGATCACAAAGAAGTTTCTCAGAAAGCTACTTTCTAGTTTTTATTTGAGGATATTTACTTTGTCACCCTAAGCTTCATTGTGCTAAGAAGTATCCCATTGCAGATTTCAAGAAAACTGTGTTAGCAAACTGATCTCTGAAGAAAAAAGTGTAAGTCTGTGAATTGCATTCACACATCCCAATATGGGTTCTCGGAACGCTTCTTTTCAGTTTTTGTCTGAGGATATTTCCTTTTTCACCATAGCCCTCAATGAGCTCCCAAATATCACTCTGCAGAATCCACGAAAACAGAGTTAGCAAACTGCTTCGTGAGACAAAGATGTAACTCGGTGAGGTGAATTCACATATCATAAAGAAGTTTCTCAGAAAGCTGCTTTCCAGTTTTTATTTGTGGATACTTCCTTTGTCACCGTAAGCTTCATTGCACTAAGAAATATCCCAATGCAGATTTCTAGAAAAGAGTGTTAGCAAACGGATCAATGAAAAGGAAAGTGTAACTCTGTGAGTTGCATTCACAGGTCACAATGCAGTTTCTCAGAACGCTTCTTTCCAGTTTTTATCTGAGGATATTTTCTTTTTCACCATAGCCCTCCATGGGCTTCCAAATATCACTTTGCAAATTCCACAAGAACAGTCTTAGCGAACGGCTTCTTGAGGGGAAATGTGTAACTCTGTGAGATGAATTCACAGATCACAAAGAAGTTTCTCAGAAAGCTACTTTCTAGGTTTTATTTGAGGATATTTCCTTTGCCACTGTAAGCTTCATTGCACTAAGAAATATCCCAATGCAGATTTCTAGAAAAGAGTGTTAGCAAACTGATCTCTGAAGAGAAAAGTGTAACTCTGTGAGTTGCATTCACACATCACAAAGCAGTTTCTCAGAAAGCTACTTTCTAGTTTTTATTTGAGGATATTTCCTTTTCACCATAGCCCTCAATGAGTTCCCAAATATCACTTTGCGTAAACCACTAAAAGTGTGTTAACAAACTACTTCATGAAGACTAAGATGTAACTCAGTGAGATGTATTCACATATCACAAAGAAGTTTCTCAGAAAGCTTCTTTCTAGTTTTTATTTGAGGATATTTCCTTTTCACCATAGCCCTCAATGAGCTCCCAAATATCACTTTGCAGAATCCACGAAAACAGTGTTAGCAAACGGATCAATGAAAAGGAAAGTGTAACTCTGTGAGATGAATTCACAGATCACAATGCAGTTTCTCAGAAAGCTTCTTTCTAGTTTTTATTTGAGGATATTTCCTTTTCACCATAGCCCTCAATGAGCTCCCAAATATCACTTTGCAAATTCCACAAGAACAGTCTTAGCGAACGGCTTCTTGAGGAAATGTGTAACTCGGTGAGGTGAATTCACATATCATAAAGAAGTTTCTCAGAAAGCTGCTTTCCAGTTTTTATTTGTGGATACTTCCTTTGTCACCGTAACCTTCATTGCACAAAGAAATATTCCAATGCAGATTTCTAGAAATAGTGTTAGCAAACGGATCAACATAAAAGAAAGAGTAACTCTGTGAGTTGCATTCATAGGTCACAATGCAGTATCTCAGAACGCTTCTTTCCAGTTTTTATCTGAGGATATTTTCTTTTTCACCTTAGCCCACTCTTGGCTTCCAAATATCACTTAGCAAATTCCACAAAAGAATAGTCTTAGCGAACGGCTTCTTAAGGGGAAAAGTTTAACTCTGTGAGATGTACTCACAGATCACAAAGAAGTTTCTCAGAAAGCTATTTTCAAGTTTTTGTTTGAGGATGTTTCCTTAGACACTGTAAGCTTCATTGCACTAAGAAGTATTCCTTTGCAGATTTCAAGAAAACTGTGTTAGTAAACTGATCTCTAAAGAGAAATGTATAACACTGTGAGTTGCATTCAAACATCCCAATGCAGGTTGTCAGAACGCGTGTTTTCAGTTTTTATTTTAGGATATTTCCTTTTTCACCATAGCCCTCAATGTACTCCCAAATATCACTTTGCAGAATCCACGAAAACACAGTTAGCAAACTTCTTCATGAAGACAAATATGTAACTCGCTGAGATGAATTCACATATCACAAAGAAGTTTTCCAGAAAGTTACTTTCTAGATTTTATTTGAGGATATATCCTTTGTGACGGTAAGCTTCATTGCGCTAAGAAACATCCCAAAGCACATTTCCAGAAAAGAGTGTTAGCAAATGGATCAATGAAAAGGAAAGTGTAACTCTGTGAGCTGCGTTCACAGTTCACAAGGCAGTTTCTCAGAATGCATCTTTGCAGTTTTTATCTGAGGATATATTCTTTTTACCATAGCCCTCCATGGGCTTCCAAATATCACTTTGCAAATTCCACAACAACAGTCTTAGCGAACGGCTTCTTGAGGGGAAATGTGTAACTCTGTGAGATGAATTCACAGATGACAGAGAAGTTTCCCAGAAAGTTTCTTTCTCATTTTATCGGAGGATATTTTCTTTGGCCCTATAGTCTTCAAAGGGATCCAAAATATCGGTTCTCAAATTCCACAATACAGGGCTAGGAAACGGCTCCACCAAATACAGGTTTAACTCAGTGAGTTGAATTCACACATCACGAAGCAGTTTCTCAGAAAGCTGCTTTCTTGTTTGAGCTAAGGTTATTTGTGGTCTTGGATCGCCACCGTGTGTCTTATTGCAGATTCTGCGAAAAAGAATGTAAGCAAGTTTCTCAAGGAAACAATGATGAAACTCTGGGAGCTGAATTCACCTACAACAAAGAAGTTTCTGAGAAGGCTTCTCTGCCAGTTTGGCTGAGGATATTTCATTATTCACCATGGGATTCAATGATATCCAAGACATCATTTTTGAGTTTCCACAAAATCAGTGCCAGCAAACTCCTCCATGAAAGGGTGGTGTAACAGTGTGAAATGAATTCACACATCACAAAGCAGTTTCTCAGTAAGCTTCATTCCATTTTTTCTCGGAGGATGTTTCCTTTTTCCTTATACTCTTTAAAACCATCCAAAATATCAGTTCTCAGAATACACAAAAACAAGGCCAGCAAATGGCTGCACGAAATAGTAGTGAAACTCTGTGAGATGAAGTCACATAGCAGAAAGGAATTTCTCAGAAAACTTCTCTCCCGTTTTTATCTGAGGTTATTTCCTTTGTCACTGTAAGCTGCATAGCGCTAAGAGGTATCCTTTTGCAGATTTCAAGAAAACTGTGTTAGCAAACTGAACTCGAAAAGAAAAGTGTAAATCTGTGAGTTGAATTCACACACTGCAATATGAGTTCTCAGGACGCTTCTTTCCAGTGTTTATCGGAGGATATTTCCTTTTTCACCATAGCCCTCCATGAGCTTCCAAATATCACTTTGTCAAATCATGAAAACAGTGTTAGCAAACTGCTACAGGAAGGCAAACGTGAAACTCTGTGTGATGAATATACAGATCAGAAAGTAATTTCTTAGAAAGATTCTTTCTAGATAGTATCAAGATATTTCATTTAATAGGCCTCAATGCACTCCCAAATAACAATTTCCAAATTCCAGAAAAACCGTGTTAGCAAACTGTTTCATGAAGACGAAGTTGTAAAACTGTGAGATGCATTCAAAAATCACAAAGTTTCTCACAAAGTTTCTTTCACTTTTTTGGTGGAGGATATTTCCTTTATCAGCATAGGCCTCAATGCGATTGAAGTAGCCCTTCTCAGTTTCCTCAAAGACAGTGTTAATTGACAGCTCCATGAAAAGCAAGTGTAACTTTATGAGATGAATTCACTCATCACAAAGAAGTTTCTCATAAAGCTACTTTCTAGTTTATATCTGAGGATATATCCTTTATCACCGTAAGCTTCATTGCGCTAAGAAGTATCCCATTGCAGATTTCAAGAAAACTGTGTTAGCAAACTGATCTCTGAAAAGTGTAAGTCTGTGAGTTGCATTCACACATCCCAACGCAGGTTCTCAGAATGCTTCTTTCCAGTTTTTATGTGAGGATATTTCCTTTTTCACCATAGCCCTCAATGAGCTCCCAAATATCACTTTGCAGAATACATGAAGATAGTGTTAACAAACTGCTTCGTGAAGACAAAGATGTAACTCTGTGAGATGAACTCACAGATCACAAAGTAGTTTCTCAGAAAGCTATTTTCCAGTTTTTATTTGAGGATATTTCCTTAGACACTGTAAGCTTCATTGCACTAAGAAGTATCCCACTGCAGATTTCAAGGAAACTGTGTTAAAAAAAATAATCTCTGAAGAGAAAGTGTAACTCTGTGAGTTGCATTCACACATCCCAATGCAGATTCTCAGAACGCTTCTTTCCAGTTTCTATCTGAGGATATTTCCTTTTTCACCATAGCCCTCAATGAGCTCCCAAATATCACTTTCCAGAATCCAAAAAACAGTGTTAGCAAACTGCTTCGTGAACAAAAAGATGTAATTCGGTGAGATGAATAGACATATCACTAAGAAGTTTCTAGGAAAGCTACTTTCTAGTATTTATTTGAGGTTATTTCCTTTGTCAGCATAATCTTCATTGCGCTAAGAAGTACTCCATTGCAGATTTCTAGAAAAGACTGTTAACAAATAGATCAATGAAAACGAAAGTGTAACTCTGTGAGTTGCATTCACAGGTCACAATGTAGTTTCTCAGAACACTTCTTTCCAGTTTTTACCTGAAGATATTTTCTTTTTCACCATAGCCCTCCATTGGCTTCCAAATATCAGTTTGCAATTTCCACAAGAAAAGCCTTAGCAAACGGCTTCTTGAGGAGAAAGGTGTAACTCTGTGAGATGAAATCACAGATCACAAAGAAGTTTCTTAGAAAGCTACTTTCTAGTTTTTATTTGAAGATATTTCCTTTGTCACCGTAAGTTTCATTGCACTAAGAAGTATACATTGCAGATTTCAAGAAAACTGTGTTAGCAAACTGATCTCTGAAGAGAAAAATGTAACTCTGTGAGCTGCATTCACACAGTGCAATGCGGGTTCTCAAAACGCTTCTTTCCAGTTTTTTTCTGAGGATATGTCCTTTTTCACCCTAACCCTCAATGAGCTCCCAAATATTACTTTGCAGAATCCACAAAAACAGTGTTAGCAAAATGCTACAAGAAGAGAAATGTGAAACTCTGAGTGATGAATTGACACATCAAAAAGCAATTTCTGAGAAAGCTTCTTTCTAGTTAGGATCCGGGGACATTTCCTTTTTTCACCATAGGCCTCAATGCGCTCCCAAATAACACTTTGCAGATTCCACAAAAACAGTGTTAGCAAACTGCTTCATGACGACGAAGTTGTAACACTGTGAGATGAATTCACATATCACAAAGAAGTTTCTCACAAAGTTTCCTTTCACTTTTTTGTTGGAGGATATTTCCTTTATCAGCGTAGTCCTCAATGCAATTGAAGTAGCCCTTCTCAGGTTCCTAAAAGACACTATTAATCGAAAGTTCCATGAAACGCAAGTGTAACTCTGTGAGATGAATTCACACATCAAAAAGAAGTTTCTAAGAAAGGTTTTCTCTAGTTTTTATCAGAGGATATATCCTTTGTCACCGTAAGCTACATTGGGCTAAGAAGTATTGCATTGCAGATTTCAAGAAAACTGTGTTAGCAAACTGATCTCTGAACATAAAACTGTAAGTCTGTGAGTTGCATTCACACAGTGCAATGCGGGTTCTCAAAACGCTTCTTTCCAGTTTTTTTCTGAGGATATGTCCTTTTTCACCCTAACCCTCAATGAGCTCCCAAATATTACTTTGCAGAATCCACAAAAACAGTGTTAGCAAAATGCTACAAGAAGAGAAATGTGAAACTCTGAGTGATGAATTGACACATCAAAAAGCAATTTCTGAGAAAGCTTCTTTCTAGTTAGGATCCGGGGACATTTCCTTTTTTCACCATAGGCCTCAATGCGCTCCCAAATAACACTTTGCAGATTCCACAAAAACAGTGTTAGCAAACTGCTTCATGACGACGAAGTTGTAACACTGTGAGATGAATTCACATATCACAAAGAAGTTTCTCACAAAGTTTCCTTTCACTTTTTTGTTGGAGGATATTTCCTTTATCAGCGTAGTCCTCAATGCAATTGAAGTAGCCCTTCTCAGGTTCCTAAAAGACACTATTAATCGAAAGTTCCATGAAACGCAAGTGTAACTCTGTGAGATGAATTCACACATCAAAAAGAAGTTTCTAAGAAAGGTTTTCTCTAGTTTTTATCAGAGGATATATCCTTTGTCACCGTAAGCTACATTGGGCTAAGAAGTATTGCATTGCAGATTTCAAGAAAACTGTGTTAGCAAACTGATCTCTGAACATAAAACTGTAAGTCTGTGAGTTGCATTCACGAATCCCAATGTGGGTTCTCAGAACTCTTCTTTCTAGTTTTTATCTGAGAATATTTCCTTTTTCACCATAGCCCACAAAGAGCTCCCAAACATCACATTGCAGAATCCATGAAAACAGCATTAGCAAACTGTTTCTTGAAGACAAAGATGTAACTCTGTGAGATGAATTCACATATCACAAAGAAGAATCTCAGAAAGCTACTTTCTAGTTTTTATGTGAGGATATTTCCTTTGTCAACGTAAGATTCATTGCACTAAGAAACATCCCAATGCAGACTTCTAGAAAAGAGTGTTAGCGTAGGATCAATGAAAAGCAAACGGTAACTCTGTGAGTTGCATTCACAGGTCACAATGCCGTTTCTCAGAACAGTTCTTTCCAGATTTTATCTGAGGATATTTTCTTTTTCATCATAGCCCTCCAAGGGCTTCCAAATATCACTTTGCAAATTCCACAAGAACAGTCTTAGTAAACGGCTTCCTGAGAGGAAAGGTGTAACTCTATGAGATGATTTCACAGATCACAAAGAAGTTCCTCAGAAAGCTACTTTCTAGATTTTATTTGAGGATATTTCCTTTGTCACCATAAGCTTCATTGCACTCAGATGTCTCCATTGCAGATTTCAAGAAAACTGTGTTAGCAAACTGATCTCTTAAGAGAAAAGTGTAAGTCCGTGAGTTGCATTCACGCATCCCAATGCACGTCCTCAGAACACTTCTTTCCACTTTTTATCTGAGGATATTTCCTTTTTCACCATAGCCCTCCATGGTCCAAATATCACTGTGAGTATTCCACAAGAACAGTCTTAGTGAACGTCTTCCTGAGGGGTAACTGTGAGATGAATTCACAGATCACAAAGAAGTTTCTCAGAAAGCTACTCTCTAGTTTTTATATAAGGATATTTCCTTTGTCACCGTAAGCCTCATTGCACTAAGAAGTATAACATTGCACATTTCAAGAAAATTGTGTTAGCAAACTGATCTCTGAAGAAAAAAGTGTTAATCCGTGAGTTGCATTCACACATCCCAATACGGGTTCTCAGAATGCTTCTTTCGAGTTTTTATCTGAGGATATTTCCTTTTTCACCATAGCCCTCAATGAGCTCCCAAATATCACTTTGTAGAATCCACAAAAACAGTGTTAGCAAAGTACTTCATGAAGACAAAGATGTAACTCGGTGAGATGAATTCACATATTGCAAAGAAGTTTCTCAGAAAGCTACTTTCTAGTTTTCATTTGAGGATATTTCCTTTGTCACAGTAAGCTTCATGGCACTAAGAGGTATCCCGTTACAGAATTTCAAGCAAACTGTGTTAGCAAACTGATCTCTGCAGAGAAAACTGTGACAAAGAAGTTTCTCATAAAGCTAATTTCTGGTGTTTATTTGAGGATATTTCCTTTGTCGTTATAAGCTTCATTGCGCTAAGAAATATCCCAATGCAGATTTCTAGAAAAGAGTGTTAGGAAACGGTTCAATGAAAAGGGAAATGTAACTCTATGAGTTGCATTCACAGATCACAATGCAGTTTCTCAGACCACTTCTTTGCAGTTTTATCTGACTATATTTTCTTTTTCACCATAGCCCTCCGTGGTCTTCAAAATATCACTTTGCAAATTCCAAGAGACCAGTCTTAGTGAACAGCTTCCTGAGGTGAAAGGTGTAATTCTGTGAGATGAATTCAGAAATCACAAAGAAGATTCTCAGAAAGATACTTTCTAGTTTTTATTTGAAGATATTTCCTTTGTCACCATAAGCTTCATTGCGCTAAGAAATATCCCAATGCAGATTTCTAGAAAAGAGTGTTAGGAAACGGTTCAATGAAAAGGGAAATGTAACTCTATGAGTTGCATTCACAGATCACAATGCAGTTTCTCAGACCACTTCTTTGCAGTTTTATCTGACTATATTTTCTTTTTCACCATAGCCCTCCGTGGTCTTCAAAATATCACTTTGCAAATTCCAAGAGACCAGTCTTAGTGAACAGCTTCCTGAGGTGAAAGGTGTAATTCTGTGAGATGAATTCAGAAATCACAAAGAAGATTCTCAGAAAGATACTTTCTAGTTTTTATTTGAAGATATTTCCTTTGTCACCATAAGCTTCTTTGTGGTAAGAAGTATCCCATTGCAGATTTCAAAAATACTGTGTTAGGAAACTGATCTCAGAGGAAAAAAGTGTTAACCTGTGAGTTGTATTCACACATCCCAATGCAGGTTCTCAGAACGCTTCTTTTCAGTGTTTATCTGAGGATATTTCCTTTTTCACAATAACCCTCAATGAGATCCAAGTATCACTGTGCCGAATCCACAAAAAGAGTGTTAGCAAACTGCTTCATGAAGACAAATAAGTAACTCGGTGAGATGAATTCACATATCACAAACAAGTTTCTCAGAAAGCTACTTTCTAGTTTTTTTTTCAGGATATTTCCTTTGTCACCTTAAGCTTCATTGCACTAAGAATTATACCATGGCAGATTTCAAGAAAACTGTTTTACCAAACAATCTCTGAAGAAAAAAGTGTAAGTCTGTGAATTGCATTTGCACATCCCAATGCGGGTTCTCAGAATGCTTTTTTCAGTTTTTATCTGAGGATATTTCCTTTTTCACCATAGCCCTCCTTCAGCTCCCAAATATCACATTTCAGAATCCACAAAAACAGTGTTAGCAAACTGTTTCGTGAAGACAGAGATGTAACTCTCTGAGATGAATTCACATATCACAGATAAGTTTCTCAGAAAGATACTTTCTACTTTTTATTTGAGGATATTTCCTTTGTCACCGTAAGCTTCATTGCACTACGAAATATCCCAATGCAGATACCTAGAAAAGAGTGTTAGAAAACGGATCAATGAAAAGGAAAGTGTAACTCTGTGAGTTGCATTCACAGGTCACAACGCAGTTTCTCAGAACTCTTCTTTCCAGTTCTTTTCTGAAGATATTTTCTTTTTCACTGTAGCCCAAAATTGGCTTCCAAATATCCTTTTGCAAATTCCACAAGAACAGTCTTAGTGAACAGCTTCTTGAGCGGAAAGATACAACTCTGTGAGATGAATTCACAGACAACAGAAAAGTTTCTCAGAAAACTTCTTTCCACTTTTTTTTTGGAGGATATATCGTTTGGCCCTATACTCTTCAAAGGGATCAGAAATATCGGTTCTGAGATTCCACAAAAACAGGGCTTGCAAACGACTCCATGAAATACAGGTTTAATTCACTGAGTTGAATTCACACATCACAAAGCAGTTTCTTAGAAAGATGCTTTCTGATTTGGGCTAAGGTTATTTGTGACCTCAGAGCACACCATGTGTCTTATTGCAGATTCTGCAAAAACACATTTAGCAAGCTTCTCAATGAAAACAATGATGAAACTCTGTGAGCTGAATTCCCCCACAACAAAGAAGTTTCTGAGATGGCTTCTCTGCAGATTTGTCTGAGGATATTTCATTGTTCACCATGGGATTCAACGATATCCAAGATATCACTTCTGAGAATCCACAAAATCAGAGCTAGCAAACTCCTCCATGAAAGAGTGGTGTAACAATGTGAAATGAATTCACACATCACAGAGCAGTTTCTCAGAAAGCTTCATTTTGTTTTTTCTCAGAGGATATTTTCGATCTCCTTATACTTTTCAAATCCATATGAAATATCAGTTCTCAGAATCCACAAAAACAATACTAGCAAACGTCTGCACAAAATAGAGGTGTAACTCTGTTAGATAAAGTCACATATCAGAAAGCCATTTATCAGCAAGCTTCTCTCAAATCTTTATATGAGGTTATTTCCTTTGTCACTGTAAGCTGCATAGCGCTAAGAAGTATCCCATTACAGATGTCAAGAAAACTGTGTTAGCAGTCTGATCGCTGAAGACAAATGTGTATGTCTGTGAGTTGCATTCACAGGTCCCAGTGTGGTTTCTCAGAACGATTCTTTGCAGTTTTTATCGGAGGCTATTTCCTTTTTCACCATAGCCCTCAATGAGCTCCCAAATATCACTTTGCAGAATCCACGAAAACAGTGTTAGCAAACTCCTTCATGAAGACAAAGCTACAACTCGGTGAGATGAATCCACATATAACAAAGAAGTTTCTCTGAAAGGTACTTTCTAGATTTTATTTGAGGATATATCCTTTGTGACGGTAAGCTTCATTGCGCTAAGAAACATCCCAAAGCACATTTCCAGAAAAGAGTGTTAGCAAATGGATCAATGAAAAGGAAAGTGTAACTCTGTGAGCTGCGTTCACAGTTCACAAGGCAGTTTCTCAGAATGCATCTTTGCAGTTTTTATCTGAGGATATATTCTTTTTACCATAGCCCTCCATGGGCTTCCAAATATCACTTTGCAAATTCCACAACAACAGTCTTAGCGAACGCTTCTTGAGGAAATGTGTAACTCTGTGAGATGAATTCACAGATGACAGAGAAGTTTCCCAGAAAGTTTCTTTCTCATTTTATCGGAGGATATTTTCTTTGGCCCTATAGTCTTCAAAGGATCCAAAATATCGGTTCTCAAATTCCACAATACAGGGCTAGGAAACGGCTCCACCAAATACAGGTTTAACTCAGTGAGTTGAATTCACACATCACGAAGCAGTTTCTCAGAAAGCTGCTTTCTTGTTTGAGCTAAGGTTATTTGTGGTCTTGGATCGCCACCGTGTGTCTTATTGCAGATTCTGCGAAAAGAATGTAAGCAAGTTTCTCAAGGAAACAATGATGAAACTCTGGGAGCTGAATTCACCTACAACAAAGAAGTTTCTGAGAAGGCTTCTCTGCCAGTTTGGCTGAGGATATTTCATTATTCACCATGGGATTCAATGATATCCAAGACATCATTTTTGAGTTTCCACAAAATCAGTGCCAGCAAACTCCTCCATGAAATAGTGGTGTAACAGTGTGAAATGAATTCACACATCAAAAAGCAGTTTCTCAGTAAGCTTCATTCCATTTTTTCTCAGAGGATATTTCCTTTGTCCTTATACTCTTGAAACCCATCCAAAATATCAGTTCTCAGAATCCACAAAAACAATGCTAACAAACGGTTGCACGAAATAATGATGTAACTCTGGGAGATGAAGTCACATATCAGAAAGCAATTTCTCAGAAAACTTCTCTCACGTTTTTATCTGAGATTATTTCCTTTGTCAGTGTAAGCTGCATAGCGCGAAGAAGTATCCCATTGTAGATTTTAAGAAAACTGTGTTAGCAGTCTGATCGCTGAAGACAAATGTGTATGTCTGTGAGTTGCATTCACAGGTCCCAGTGTGGTTTCTCAGAACGATTCTTTGCAGTTTTTATCTGAGGATATTTCCTTTTCACCATAGCCTCAATGAGCTCCCAAATATCACTTTGTACAATCCACGAAAACAGTGTTAGCAAACTCCTTCATGAAGACAAAGCTACAACTCGGTGAGATGAATCCACATATAACAAAGAAGTTTCTCAGAAAGCTTCTTTCCAGTTTTATCTGAGGATATTTCCTTTGTCACTGTAAGCTTCATTGCGCTAAGAAACATCCCAAAGCACATTTCCAGAAAAGAGTGTTAGCAAATGGATCAATGAAAAGGAAAGTGTAACTCTGTGAGCTGCGTTCACAGTTCACAAGGCAGTTTCTCAGAATGCATCTTTGCAGTTTTTATCTGAGGATATTTCCTTTTCACCATAGCCCTCCATGAGCTTCCAAATATCACTTTGCAAATTCCACAACAACAGTCTTAGCGAACGGCTTCTTGAGGAAATGTGTAACTCTGTGAGATGAATTCACAGATGACAGAGAAGTTTCCCAGAAAGTTTCTTTCTCATTTTATCTGAGGATATTTTCTTTGGCCCTATAGTCTTCAAAGGGATCCAAAATATCTTCTCAGATTCCACAAAAACAGGGCTTGCAAACGACTCCATGAAATACAGGTTTAATTCACTGAGTTGAATTCACATCACAGCAGTTTCTCAGAAAGCTTCTTTCTTTTTATCTGAGGATATTTCCTTTTCACCATAGCCCTCAATGAGCTCCCAAATATCACTTTGCAGATTCCACAACAACAGTCTTAGCGAACGGCTTCTTGAGGAAATGTGTAACTCTGTGAGATGAATTCACAGATGACAGAGAAGTTTCCCAGAAAGTTTCTTTCTCATTTTATCGGAGGATATTTTCTTTGGCCCTATAGTCTTCAAAGGGATCCAAAATATCGGTTCTCAAATTCCACAATACAGGGCTAGGAAACGGCTCCACCAAATACAGGTTTAACTCAGTGAGTTGAATTCACACATCACAAGCAGTTTCTCAGAAAGCTGCTTTCTTGTTTGAGCTAAGGTTATTTGTGGTCTTGGATCGCCACCGTGTGTCTTATTGCAGATTCTGCGAAAAGAATGTAAGCAAGTTTCTCAAGGAAACAATGATGAAACTCTGGGAGCTGAATTCACCTACAACAAAGAAGTTTCTGAGAAGGCTTCTCTGCCAGTTTGGCTGAGGATATTTCATTATTCACCATGGGATTCAATGATATCCAAGACATCATTTTTGAGTTTCCACAAAATCAGTGCCAGCAAACTCCTCCATGAAAGGGTGGTGTAACAGTGTGAAATGAATTCACACATCACAAAGCAGTTTCTCAGTAAGCTTCATTCCATTTTTTCTCGGAGGATGTTTCCTTTTTCCTTATACTCTTTAAAACCATCCAAAATATCAGTTCTCAGAATACACAAAAACAAGGCCAGCAAATGGCTGCACGAAATAGTAGTGAAACTCTGTGAGATGAAGTCACATAGCAGAAAGGAATTTCTCAGAAAACTTCTCTCCCGTTTTTATCTGAGGTTATTTCCTTTGTCACTGTAAGCTGCATAGCTAAGAGGTATCCTTTGCAGATTTCAAGAAAACTGTGTTAGCAAACTGAACTCTGAAGAGAAAAGTGTAACTCTGTGAGATGAATTCACAGATCACAAAGAGTTTCTCAGAAAGCTTCTTTCCAGTTTTTATCTGAGGATATTTCCTTTTCACCATAGCCCTCCATGGGCTTCCAAATATCACTTTGCAGATTCCAGAAAACAGTGTTAGCAAACTGATCTCTGAAGAGAAAAGTGTAACTCTGTGAGATGAATTCACAGATCACAAAGAAGTTTCTCAGAAAGCTTCTTTCCAGTTTTTATCTGAGGATATTTCTTTTCACCATAGCCCTCAATGAGCTCCCAAATATCACTTTGCAGATTCCAGAAAACAGTGTTAGCAAACTGTTTCATGAAGACAAAGATGTAACTCTGTGAGATGAATTCACACATCACAAAGCAGTTTCTCAGAAAGCTTCTTTCACTTTTTGATGGAGGATATTTCCTTTTCACCATAGCCCTCAATGAGCTCCAAATATCACTTTGCAGATTCCACAAAACAGTGTTAGCAAACTGATCTCTGAAGAAAAGTGTAACTCTGTGAGATGAATTCACACATCACAAAGCAGTTTCTCAGAAAGCTACTTTCTAGTTTTATCTGAGGATATTTCCTTTGTCACCGTAAGCTTCATTGCACTAAGAAGTATCCCATTGCAGATTTCAAGAAAACTGTGTTAGCAAACTGATCTCTGAAGAAAAGTGTAACTCTGTGAGTTGCATTCACACATCCCAACGCAGGTTCTCAGAATGCTTCTTTCCAGTTTTTATCTGAGGATATTTCCTTTTCACCATAGCCCTCAATGAGCTCCCAAATATCACTTTGCAGATTCCACGAAAACAGTGTTAGCAAACTGCTTCGTGAAGACAAAGTTGTAACTCAGTGAGATGAATTCACATATCACAAAGAAGTTTCTCAGAAAGCTACTTTATAGTTTTTATTTGAGGATATTTCCTTTGTCACTGTAAGCTTCATTGCGCTCAGAAATATCCCAATGCAGATTTCAAGAAAACAGTGTTAGTAAATGGATCAATGAAATGGAAAGTGTAACTCTGTGAGTTGCATTGACATGTCACAATGCAGTTTCTCAGAACGTTTCTTTCCAGTTTCTTTCTGAGGATATATTCTTTTTCAACATAGCCCACCATGGGCTTCCCAATATCACTTTGCAAATTCCACAAGAACAGTCTTAGCCAACCGCTTCCTGAGGGGAAATGTGTAACTCAGTGAGATGAATTCACAGATCACAAAGAAGGTTCTCAGAAAGCTACTTTCTAGTTTTTATTTGAAGATTTTTCCTTTGTCACCGTAAGGTTCAGTGTGCTAAGAAGGATCCCATTGGAGATTTCAAGAAAACAGTGTTAGTAAACTAATCTCTGAAGAGAAAAGTGTAGGTCCGTGAGTTACATTCACAAATCCAAATTTGGGTTCTCAGAATGCTTCTTTCCATGTTTTTATCTGAGGATATTTCCTTTTCACCATAGCCTTCAATGAGCTCCCAAATATCACTTTGCAGAATCCACGAAAACAGTGTTAGCAAACTGCTTCGTGAAGACAAAGATGTAACTCGGTGAGATGAATTCACATATCACAAAGAAGTTTCTCAGAAAGCTACTTTCTACTTTTTATTTGAGGATATTTCCTTTGTCACTGTAAGCTTCATTGCGATAAGAAATATCCCAATGCAGATTTCTAGAAAAGAGTGTTAGCAAACGGTTCAATGAAAAGGAATGTGTAACTCTGTGAGTTGCATTCACAGATCACAATGCAGTTTCTCAGAACGTTTCTTTCCAGTTTTATCTGAGGATATATTCTTTTCACCATAGCCCTCCATGGGCTTCCAAATATCACTTTGCAGATTCCACAAGAACAGTCTTAGCAAACCGCTTCCTGAGGGGAAAGATGTAACTCAGTGAGATGAATTCACAGATCACAAAGAAGTTTCTCAGAAAGCTACTTTCTAGTTTTTATTTGAAGATATTTCCTTTGTCACCGTAAGGTTCAGTGTGCTAAGAAGGATCCCATTGGAGATTTCAAGAAAACAGTGTTAGTAAACTAATCTCTGAAGAGAAAAGTGTAGGTCCGTGAGTTACATTCACAAATCCAAATTTGGGTTCTCAGAATGATTCTTTCCATATTTTTATCTGAGGATATTTCTTTTCTCACCATAACCATCAATGAGCTCCCAAATATCACGTTGCAGAATCTACGAAAACAGTGTTAGCAAACTGCTTCCTGAAGACAAAGATGTAGCTTGGTGAGATGAATTCACATATCACAAAGAAATTTCTCAGAAAGCTACTTTCTAGTTTTTATTTGAGGATATTTCCTTTGTCACCATAAGCTTCATTGCACTAAGACATATCCCAATGCAGATTTCAAGAAAATAGTGTTAGCAAACGGATCAATGAAAAGGAAAGTGTAACTATGTGAGTTGCATTCACAGGTCACAATGCAGTTTCTCAGAACGCTTCTTTCCAGTTTTATCTGAGGATATTTCTTTTCACCATAGCCCTCCATGGGCTTCCAAATATCACTTTGCAAATTCCACAAGAACAGTCTTAGTGAATGGCTTCTTGAGGGAAAGGTGTAACTCTCGGAGATGAAAACACAGATCACAAAGAAGTTCCTCAGAAAGCTACTTTCTAGTTTTCATTTGAGAATATTTCCTATGTCACCGTAAGCTTCATTGCACTAACAATTATCCCATTGCCGATTTCAAGAAAACTGTGTTAGCAAACTGATCTCTGAAGACAAAGGTGTAAGTGTCTGAGTTGCATTCACACATCCCAATTCGGGTTCTCAGAACGCTTCCTTCCAGTTTTAATATGAAGATATTTCCTTTTTAACCATAGCCATTAATGAGCTCCCAAATATCACTTTGCAGAATCCATCAAAACAGTGTTAGCAAACTGCTTCATGAAGACAAAGATGTAATTCGGTGAGATGAATTCACATATCACAAAGAAGTTTCTCAGAAAGCTACTTTCTAGTTTTTATTTAAGGATAACTCCTTTGTCACCATAAGCTTCATTGCACTAAGAAGTATCCCATTGCAGATTTCAAGAAAACTGTGTTAGCAAACTGATCTCTGAGGAGAAAAGTGTAAGTCTGTGATGCATTCACACATCCCAATGCAGGTTCTCAGAAAGCTTCCTTCCAGTTTTAATATGAAGATATTTCCTTTTTAACCATAGCCATTAATGAGCTCCCAAATATCACGTTGCAGAATCTACGAAAACAGTGTTAGCAAACTGCTTCCTGAAGACAAAGATGTAATTCGGTGAGATGAATTCACATATCACAAAGAAGTTTCTCAGAAAGCTACTTTCTAGTTTTTATTTAAGGATAACTCCTTTGTCACCATAAGCTTCATTGCACTAAGAAGTATCCCATTGCAGATTTCAAGAAAACTGTGTTAGCAAACTGATCTCTGAAGAAACAAGTGTAAGTCTGTGAGTTGCATTCACACATCCCAATGTAATTTCTTAGCACACTTTTTTCCAGTTTTTATCTGAGGATATTTCCTTTTTCACCATAGCCCTCCATCAGCTTCCAAATATCACTTTGCAAATTCCACAAGAACAGTCTTAGCGAACGGCTTCCTGAGGAGAAAAGTGAAACTCTGTGTGATGAATTCACAGATCATAAAGAAGTTTCTCAGAAAGCTACTTTCTAGTTTTACTTTGAGGATATTTCCTTTGCCACTGTAAGCTTCATTGCACTAAGAAATATCCCATTGTAAATTTCCAGAAAACTGTGTTAGCAAACTGATCTCTGAAGAAAAAAGTGTAAGTCCGTGAGTTGCATTCACACATCCCAATGCAGGTTCCCAAACTCTTCTTTCCAGTTTTTATCTTAGGATATTTCCGTTTTCACCATAGCCCTCAATGAGTTCCCAAATATCACTTTGCGTAAACCACTAAAAGTGTGTTAACAAACTACTTCATGAAGACTAAGATGTAACTCAGTGAGATGTATTCACATATCACAAAGAAGTTTCCCAGAAAGCTTCTTTCACGTTTTTTTTGAGGTTATTTCCTTTGTCACCGTAAGCTTCATTGTGCTAAGAAACATCCCAATGCAGATTTCTACAAAAGAGTGTTAGCAAACGGATGAATGAAAAGGAAAGTGTAACTCTGTGAGTTGCATTCACAGGCCACAATGCAATTTCCAGAAAAGTACTTTCCAGGTTTTATCTAGGGATATTTTCTTTTTCACTGTAGCCCTCCATTGGCTTCCAAATATCACTTTGAAAATTCCACAAGAAAGTCTTAATGAACAGCTTCTATAGGAGACAGGTGTAACTCTGTGAGATGAATTCCCAGATCACAAAGACGTTTCTCAGATAGCTACTTTCTAGTTTTCATTTGAGGATATTTTCATTGTCACTGTAAGCCACATTGTGTTAAGAAATATCCCACAGCAGATTTCAAGAAAACTGAGTTAGCAAACTCATCTCTGAAGAAAAAAGTGTGAGTCCGTGACTTGCATTCACACATTCCAATGCGGGTTCTCAGAACGCTTCTTTCCAGTTTTTATCTAAGGATATATTCTTTTTCACCATAGCCTTCCATGGACTTCCAAATATCACTTTGCAAATTCCACATGAACAGTCTTACCGAACGAATTCTTGATGGGAAAGCTATAACTCTGTGAGATGAATTCACAGATCATAAAGAAGTTTCTCAGAAAGCTACTTTCTGGTTTTTACTTGGGGATATTTTCTTTGTCACCATAAGCTTAATTGCACTAAGAAGTATCCCATTGCAGATTTCAAGAAAAGTGTGTTAGCAAACTGGTCTCTGAAGAGAAAAGTGTAAGTCCATGAGTTGCACTCACACATCCCAATCAGGATTCTCAGAACACTTCTTTCCAGCTTTTACCAGAGATATTTTCTTTTTCACCATAGCCCTCAATGTGCTCCCAACTATCACTATGCAGAATCAATGAAAACAGAGTTAGCAAACTGCTTCATGAAGACAAAGATGTAACTCGGTGAGATGAATTCACATACCATAAAGAAGTTTCTCAGAAAACTACTTTCCAGTTTTTATTTGAGGATTTTCCATTGTCATCGTAAGCCTCATTGCGCTAAGATATATCCCAATGCAGATTTTTTGAAAAGAGTGTTAGCAAACGGATAAATGAAAAGGAAAGTGTATCTCTGTGAGTTGCATTCACAGGTCACAATGCAGTTTCTCAGAACGCTTCTTTCCAGTTTTTATCTGAGGATAATTTGTTTTTCACCTTAGCCCTCCATTGGCTTCCAAATATCACTTTGCAAATTCCACAAGAACAGTGTTAGCAAACTGACTTCTTAAGGGGAAACGGGTAACTCTGTGAGATGAATTCACAGATCACAAAGAAGATTCTCAGAAAGCTATTTTCAAGTTTTTATTTGAGGATATTTCCTTAGACACCATAAGCTTCATTGCACTAAGAAGTGTCCCATTGCAGTTTTCAAGAAAACTGCGTTAGCAAACTGATCTCTGAAGAGAGAAGTGTAACACTGAGAATTGAACTCACACATCACAATGCAGGTTCTCAGAATGCTTCTTTCCTGTTTTTATGTGAGGATAATTCCTTTTTCACCATAGCCCTCATGGAGCTCCCAAATATCACTTTGCAGAATCCATGAAAACAGTGTTATCAAACTGCTTCGTGAAGACAAAGATGTAACTCGGTGAGATGAATTCACATATCACAAAGATGTTTCTCAGAAAGCTACTTTCTAGTTTTTATTTGAGGATATTTCCTTTCTCACCGTAAACTTCATTGCGCTAAGAAGTATCACATTGCAGATTTCAAAAAAACCTGTGATAGGAAACTGATCTCTGAAGAAAAAAGTGTAAATCCGTGAGCTGCATTCACACACCCCAATGTGGGTTCTCAGAACGTTTCTTTCCAGTTTCATCTGAGGATATTTCATTTTTCACCATAGCCATCAATGAGCTCCCAAATATCACTTTACAGAATTATGCAAAACAGTGTTATCAAACTACTTCGTTAAGTCAAAGATGTAAGTCGGTGAGAGAATTCACATATCACAAAGAAGTTTCTCAGAAAGCTGCTTTCTAGTTTTTATTTGAGGATATTTCCTTGTCACCTTAAGCTTCATTGCGCTAAGAAGTATCCCATTGCAGATTTCAAGAAAACTGTGTTAGCAGACTGATGCCTGAAGAAATGTGTAACTCTGTGAGTAGCATTCACACATCACAGTGCAGTTTCTCAGAACGCTTCTTCCCAGTTTGAATCTGAGGATATTTCCTTTTTCACCATGGCCCTCAATGAGCTCCCAAATATCACTTTGCAGAATCCACGAACACAGTGTTAGCAAACTGCTTCGTGAAGACAAAGTTGTAACTCGGTGAGATGAATTCACATATCACAAAGAAGTTTCTCAGAAAGCTACTTTCTAGTTTTTATTGGAGGATATTTCCTTTGTCAGCGTAAGCCTCATTGCGCTAAGAAGTATCCCAATGCAGATTTCAAGAAAACAGTGTGAGCAAACGGATCAATGAAAAAGAAAGTGTACCTCTGTGAGTTGCATTCACATGTCACAATGCAGTTTCTCAGAACGCTTCTTTCCAGTTTTATCTGAGGATATTTCCTTTTTCACCATAGCCCTCCATGGGCTCCCAAATATCACTTTGCCAATTCCACGAGAACAGTCTTAGCAAACGGATCAATGAAAAGGAAAGTGTAACTCTGTGAGATGAATTCACAGATCACAAAGAAGATTCTCAGAAAGCTACTTTCTAGTTTTTATTTGAGGATATTTCCTTTGTCACCGTAAGCTTCATTGCACTAAGAAGTATCCCATTGCAGATTTCAAGAAAACTGCGTTAGCAAACTGATCTCTGAAGAGAGAAGTGTAACACTGAGAATTGAACTCACACATCACAATGCAGGTTCTCAGAATGCTTCTTTCCTGTTTTTATGTGAGGATATTTCCTTTTCACCATAGCCCTCCATGGGCTTCCAAATATCACTTTACAGAATCCAGGAAAACAGTGTTAGCAAACTGCTTCGTGAAGACAAAGATGTAACTCGGTGAGATGAATTCACATATCACAAAGAAGTTTCTCAGAAAGCTACTTTCTAGTTTTTATTTGAGGATATTTCCTTTCTCACCGTAAGCTTCATTGCGCTAAGAAGTATCCCATTGCAGATTTCAAGAAAACTGTGTTAGCAAACTGATCTCTGAAGAGAAAATGTAACTCTGTGAGTTGCATTCCCACATCCCAATGCAGCGTCTCAGAACGCTTCTTTCCAGTTTTTCTGAGGATATTTCCTTTTCACCATAGCCCTCAATGAGCTCCCAAATATTACTTTGCAGAATCCACAAAACAGTGTTAGCAAATGCTACAAGAAGAGAAATGTGAAACTCTGAGTGATGAATTGACACATCAAAAGCAATTTCTGAGAAAGCTTCTTTCTAGTTAGGATCCGGGGACATTTCCTTTTCACCATAGGCCTCAATGCGCTCCCAAATAACACTTTGCAGATTCCAAAAACAGTGTTAGCAAACTGCTTCATGAAGACAAAGATGTAACTCTGTGAGATGAATTCACATATCACAAAGAAGTTTCTCAGAAAGCTTCTTTCAGTTTTATCTGAGGATATTTCCTTTATCAGCGTAGTCCTCAATGCAATTGAAGTAGCCCTTCTCAGGTTCCTAAAAGACACTATTAATCGAAAGTTCCATGAAAGCAAGTGTAACTCTGTGAGATGAATTCACACATCACAAAGAAGTTTCTCAGAAAGCTTCTTTCTAGTTTTTATCAGAGGATATATCCTTTGTCACCGTAAGCTTCATTGCGCTAAGAAGTATCCCATTGCAGATTTCAAGAAAACTGTGTTAGCAAACTGATCTCTGAAGAGAAAGTGTAAGTCTGTGAGTTGCATTCACACATCCCAATGTGGGTTCTCAGAACTCTTCTTTCTAGTTTTATCTGAGAATATTTCCTTTTCACCATAGCCCTCAATGAGCTCCCAAATATCACTTTGCAGAATCCACGAAAACAGTGTTAGCAAACTGTTTCTTGAAGACAAAGATGTAACTCTGTGAGATGAATTCACATATCACAAAGAAGAATCTCAGAAAGCTACTTTCTAGTTTTATCTGAGGATATTTCCTTTGTCACCGTAAGCTTCATTGCACTAAGAAACATCCCAATGCAGATTTCTAGAAAAGAGTGTTAGCAAACGGATCAATGAAAAGAAAGTGTAACTCTGTGAGTTGCATTCACAGGTCACAATGCAGTTTCTCAGAACAGTTCTTTCCAGATTTTATCTGAGGATATTTTCTTTTCACCATAACCCTCAATGGGCTTCCAAATATCACTTTGCAAATTCCACAAGAACAGTCTTAGCAAACGGCTTCTTGAGGGGAAAGGTGTAACTCTGTGAGATGAATTCACAGATCACAAAGAAGTTTCTCAGAAAGCTACTTTCTGGTTTTTACTTGGGGATATTTTCTTTGTCACCATAAGCTTCATTGCACTAAGAAGTATCCCATTGCAGATTTCAAGAAAACTGTGTTAGCAAACTGATCTCTGAAGAGAAAAGTGTAAGTCCGTGAGTTGCATTCACACATCCCAATGAGGGTTCTCAGAACTCTTCTTTCCAGTATTTATCTGAGGATATTTCCTTTTTCACAGTAGCCCTCCATGGGCTTCCAAATATCACTTTGCAGATTCCACAAGAACAGTCTTAGTGAACGTCTTCCTGAGGGGTAACTGTGAGATGAATTCACAGATCACAAAGAAGTTTCTCAGAAAGCTACTTTCTAGTTTTTATATAAGGATATTTCCTTTGTCACCGTAAGCCTCATTGCACTAAGAAGTATCCCATTGCAGATTTCAAGAAAACTGTGTTAGGAAACTGATCTCTGAAGAAAAAAGTGTAAATCCGTGAGCTGCATTCACACATCCCAATGTGGGTTCTCAGAACGTTTCTTTCCAGTTTCGTCTGAGGATATTTTCTTTCTCACCATAGCCCTCAATGAGCTCCCAAATATCACTTTGCAGAATCCACGAAAACAGAGATAGGAAACTGCTTCGTGAAGACAAAGATGTAACTCTGTGAGATGAATTCGCATATCATAAAGAAGTTTCTCAGAAAGCTACTTTCTAGTTTTTATTTGAGGATATTTCCTTTGTCACCGTAAGCTTCATTGCGCTAAGAAATATCCCAATGCAAATTTCTAGAAAAGAGTGTTAGCAAACGGATCAATGAAAAGAAAAGAGTAACTCGGTGAGTTGCATTCACAGGTCACAATACAGTTTTTCAGAATGCTTCTTTCCAGTATTTTTTCAGAGGATATTTTCTTTTCACCATAGCCTCAATGAGCTCCCAAATATTACTTTGAAAATTCCACAAGAACAGTCTAAATGAATGGCTTCTAGAGGAGAAAGGTGTAACTCTGTGAGATGAATTCACAGATCACAAAGAAGTTTCTCAGATAGCTACTTTCTAGTTTACGTTTGAGGATATTTTCTTTGTCACCATAAGCCGCATTGTGCTAAGAAGTATCTCACTGCAGATTTCAAGAAAACTGTGTTAGCAAACTCATCTCTGAAGAAAAAAGTGTAAGTCTGTGAGTTGCATTCACACATCCCAATGCAGGTTCTCAGAACGCTTCTTTCCAGTTTTTATCTGAGGATATTTCCTTTTTCACCATAGCCCTCCATGGTCCAAATATCACTGTGAGTATTCCACAAGAACAGTCTTAGTGAACAGCTTCCTGAGGTGAAAGGTGTAATTCTGTGAGATGAATTCACAGATCACAAAGAAGTTTCTCAGAAAGCTACTTTCTAGTTTTTATATAAGGATATTTCCTTTGTCACCGTAAGCCTCATTGCACTAAGAAGTATAACATTGCACATTTCAAGAAAATTGTGTTAGCAAACTGATCTCTGAAGAAAAAGTGTAAATCCGTGAGTTGCATTCACACATCCCAATACGGGTTCTCAGAATGCTTCTTTCCAGTTTTTATCTGAGGATATTTTCTTTTCACCATAGCCCTCCATGGGCTTCCAAATATCACTTGCAGATTCCACAAGAACAGTCTTAGTGAACAGCTTCCTGAGGTGAAAGGTGTAATTCTGTGAGATGAATTCACAGATCACAAAGAAGTTTCTCAGAAAGCTTCTTTTCAGTTTTATCTGAGGATATTTCCTTTGTCACCGTAAGCTTCATTGCGCTAAGAAGTATCCCATTGCAGATTTCAAGAAAACTGTGTTAGCAAACTGATCTCTGAAGAGAAAGTGTAACTCTGTGAGTTGCATTCACATCACAATGCAGTTTCTCAGAAAGCTTCTTTCCAGTTTTTATCTGAGGATATTTTCTTTTTCACCAGAGCAGTCCATGGGCTTCCAAATATCAGTTGCAAATTCCACAAGAACAGTCTTAGTGAACGACTTCTTAAGGGGAATGATGCAACTCTATGAGATGAATTCACAGATCACAAAGAAGTTTCTCAGAAAGCTACTTTCTAGTTTTTATTTGAGGATATTTCCTTTGTCACCTTAAGCTTCATTGCGCTAAGAAGTATCCCATTACAGTTTTCAAGAAAACTGTGTTAGCAAACTGATCTCTGAAGAGAAAAATGTAACACTGAGTATTGAACTCCCACATCCCAATGCAGCGTCTCAGAACGCTTCTTTTCAGTTTCTATCTGAGGATATTTCCTTTTCACCATAGCCCTCAATGAGCTCCCAAATATCACTTTGCAGAATCCACAAAAACAGTGTTAGCAAACTACTTCGTTAAGACAAAGATGTAAGTCGGTGAGAGAATTCACATATCACAAAGAAGTTTCTCAGAAAGCTACTTTCTAGTTTTTATTTGAGGATATTTCCTTTGTCACCTTAAGCTTCATTGCGCTAAGAAATATCCCAATGCAGATTTCAAGAAAACTGTGTTAGCAAACTGATCTCTGAAGAAAAAGTGTAAGTCTGTGAGTTGCATTCACACATCCCAATGCAGTTTCTCAGAACTTCTTTCCAGTTTTTATCTGAGGATATTTTCTTTTCACCATAGCTCAATGAGCTCCCAAATATCACTTTGCAGAATCCACAAAAACAGTGTTAGCAAACTGCTTCATGAAGACAATGATGTAACTCACTGAGATGAATTCACACATCATAAAGAAGTTTCTCAGAAAGCTACTTTCTAGTTTTTATTTGAGGATATTTCCTTTGTCATCGTAAGCTTCATTACATTAAGAATTATCCCAATGCAGATTTCTAGAAAACAGTGTTAGCAAACGGATCAATGAAAAGGAAAGTGTAACTCTGTGAGTTGCATTCACAAGTCACAATCCAGTTTCTCAGAATTCTTCTTTCCAGTTTTTATCTGAGGATATATTCTTTTTTCCATAGCCCTCAATGAGCTCCCAAATATCACTTTGCAGAATCCACAAAAACAGATTTAGAAAACTACTTCGTGAAGACAAAGATGTAACTCGGTGAGATGAATTCACATATCATAAAGAAGTTTCTCAGAAAGATACTTTCTACTTTTTATTTGAGGATATTTTGTCACCGTAAGCTTCATTGCACTAAGACATATCCCAATTCAGATTTCTAGAAAAGAGTGTTAGCAAACGGATCAATGAAAAGGAAAGTGCAACTATGTGAGTTGCATTCACAGGTCAGAATGCAGTTTCTCAGAACTTTTCTTTCCAGTTTCCATCTGAGGATATTTTCTTTTTCACCAGAGCAGTCCATGGGCTTCAAATGTCACCTTTCAAATTCCACAAGAACAGTCTTAGCGAATGGCTTCTTGAGGGGAAAGATGTAACTCTGTGAGATGAATTCGCAGACCACAGAGAAGTTTCTCAGAAAGCTTCTTTCTCAATTCTATTGCAGGATATTTTCTTTGGCCCTATAGTCTTCCAAGGGATGTGAAATATCGGTTCTCAGATTCCACATAAACAGGGCTAGCAACGACTGCACAAAATACAGGTTTAACTCAGTGAGTTGAATTCACACATCACAAAGCAGTTTCTCAGAAAGCTGCTTTCAGTTTTATCTGAGGATATTTTCTTTTTCACCATAGCCTCCATGGGCTTCCAAATATCACTTTGCAGAATCCACGAAAACAGTGTTAGCAAACTGCTTCATGAAGACAAAGATGTAACTCTGTGAGATGAATTCACATATCACAAAGAAGTTTCTCAGAACGATTCTTTGCAGTTTTTATCTGAGGATATTTCATTAATCACCATGGGATTCAATGATATCCAAGATATCACTTCTGAGATTCCACAAAATCAGTGATAGCAAACTGCTCCATGAAACAGTGGTGTAATAGTGTGAAATGAATTCACACATCAAAAAGCAGTTTCTCAGAAAGCTTCATTCTAGTTTTTATCTGAGGATATTTTCTTTGGCCCTATAGTCTTCAAAGGGATCCAAAATATCGGTTCTGAGATTCCACAAAAACAGTGTTAGCAAACTGCTTCATGAAGACAAAGATGTAACTCTGTGAGATGAATTCACATATCACAAAGAAGTTTCTCAGAAAGCTTCTTTCAGTTTTATCTGAGGATATTTCCTTTGTCACTGTAAGCTGCATAGCGCTAAGAAGTATCCCATTACAGATGTCAAGAAAACTGTGTTAGCAGTCTGATCGCTGAAGACAAATGTGTACGTCTGTGAGTTGCATTCACAGGTCCCAGTGTGGTTTCTCAGAACGATTCTTTGCAGTTTTATCGGAGGCTATTTCCTTTTCACCATAGCCCTCAATGAGCTCCCAAATATCACTTTGCAGAATCCACGAAAACAGTGTTAGCAAACTCCTTCATGAAGACAAAGCTACAACTCGGTGAGATGAATCCACATATAACAAAGAAGTTTCTCTGAAAGGTACTTTCTAGATTTTATTTGAGGATATATCCTTTGTGACGGTAAGCTTCATTGCGCTAAGAAACATCCCAATGCAGATTTCTAGAAAAGAGTGTTAGCAAACTGCTTCATGAAGAAAGTGTAACTCTGTGAGATGAATTCACACATCACAAAGCAGTTTCTTAGAAAGATGCTTTCTGATTTGGGCTAAGGTTATTTGTGACCTCAGAGCACACCATGTGTCTTATTGCAGATTCTGCAAAAACACATTTAGCAAGCTTCTCAATGAAAACAATGATGAAACTCTGTGAGCTGAATTCCCCCACAACAAAGAAGTTTCTGAGATGGCTTCTCTGCAGATTTGTCTGAGGATATTTCATTGTTCACCATGGGATTCAACGATATCCAAGATATCACTTCTGAGAATCCACAAAATCAGAGCTAGCAAACTCCTCCATGAAAGAGTGGTGTAACAATGTGAAATGAATTCACACATCACAGAGCAGTTTCTCAGAAAGCTTCATTTTGTTTTTTCTCAGAGGATATTTTCGATCTCCTTATACTTTTCAAATCCATATGAAATATCAGTTCTCAGAATCCACAAAAACAATACTAGCAAACGTCTGCACAAAATAGAGGTGTAACTCTGTTAGATAAAGTCACATATCAGAAAGCCATTTATCAGCAAGCTTCTCTCAAATCTTTATATGAGGTTATTTCCTTTGTCACTGTAAGCTGCATAGCGCTAAGAAGTATCCCATTACAGATGTCAAGAAAACTGTGTTAGCAGTCTGATCGCTGAAGACAAATGTGTACGTCTGTGAGTTGCATTCACAGGTCCCAGTGTGGTTTCTCAGAACGATTCTTTGCAGTTTTTATCGGAGGCTATTTCCTTTTTCACCATAGCCCTCAATGAGCTCCCAAATATCACTTTGCAGAATCCACGAAAACAGTGTTAGCAAACTCCTTCATGAAGACAAAGCTACAACTCGGTGAGATGAATCCACATATAACAAAGAAGTTTCTCTGAAAGGTACTTTCTAGATTTTATTTGAGGATATATCCTTTGTGACGGTAAGCTTCATTGCGCTAAGAAACATCCCAAAGCACATTTCCAGAAAAGAGTGTTAGCAAATGGATCAATGAAAAGGAAAGTGTAACTCTGTGAGCTGCGTTCACATCACAATGCAGTTTCTCAGAAAGCTTCTTTCAGTTTTTATCTGAGGATATTTCTTTTTCACCATAGCCCTCCATGGGCTTCCAAATATCACTTTGCAAATTCCACAAGAACAGTGTTAGCAAACGGCTTCATGAAGAAAAGTGTAACTCTGTGAGATGAATTCACAGATCACAAAGAAGTTTCTCAGAAAGCTTCTTTCATTTTTTATCTGAGGATATTTCCTTTTTCACCATAAGCTTCATTGCGCTAAGAAGTATCCCATTGCAGATTTCAAGAAAACTGTGTTAGCAAACTGATCTCTGAAAAGTGTAAGTCTGTGAGTTGCATTCACACATCCCAATGCGGGTTCTCAGAACGCTTCTTTCCAGTTTTTATCTGAGGATATTTCCTTTTTCACCATAGCCCTCAATGAGCTCCCAAATATCACTTTGCAGAATCCACGAAAACAGTGTTAGCAAACTGCTTCGTGAAGACAAAGATGTAACTCGGTGAGATGAATTCACATATCACAAAGAAGTTTCTCAGAAAGCTACTTTCTAGTTTTTATTTGAGGATATTTCCTTTGTCACCGTATGCTTCATTGTGCTAAGAAACATCCCAATGTAGATTTCTAGAAAAGAGTGTTAGCAAACTGATCAATGAAAAGGAAAGTGTAACTTTGTGAGTTGCATTCACATCACAATGCAGTTTCTCAGAACGCTTCTTTCCAGTTTTTATCTGAGGATATTTCTTTTTCACCATAGCCCTCCATGAGCTTCCAAATATCACTTTGCAAATTCCACAAGAACAGTGTTAGCAAACTGCTTCATGAAGAAAAGTGTAACTCTGTGAGATGAATTCACATCACAAAGCAGTTTCTCAGAAAGCTACTTTCTAGTTTTTATTTGAGGATATTTCCTTTGTCACCATAAGCTTCATTGCGCTAAGAAACATCCCAATGCAGATTTCTAGAAAAGAGTGTTAGCAAACGGATCAATGAAAAGGAAAGTGTAACTCTGTGAGTTGCATTCACAGGTCACAATGCAGTTTCTCAGAAGCTTCTTTCCAGTTTATATCTGAGGATATATCCTTTATCACCGTAAGCTTCATTGCGCTAAGAAGTATCCCATTGCAGATTTCAAGAAAACTGTGTTAGCAAACTGATCTCTGAAAAGTGTAAGTCTGTGAGTTGCATTCACACATCCCAACGCAGGTTCTCAGAATGCTTCTTTCCAGTTTTTATGTGAGGATATTTCCTTTTTCACCATAGCCCTCAATGAGCTCCCAAATATCACTTTGCAGAATACATGAAGATAGTGTTAACAAACTGCTTCGTGAAGACAAAGATGTAACTTGGTGAAATGAATGCAAATATCACAAAGAAGTTTCTCAGAAAGCTACTTTCTAGCTTTTATTTGAGGATATTTCCTTTGTCATGATAAGCTTCTTTGCAATAAGAAATATCCCAATGCAGATTTCGAGAAAAGAGTGTTACCAAATGGATCAATGAAAAGGAAAGTATAACACTGTGAGTTACATTCACAGGTCACAATGCAGTTTCTCAGAACGTTTCTTTCCAGTTTCTTTCTGAGGATATATTCTTTTTCAACATAGCCCACCATGGGCTTCCCAATATCACTTTGCAAATTCCACAAGAACAGTGTTAGCCAACGGCTTCTTCAGGGGAAATGTTTAACTCTGTGAGATGAATTCCGAGATCACAAAGAAGTTTCTCAGAAAGCTACCTTCTAGTATTTATTTGAGGATATTTCCTTTGTCACAATAAGCTTCATTGTGCTAAGAATTATCCTATTTTATATTTTAAGAAAACTGTGTTAGCAAACTGATTTCTGAGGAGAAAAGTGTAAGTATGTGATTTGCGTTCACACATCCCAATGCTGGTTCTCAGAACGCTTCTTTTCAGTGTTTATCTGAGGATATTTCCTTTTTCACCATAGCCCTAAATGAGCTCCCAAATATCACTTTGGAGAAACCATGAAAACAGTGTTAGCAAACTGCTTCATGAAGACAAAGATGTAACTCGGTGAGATGAATTCACATATCACAAAGAAGTTTCTCAGAAAGCTACTTTCTAGTTTTTATTTGAGGATATTTCCTTTGTCACTGTAAGCTTCATTGTGCTAAGAAATATCCCAATGCAGATTTCTAGAAAAGAGTGTTAGCAAACGGATCAATGAAAAGGAAAGTGTAACTCTGTGAGTTGCATTCACAGGTCACAATGCAGTTTCTCAGAACGCTTCTTTCCAGTTTTTATCTGAGGATATTTCCTTTTTCACCATAGCCCTCCATGAGCTTCCAAATATCACTTTGCAAATTCCACAAGAACAGTGTTAGCAAACTGATCTCTGAAGAGAAAAGTGTAACTCTGTGAGATGAATTCACATCACAAAGAAATTTGTCAGAAAGCTACTTTCTGATTTTTATTTGAGGACATTTCCTTTGTCACCATAAGCTTCATTGTGCTAAGAATTATCCCATTGCAGATTTCAAGAAAACTGTGTTAGCAAACTGATCTCTGAAGAGAAAAGTGTAAGTCTGTGAGTTGCATTCACACATCCCAATGCGGGTTCTCAGAACGCTTCTTTTCAGTGTTTATCTGAGGATATTTCCTTTTTCACCATAGCCCTAAATGAGCTCCCAAATATCACTTTGGAGAAACCATGAAAACAGTGTTAGCAAACTGCGTCATGAACACAAAGATGTAATTCGGTGAGATGAATTCACATATCACAAAGAAATTTCTCAGAAAGGTACTTTCTAGTTTTTATTTGAGGATATTTCCTTTGTCACTGTAAGCTTCATTGTGCTAAGAAATATCCCAGTGCAGATTTTTTGAAAAGAGTGTTAGCAAACGGATAAATGAAAAGGAAAGTGTAACTCTGTGAGTTGCATTCACAGGTCACAATGTAGTTTCTCAGAACGCTTCTTTCCAGTTTTTATTTGAGGATATTATCTTTTTCACCTTAGACCTCCATTCACTTCCAAATGTCACTTTGCAAATTCCACAAGAATAGCCTTAATGAATGGCTTCTTGAGGGGAAGGTGTAACTCTGTAAGATGAATTCACAGCTCACAAATAAGTTTCTTAGAAAGCTACTTTCTAGTTTTTATTTGAGGATATTTCCTTTGTCACCATAAGCTTCAACGTGTTAAGAAGTATCCCATTGCAGATTTCAAGAAAATTGTGTTAGCAAACGGATCTCTGAAGAGAAAAGTGTAACACAGTGAGTTGCATTCACACATCTCAATGTGGGTTCTCAGAATGGTTCTTTCCAGTTTTTATCTGAAGACATTTTTTTTTCACCATAGCCCTCAATGAGCTCCCAAATATCACTTTGCAGAATCCACGAAAACAGTGTTAGCACTCTGCTTCATGAAGGTAAAGATGCAACTCGGTGAGATGAATTCACATACCACAAAGAAGTTTCTCAGAAAGCTATGTTCTAGTTTTTATTTGAGGATATTTCCTTTGTCACCGTAAGCTTCATTGTGCTAAGAAATATCCCAATGCAGATTTCAAGAAAACAGTGTTAGCAAACGGATCAATGAAAAGGAAAGTATAACACTGTGAGTTTCATTCACATGTCACAATGCAGTTTCTCAGAACGTTTCTTTCCAGTTTTTATCTGAGGATATTTCCTTTTCACCATAGCCCTCAATGAGCTCCCAAATATCACTTTGCAGAATCCACAAAACAGTGTTAGCAAACTGCTTCATGAAGACAAAGATGTAACTCTGTGAGATGAATTCACACATCACAAAGCAGTTTCTCAGAAAGCTTCTTTCTAGTTTTATCTGAGGATATTTCCTTTTCACCATAGCCCTCAATGAGCTCCCAAATATCACTTTGCAGATTCCACAAAACAGTGTTAGCAAACTGCTTCATGAAGACTAAGTTGTAACTCTGTGAGATGAATTCACATATCACAAAGAAGTTTCTCACAAAGCTTCTTTCACGTTTTTAATTGAGGATATTTCCTTTTCACCATAGCCCTCAATGAGTTCCCAAATATCACTTTGCAGATTCCACAAGAACAGTGTTAGCAAACTGCTCCATGAAACGTAAGTGTAACTCTGTGAGATGAATTCACACATCACAAAGAAGTTTCTAAGAAAGCTTCTTTCTAGTTTTATCTGAGGATATTTCCTTTGTCACCGTAAGCTTCATTGCGCTAAGAAGTATCCCATTGCAGATTTCAAGAAAACTGTGTTAGCAAACTGATCACTGAAGAGAAAAGTGTAACTCTGTGAGTTGCATTCACACATCACAATGCAGTTTCTCAGAACGCTTCTTTCCAGTTTTTATCTGAGGATATTTCCTTTTCACCATAGCCCTCAATGAGCTCCCAAATATCACTTTGCAGAATCCACGAAAACAGTGTTAGCAAACTGTTTCGTGAAGACAAAGTTGTAACTCAGTGAGATGAATTCACATATCACAAAGAAGTTTCTCAGAAAGCTACTGTCTAGTTTTATCTGAGGATATTTCCTTTGTCACCGTAAGCTTCATTGCACTAAGAAATATCCCAATGCAGATTTCTAGAAAAGAGTGTTAGCAAACTGATCAATGAAAAGAAAGTGTAACACAGTGAGTTGCATTCACACATCTCAATGTGGGTTCTCAGAATGGTTCTTTCCAGTTTTTATCTGAAGACATTGTTTTTTTTCACCATAGCCCTCAATGAGGTCCAAAATATCACTTTGCAGAATCCACGAAAACAGTGTTAGCACACTGCTTCGTGAAGGTAAAGATGCAACTCAGTGAGATGAATTCACATACCACAAAGAAGTTTCTCAGAAAGCTGTGTTCTAGGTTTTATTTGAGGATATTTCCTTTGTCACCGTAAGCTACATTGTGCCAAGAAATATCCCAATGCAGATTTCTAAAAGAGAGTGTTATCAAACGGATCAATGAAAAGGAAAGTGTAACTCTGTGAGTTGCATTCACAGGTCACAATGCAGGTCCTCAGAACGCTTCTTTCCAGTTTTTATCTGAGGATATTTTCTTTTTCACCATAGCCCTCCATGGGCTTCCAAATATCACTTTGCAAATTCCACAAGTACAGTCTTAGCAAACTGCTTCATAAGATGAAAGGTGTAACTCTGGAGATGAATTCACAGATCACAAAGAAGTTTCTCAGAAAGCTACTTTCTAGTTTTTATTTGAGGATATTTCCTTTGTCACCATAAGCTTCATTGCACTAAGAAGTATCCCATTGCAGATTTCAAGAAAACTGTATTAGCAAACTGATCTATGAAGAAAAAAGTTTAAGTCCGTGAGTTGCATTCACACATCCCAATGCGGGTTCTCAGAACACTTCTTTCCAGTTTTTATCTGAGGATATTTACTTTTTCACCATAGCCCTCAATGAGCTCCCAAATATCACTTTGCAGAATCCACGAAAACAGTGTTAGCAAACTGCTTCGTGAAGACAAAGATGTAACTCGCTGAGATGAATTCACATATCAAAAAGAAATTGCTCAGATAGTTACTTACTAGTTTTTATTTGAGGATATTTCCTTTGTCACCATAAGCTTCATTGTGCTAAGAAACATCCCAATGCAGATTTTTAGAAAAGAGTGTTAGTGAACGAATAAATGAAAAGGAAAGTGTAACTCAGTGAGTTGCATTCACAGGTCACAGTGCAGTTTCTCAGAAAGCTTCTTTCAACTTTTTATCTGAGGATATATTCTTTTTCACCATAGCCCTCCATGGGCTTCCAAATATCACTATGCGAATTCCACAAGAACAGTGTTAGCAAACGGCTTCATGAAGACTAAGATGTAACTCAGTGAGATGAATTCACAGATCACAAAGAAGTTTCTCAGAAAGCTTCTTTCACGTTTTTAATTGAGGATATTTCCTTTTCACCATAGCCCTCAATGAGCTCCCAAATATCACTTTGCAGATTCCACAAAACAGTGTTAGCAAACTGCTTCATGAAGACTAAGATGTAACTCAGTGAGTTGAATTCACACATCACAAGCAGTTTCTCAGAAAGCTTCTTTCTAGTTTTATCTGAGGATATTTTCTTTTCACCATAGCCTCCATGGGCTTCCAAATATCACTTGCAGATTCCACAAAACAGTGTTAGCAAACTCATCTCTGAAGAAAAAGTGTAACTCTGTGAGATGAATTCACACATCACAAGCAGTTTCTCAGAAAGCTTCTTCCAGTTTTTATCTGAGGATATTTCTTTTCACCATAGCCTTCCATGGACTTCCAAATATCACTTGCAGATTCCACAAAACAGTGTTAGCAAACTGCTTCATGAAGACTAAGATGTAACTCAGTGAGATGAATTCACACATCACAAAGCAGTTTCTCAGAAAGCTTCTTTCCAGTTTTTATCTGAGGATATTTCCTTTTCACCATAGCCTTCCATGGACTTCCAAATATCACTTTGCAGAATCCACAAAACAGTGTTAGCAAACTGATCAATGAAAAGAAAGTGTAACTCTGTGAGATGAATTCACATATCACAAAGCAGATTCTCAGAAAGCTTCTTTCTAGTTTTTCTCTGAGGATATTTACTTTGTTATGCTAAGCTTCATTGCGCTAAGAAGTATCTGAATGCAGATTTCAAGAAAACTGTGTTAGCAAACTGCTTCATGAAGACTAAGTTGTAACTCTGTGATGAATTCACAGATCACAAAAGTTTCTCAGAAGCTTCTTTCAGTTTTATCTGAGGATATTTCCTTTTCACCATAGCCCTCAATGAGCTCCCAAATATCACTTTGCAGAATCCACGAAAACAGTGTTAGCAAACGGATGAATGAAAAGGAAAGTGTAACTCTGTGAGATGAATTCACATCACAAAGCAGTTTCTCAGAAAGCTTCTTTCTAGTTTTATCTGAGGATATTTCCTTTTCACCATAGCCCTCAATGCTCCCAAATATCACTTTGCAGATTCCACAAGAACAGTGTTAGCAAACTGCTTCATGAAGACAAAGATGTAACTCTGTGAGATGAATTCACATATCACAAAGAAGTTTCTCAGAAAGCTTCTTTCAGTTTTATCTGAGGATATTTCCTTTTTCACCATAGCCTCAATGAGCTCCCAAATATCACTTTGCAGATTCCACAAAACAGTGTTAGCAAACTGCTCCATGAAACGAAAGTGTAACTCTGAGATGAATTCACAGATCACAAGAAGTTTCTCAGAAAGCTACTTTCTAGTTTTTATTTGAGGATATTTCCTTTGTCACCATAAGCTTCATTGTGCTAAGAAATATCCATTGCAGATTTCAAGAAAACTGTGTTAGCAAACTGATCTCTGAAGAGAAAAGTGTAACTCTGTGATGAATTCACACATCACAATGCAGTTTCTCAGAACTTCTTTCCAGTTTTTATCTGAGGATATTTCCTTTTCACCATAGCCTCAATGAGCTCCCAAATATCACTTTGCAGAATCCACAAAACAGTGTTAGCAAACTGCTTCATGAAGACAAAGATGTAACTCTGTGAGATGAATTCACATATCACAAAGAAGTTTCTCAGAAAGCTACTTTCTAGTTTTTATTTGAGGATATTTCCTTTGTCACCATAAGCTTCATTGCACTAAGAAATATCCCAATGCAGATTTCAAGAAAAGTGTTAGCAAACTGATCAATGAAAAGGAAAGTGTAACTCTGTGAGTTGCATTCACAGGTCACAATGCAGTTTCTCAGAATGCTTCTTTCCAGTTTTTATCTGAGGATATTTTCTTTTCACCATAGCCCTCCATTGGCTTCCAAATATCACTTTGCAAATTCCACAAGAACAGTGTTAGCAAATGGATCAATGAAAAGAAAGTGTAACTCTGTGAGATGAATTCACAGATCACAAAGAAGTTTCTCAGAAAGCTATTTTCAAGTTTTTATTTGAGGATATTTCCTTTGTCACCATAAGCTTCATTGTGCTAAGAAATATCCCATTGCAGATTTCAAGAAAACTGTGTTAGCAAACTGATCTCTGAAGAAAAGTGTAACTCTGTGAGTTGCATTCACACATCCCAATGTGGGTTCTCAGAACGCTTCTTTCCAGTTTTCATCTGAGGATATTTTCTTTTCACCATAGCCTCAATGAGCTCCAAATATCACTTTGCAGAATCCACAAAACAGTGTTAGCAAACTGCTTCATGAAGACAAAGATGTAACTCGGTGAGATGAATTCACAGATCACAAAGAAGTTTCTCAGAAAGCTTCTTTCTAGTTTTTATTTGAGGATATTTCCTTTGTCACTGTAAGCTTCATTGCACTAAGAAATATCCCAATGCAGATTTCAAGAAAAGTGTGTTAGCAAATGGATCAATGAAAAGGAAAGTGTAACTCTGTGAGTTGCATTCACAGGTCACAATGCAGTTTCTCAGAATGCTTCTTTCCAGTTTTTATCTGAGGATATTTTCTTTTCACCATAGCCTCCATGGGCTTCCAAATATCACTTTGCAAATTCCACAAGAACAGTGTTAGCAAACGGATCAATGAAAAGGAAAGTGTAACTCTGTGAGATGAATTCACAGATCACAAGAAGTTTCTCAGAAAGCTACTTTCTAGTTTTTATTTGAGGATATTTCCTTTGTCACCATAGCTTCATTGCACTAAGAAATATCCCATTGCAGATTTCAAGAAAACTGTGTTAGCAAACTGATCTCTGAAGAAAAGTGTAACTCTGTGAGTTGCATTCACACATCCCAATGCAGTTTCTCAGAACGCTTCTTTCCAGTTTTTATCTGAGGATATTTCCTTTTCACCATAGCCTCAATGAGCTCCAAATATCACTTTGCAAATTCCACAAGAACAGTGTTAGCAAACTGCTTCATGAAGACAAAGATGTAACTCTGTGAGATGAATTCACATATCACAAAGAAGTTTCTCAGAAAGCTACTTTCTAGTTTTTATTTGAGGATATTTCCTTTGTCACCGTAAGCTTCATTGTGCTAAGAAATATCCCAATGCAGATTTCAAGAAAACTGTGTTAGCAAACTGATCTCTGAAGAAAAAGTGTAACTCTGTGAGTTGCATTCACATCACAATGCAGTTTCTCAGAAAGCTTCTTTCCAGTTTTTATCTGAGGATATTTTCTTTTCACCATAGCCTCCATGGGCTTCCAAATATCACTTTGCAAATTCCACAAGAACAGTCTTAGCAAACTGCTTCATGAAGACAAAGATGTAACTCTGTGAGATGAATTCACAGATCACAAAGAAGTTTCTCAGAAAGCTACTTTCTAGTTTTTATTTGAGGATATTTCCTTTGTCACCATAAGCTTCATTGTGCTAAGAAATATCCCAATGCAGATTTCAAGAAAACAGTGTTAGCAAACGGATCAATGAAGAAAAAGTGTAACTCTGAGTTGAATTCACACATCCCAATGTGGGTTCTCAGAATGCTTCTTTTCAGTCTTTATCTGAGGTAGTTTCATTTTTCACCGTAGCCATCAATGAGCTCCCAAATATCACTTTTCAGAATCCACGAACACAGTGTTATCAAATTGCTTCGTGAAGACAAAGATGTAACTCGGTGAGATGAATTCACATATCACAAAGAAGTTTCTCAGAAAGCTACTTTCTAGTTTTTATTTGAGTATATATCCTTTGTCACCATATGCTTCATTGCACTAAGAAGTATCCAATTGCAGATTTAAAAAAAACTGTGTTAGGGAACTGATCTCTGAAAAAAAGGGTAAATCCGTGAGTTGCATTCACACATCCCAATGTGAGTTCTCAGAACGCTTCTCTCGAGTTTTCATCTGAGGATATTTCCTTTTTCACCATAGCCCTCAATGAGCTCCCAAATATCACTTTGCAGAATCCACGAAAACAGTGTTAGCAAACTGCTTCGTGCAGACAAAGATGTAACTTGGTGAGATGAATTCTCATATCACAAAGAAGTTTCTCAGAAAGCTACTTTCTAGTTTTTATTTGAGTATATTTCCTTTTTCACCTTATGCTTCATTGCACTAAGGAGTATCCCATTGCAGATTTCAAAAAAAACTGTGTTAGGAAACTGATCTCTGAAAAAAAAGAGTAAATCTGTCAGTTGAATTCATACATCCCAATGTGAGTTCTCAGAACACTTCTCTCGAGTTTTCATCTGAGGATATTTCTTTTTTCACCATAGCCCTCAATGAGCTCCCAAATATCACTTTGCAGAATCCACGAAAACAGAGTTAGCGAACTGCTTCGTGAAGATAAAAATGTAACTCTGTGAGATGAATTCACATATAATAAAGAAGTTTCTCAGAAAGCTACTTTCTAGTTTTTCTTTGAGGATATTTCCTTGGTCACTGTAAGCCTCATTGCGCTAAGATATATCCCAATGCAGATTTTTTGAAAAGAGTGTTAGCAAACGGATAAATGAAAGGAAAGTGTATCTCTGTGAGTTGCATTCACAGGTCACAATGCAGTTTCTCAGAACGCTTCTTTCCAGTTTTTATCTGAGGATAATTTGTTTTTCACCTTAGGCCTCCATTGGCTTCCAAATATCACTTTGCAAATTCCACAAGAACAGTGTTAGCAAACGGCTTCATGAAGAAAAGTGTAACTCTGTGAGATGAATTCACATCACAAAGAAGTTTCTCAGAAAGCTTCTTTCTAGTTTTTATTTGAGGATATTTCCTTTTCACCATAGCTTCATTGCACTAAGAAGTATCCCATTACAGTTTTCAAGAAAACTGTGTTAGCAAACTGATCTCTGAAGAGAAAAATGTAACACTGAGTATTGAACTCACATCCCAATGCAGCGTCTCAGAACGCTTCTTTTCAGTTTTTATCTGAGGATATTTCATTTTTCACCATAGCCATCAATGAGCTCCCAAATATCACTTTACAGAATTAACCAAAACAGTGTTATCAAACTACTTCTTTACGTCAAAGATGTAAGTCGGTGAGAGAATTCACATATCACAAAGAAGTTTCTCAGAAAGCTGCTTTCTAGTTTTTATTTGAGGATATTTCCTTGTCACCTTAAGCTTCATTGCGCTAAGAAGTATCCCATTGCAGATTTCAAGAAAACTGTGTTAGCAAACTGATCTCTGAAGAAAAAAGTGTAAATCCGTGAGTTGCATTTACACATCCCAATGCAGGTTCTCAGAACCCCTCTTTCCAGTTTTCATCTGAGGATATTTTCTTTTTCTCCATATCTCTCCATGAGCTCCCAAATATCACTTTGCAGAATCCACGAAAACAGTGTTAGCAAACTGCTTCGTGAAGACAATGATGTAACTCACTGAGATGAATTCACACATCATAAAGAAGTTTCTCAGAAAGCTACTTTCTAGTTTTTATTTGAGGATATTTCCTTTGTCATCGTAAGCTTCATTGCATTAAGAATTATCCCAATGCAGATTTCTAGAAAACTGTGTTAGCAAACTGATCTCTGAAGAAAAAAGTGTAAATCCGTGAGTTGCATTCACACATCCCAATGCAGGTTCTCAGAATGCTTCTTTCCAGTTTTTATCTGAGGATATTTCCTTTTCACCATAGCCCTCAATGAGCTCCCAAATATCACTTTGCAGAATCCACAAAACAGTGTTAGCAAACTGCTTCATGAAGACAAAGATGTAACTCGGTGAGATGAATTCACATATCACAAAGAAGTTTCTCAGAAAGCTACTTTCTAGTTTTTATTTGAGGATATTTCCTTTGTCACCGTAAGCTTCATTGCGCTAAGAAGTATCCCATTGCAGATTTCAAAAAAACTGTGATAGGAAACTGATCTCTGAAGAGAAAAGTGTAACTCTGTGATGAATTCACATCACAAGCAGTTTCTCAGAAAGCTACTTTCTAGTTTTTATTTGAGGATATTTCCTTTGTCACTGTAAGCTTCATTGCGCTAAGAAATATCCCAATGCAGATTTCTAGAAAAGAGTGTTAGCAAACGGATCAATGAAAAGGAAAGTGTAACTCTGTGAGTTGCATTCACATCACAATGCAGTTTCTCAGAATGCTTCTTTCCAGTTTTTATCTGAGGATATTTTCTTTTCACCATAGCCCTCAATGAGCTCCCAAATATCACTTTGCAAATTCCACAAGAACAGTCTTAGCAAACTGCTTCGTGAAGACAATGATGTAACTCTGTGAGATGAATTCACAGATCACAAAGAAGTTTCTCAGAAAGCTTCTTTCTAGTTTTTATTTGAGGATATTTCCTTTGTCACCATAAGCTTCATTGTGCTAAGAAATATCCCATTGCAGATTTCAAGAAAACTGTGTTAGCAAACTGATCTCTGAAGAAAAGTGTAACTCTGTGAGTTGAATTCACACATCACAATGCAGTTTCTCAGAACGCTTCTTTCCAGTTTTTATCTGAGGATATTTCCTTTTCACCATAGCCCTCAATGAGCTCCCAAATATCACTTTGCAGAATTCCACAAAACAGTGTTAGCAAACTGATCTCTGAAGAAAAGTGTAACTCTGTGAGATGAATTCACATATCACAAGAAGTTTCTCAGAAAGCTTCTTTCTAGTTTTTATTTGAGGATATTTCCTTTGTCACCATAAGCTTCATTGCTAAGAAATATCCATTGCAGATTTCAAGAAAACTGTGTTAGCAAACTGATCTCTGAAGAAAAAGTGTAACTCTGTGAGTTGCATTCACATCACAATGCAGTTTCTCAGAAGCTTCTTTCCAGTTTTTATCTGAGGATATTTTCTTTTCACCATAGCCTCAATGAGCTCCCAAATATCACTTTGCAGAATCCACGAAAACAGTGTGAGCAAACTGCTTCGTGAAAACAAAGTTGTAACTTGGTGAGACGAATTCACGTTTCACTAAGAAGTATCTCACAAAGCTACTTTCTAGTTTTTATTTGAGGATATTTCCTTGGTCACCATAAGCTTCATTGCACTAAGAAATAACACAATGCAGATTTCAAGAAAACAGTGTTAGCAAACTGATCAATGAAAAGGAAAGTGTAACTCTGTGAGTTGCATTCACAAGTCACAATGCAGTTTCTCAGAATGCTTCTTTCCAGTTTTTATCTGAGGATATTTTCTTTTCACCATAGCCCTCAATGAGCTCCCAAATATCACTTTGCAGAATCCACAAAAACAGTGTTAGCAAACTGCTTCATGAAGACAAAGATGTAACTCTGTGAGATGAATTCACATATCACAAAGAAGTTTCTCAGAAATCTACTTTTTAGTTTTTCTTTGAGGATATTTCCTTTGTCACCGTAAGCTTCATTGCACTAAGAAATATCCCAATGCAGATTTCTAGAAAAGAGTGTTAGCAAACGGATCAATGAAAAGAAAGTGTAACTCTGTGAGTTGCATTCACATCACAAAGCAGTTTCTCAGAAAGCTTCTTTCCAGTTTTTATCTGAGGATATTTTCTTTTCACCATAGCCCTCAATGCTCCCAAATATCACTTTGCAAATTCCACAAGAACAGTGTTAGCAAACTGATCAATGAAAAGAAAGTGTAACTCTGAGATGAATTCACAGATCACAAAGAAGTTTCTCAGAAAGCTCTTTCTAGTTTTTATCTGAGGATATTTCCTTTGTCACCGTAAGCTTCATTGCGCTAAGAAATATCCCATTGCAGATTTCAAGAAAACTGTGTTAGCAAACTGATCTCTGAAGAGAAAAGTGTAACTCTGAGATGAATTCACATCACAATGCAGTTTCTCAGAAAGCTTCTTTCAGTTTTATCTGAGGATATTTCCTTTTCACCATAGCCTCAATGAGCTCCCAAATATCACTTTGCAGATTCCACAAAACAGTGTTAGCAAACTGCTTCATGAAGAAAAGTGTAACTCTGTGAGATGAATTCACATATCACAAAGAAGTTTCTCAGAAAGCTTCTTTCTAGTTTTTATCTGAGGATATTTCCTTGTCACCTTAAGCTTCATTGCACTAAGAAATATCCCATTGCAGATTTCAAGAAAACTGTGTTAGCAAACTGATCTCTGAAGAAAAGTGTAACTCTGTGAGTTGCATTCACATCACAATGCAGTTTCTCAGAAAGCTTCTTTCCAGTTTTATCTGAGGATATTTTCTTTTCACCATAGCCTCAATGAGCTCCCAAATATCACTTTGCAGATTCCACAAAACAGTGTTAGCAAACTGATCAATGAAAAGAAAGTGTAACTCTGAGATGAATTCACACATCATAAAGAAGTTTCTCAGAAAGCTACTTTCTAGTTTTTATTTGAGGATATTTCCTTTGTCATCGTAAGCTTCATTACATTAAGAATTATCCCAATGCAGATTTCTAGAAAAGCGTGTTAAGAAACCGACCAATGAAAAGGAAAGAATAACTCTGTGAGTTGCATTCACAAGTCACAATGCAGTTTCTCAGAATTCTTCTTTCCAGTTTTTATCTGAGGATATATTCTTTTTTCCATAGCCCTCAATGAGCTCCCAAATATCACTTTGCAGAATCCACAAAACAGTGTTAGCAAACTGATCTCTGAAGAAAAGTGTAACTCGGTGAGATGAATTCACATATCATAAAGAAGTTTCTCAGAAATCTACTTTTTAGTTTTTCTTTGAGGATATTTCCTTCATCACCGTAAGCCTCATAGCACTAAGACATATCCCAATTCAGATTTCTAGAAAAGAGTGTTAGCAAACGGATCAATGAAAAGGAAAGTGTAACTATGTGAGTTGCATTCACAGGTCAGAATGCAGTTTCTCAGAACTCTTCTTTCCAGTTTCCATCTGAGGATATTTTCTTTTTCACCAGAGCAGTCCATGGGCTTCAAATATCACCTTTCAAATTCCACAAGAACAGTCTTAGCGAATGGCTTCTTGAGGGGAAAGATGTAACTCTGTGAGATGAATTCGCAGACCACAGAGAAGTTTCTCAGAAAGCTTCTTTCTAGTTTTTATCTGAGGATATTTTCTTTTCACCATAGCCCTCAATGAGCTCCCAAATATCACTTTGCAGATTCCACAAAACAGTGTTAGCAAACTGATCTCTGAAGAAAAGTGTAACTCTGTGAGTTGAATTCACACATCACAATGCAGTTTCTCAGAAAGCTTCTTTCAGTTTTATCTGAGGATATTTCCTTTGTCACTGTAAGCTTCATTGCACTAAGAAATATCCATTGCAGATTTCAAGAAAACTGTGTTAGCAAACTGATCTCTGAAGAAAAGTGTAACTCTGAGTTGAATTCACATCACAAAGAAGTTTCTCAGAAAGCTTCTTTCAGTTTTATCTGAGGATATTTTCTTTTCACCATAGCCCTCAATGAGCTCCCAAATATCACTTTGCAGATTCCACAAAACAGTGTTAGCAAACTGATCTCTGAAGAAAAGTGTAACTCTGAGATGAATTCACAGATCACAAGAAGTTTCTCAGAAAGCTTCTTTCTAGTTTTTATCTGAGGATATTTCCTTTTCACCATAGCCCTCCATGGGCTTCCAAATATCACTTTGCAGAATCCACAAAACAGTGTTAGCAAACTGCTTCATGAAGACAAAGATGTAACTCTGTGAGATGAATTCACATATCACAAAGAAGTTTCTCAGAAAGCTTCTTTCAGTTTTATCTGAGGATATTTCCTTTGTCACCGTAAGCTTCATTGCGCTAAGAAATATCCCATTGCAGATTTCAAGAAAACTGTGTTAGCAAACTGATCTCTGAAGAAAAGTGTAACTCTGAGTTGAATTCACATCACAAAGAAGTTTCTCAGAAAGCTTCTTTCAGTTTTTATCTGAGGATATTTCTTTTCACCATAGCCCTCAATGAGCTCCCAAATATCACTTTGCAGATTCCACAAAACAGTGTTAGCAAACTGATCTCTGAAGAAAAGTGTAACTCTGAGATGAATTCACAGATCACAAAGAAGTTTCTCAGAACGCTTCTTTCCAGTTTGTATCTGTGGATATTTGCTTTTTCACCAAAGCCCTCAATGCGCTTCCAAATATCACTTTGCAGACTCCACAAGAACAGTGTTAGGAAACGGCTTCATGAAGGAAAAGATGTAACTCTCTGAGATGAATTCACACATCACAAAGAAGTTTCTCAGAAAGCTCCTTTCACGTTTTTATCTGAGGATATTTCCTTTGTCACCGTAAGCTTCATTGCGCTAAGAAGTATCATATGGCAGATTTCAAGAAAACTGTGTTAGCAAACTGATCGATGAAGAGAAATGTGTATCTCTGTGAGTTGCATTCACACATCACAATGCAGTTTCTCAGAACGCTTCTTTCTCGTTTTTATCTGAGGATATTTCTTTTCACCATAGCCTCAATGAGCTCCCAAATATCACTTTGCAGAATCCACAAAACAGTGTTAGCAAACTGCTTCATGAAGACAAAGATGTAACTCTGTGAGATGAATTCACAGATCACAAAGAAGTTTCTCAGAAGCTTCTTTCCAGTTTTTATCTGAGGATATTTCCTTTGTCACTGTAAGCTTCATTGCACTAAGAAATATCCCAATGCAGATTTCAAGAAAAGTGTTAGCAAACGGATCAATGAAAAGGAAAGTGTAACTCTGTGAGTTGCATTCACATCACAATGCAGTTTCTCAGAAAGCTTCTTTCTAGTTTTATCTGAGGATATTTCTTTTCACCATAGCCCTCCATGGGCTTCCAAATATCACTTTGCAGATTCCACAAGAACAGTGTTAGCAAACTGCTCCATGAAACGAAAGTGTAACTCTGTGAGATGAATTCACAGATCACAAAGAAGTTTCTCAGAAAGCTACTTTCTAGTTTTTATCTGAGGATATCTCCTTTGTCACCATAAGCTTCATTGCACTAAGAAGTATCCCATTGCAGATTTCAAGAAAACTGTGTTAGCAAACTGATGCCTGAAGAGAAATGTGTAACTCTGTGAGTTGCATTCACACATCACAGTGCAGTTTCTCAGAACGCTTCTTTCCAGTTTTTATCTGAGGATATTTCCTTTTTCACCATAGCCCTCAATGAGCTCCCAAATATCACTTTGCAGAATCCACGAACACAGTGTTAGCAAACTGCTTCATGAAGACAAAGTTGTAACTCGGTGAGATGAATTCACATATCACAAAGAAGTTTCTCAGAAAGCTACTTTCTAGTTTTTATTTGAGGATATTTCCTTTGTCACTGTAAGCTTCATTGCGCTAAGAAATATCCCAATGCAGATTTCAAGAAAACAGTGTTAGCAAACGGATCAATGAAAAGGAAAGTGTAACTCTGTGAGTTGCATTCACATGTCACAATGCAGTTTCTCAGAACGCTTCTTTCCAGTTTTTATCTGAGGATATTTCTTTTCACCATAGCCCTCAATGAGCTCCCAAATATCACTTTGCAAATTCCACAAGAACAGTGTTAGCAAACTGCTCCATGAAACGAAAGTGTAACTCTGTGAGATGAATTCACAGATCACAAAGAAGTTTCTCAGAAAGCTACTTTCTAGTTTTTATTTGAGGATATTTCCTTTGTCACCATAAGCTTCATTGTGCTAAGAAGTATCCCATTGCAGATTTCAAGAAAACTGTGTTAGCAAACTGATCTCTGAAGAAAAGTGTAACTCTGTGAGTTGCATTCACATCACAATGCAGTTTCTCAGAAGCTTCTTTCCAGTTTTTATCTGAGGATATTTCTTTTCACCATAGCCTCAATGAGCTCCCAAATATCACTTTGCAGAATCCACAAAACAGTGTTAGCAAACTGCTTCGTGAAGACAAAGATGTAACTCTGTGAGATGAATTCACAGATCACAAAGAAGTTTCTCAGAAGCTTCTTTCCAGTTTTTATCTGAGGATATTTCCTTTGTCACTGTAAGCTTCATTGCACTAAGAAATATCCCAATGCAGATTTCAAGAAAAGTGTTAGCAAACGGATCAATGAAAAGGAAAGTGTAACTCTGTGAGTTGCATTCACATCACAATGCAGTTTCTCAGAAAGCTTCTTTCTAGTTTTATCTGAGGATATTTCTTTTCACCATAGCCTCCATGGGCTTCCAAATATCACTTTGCAAATTCCACAAGAACAGTGTTAGCAAACTGCTCCATGAAACGAAAGTGTAACTCTGTGAGCTGAATTCACAGATCACAAAAGAGTTTCTCAGAAAGCTACTTTCTAGGTTTTATTTGAGGATATTTCCTTTGTCACCATAAGCTTCATTGCACTAAGAAGTATCCCATTGCAGATTTCAAGAAAACTGTATTAGCAAACTGATCTATGAAGAGAAAGTGTAACTCAGTGAGTTGCATTCACACATCCCAATGCGGGTTCTCAGAACATTTCTTTCCAGTTTTTATCTGAGGATATTTCCTTTTTCACCACAGCCCTCAATGAGCTCCCAAATATCACTTTGCAGAATCCACGAAAACAGTGTTAGCAAACTGCTCCATGAAACGAAAGTGTAACTCTGTGAGATGAATTCACAGATCACAAAGAAGTTTCTCAGAAAGCTACTTTCTAGTTTTTATTTGAGGATATTTCCTTTGTCACCGTAAGCTTCATTGCACTAAGAAATATCCCATTGCAGATTTCAAGAAAAGTGTGTTAGCAAACAGATGCCTGACGAGAAATGTGTAATTCTGTGAGTTGCATTCACACATGGCAATGTATTTTCTCAGAACGCTTCTTTCCAGTTTTTATCTGAGGATATTTCCTTTTTCACCACAGACCTCCATGGGCTTCCTAATATCACTCTGCCAATTCCACGAGAACAGTGTTAGCGAACCGCTTCATGAAGAGAGAGGTGGAACTCTGTGAGATGAATTCACACATCTGAAGGAAGATTCTCAGAAAGCTTCTTTCTAGTTTTTATTTGAGGATATCTCCTTTGTCACCATCAGCTTCATTGTGCTAAGAAGTATCCCATTGCAGATTTCAAGAAAACTGTGTTAGCAAACTGATCTCTGAAGAGAAAAGTGTAACTCTGTGAGTTGCATTCACACATCACAATGCAGTTTCTCAGAACGCTTCTTTCCAGTTTTTATCAGAGGATATTTACTTTTTCACCATAGCCTCAATGAGCTCCCAAATATCACTTTGCAGAATCCACGAAAACAGTGTTAGCAAACTGCTTCGTGAAGACAAAGATGTAACTCGGTGAGATGAATTCACATATCACAAAGAAGTTTCTCAGAAAGCTACTTTCTAGTTTTTATTTGAGGATATTTCCTTTGTCACCGTAAGCTTCATTGTGCTAAGAAATATCCCAATGCAGATTTCAAGAAAACAGTGTTAGCAAACGGATCAATGAAAAGGAAAGTGTAACTCTGTGAGTTGCATTCACATGTCACAATGCAGTTTCTCAGAATGCTTCTTTCCAGTTTTTATCTGAGGATATTTTCTTTTCACCATAGCCCTCCATGGGCTCCCAAATATCACTTTGCAAATTCCACAAGAAAGGTCTTAGCAAACTGCTTCATGAAGACAAAGTTGTAACTCTGTGAGTTGCATTCACAGGTCACAATGCAGTTTCTCAGAAAGCTACTTTCTAGTTTTTATTTGAGGATATTTCCTTTTCACCATAAGCTTCATTGCACTAAGAAATATCCCATTGCAGATTTCAAGAAAACTGTGTTAGCAAACTGATCTCTGAAGAGAAAAGTGTAACTCTGTGAGTTGAATTCACATCACAATGCAGTTTCTCAGAATGCTTCTTTCCAGTTTTTATCTGAGGATATTTCCTTTTTCACCACAGCCCTCAATGAGCTCCCAAATATCACTTTGCAGAATCCACGAAAACAGTGTTAGCAAACTGCTTCGTGAAGACAAAGTTGTAACTTGGTGAGATGAATTCACATATGACAAAGAAGTTTCTCAGAAAGCTTCTTTTATTTAGTTTTTATTTTTTGAAGATATTTCCTTTGTCACCGTAAACTTCATTGGGCTAAGAAATATCCCAATCCAGATTTGTAGAAAAGAGTGTTAGCAAGCAGATAAATGAAAACGAAAGTGTAAATCTGTGAGTTGCATTCACAGGTCACAATGCAGTTTCTCAGAATGCTTCTTTACAGTTTTTATTAGACGATATTTTCTTTTTCATCATAGTCCTCCATGGGCTTCCAACTATCACTTTGCAAATTCCACAGGAACAGACTAGGTGTGCGGCATCTTGAGATTAAAGGTGTAACTCTGTGAGATGAATTCACAGATCACAAAGAAGTTTCTCAGAAAGCAACTTTTTAGATTTTATTTGAGGATATATCCTTTGTCACCGTAAGCTTCATTGCTAAGAAATATCCCAATGCAGCTTTCTAGAAAAGAGTGTAAGCAAAGGGTTCAATGAAAATGAAAGAGTAACTCTGTGAGTTGCATTCACAGGTCAAAATGCAGTTTCTGAGAATGCTTCTTTCCAGTTTTTATCTGAGGATATTTTCTTTTTCACCATAGCTCTGCATTGGCTTCCAAATATCACTGTACAAATTCCACAAGAGCAGTCTTAGTGAATGGCTCCTTGAGGGGAAACGTGTAACTCTGTGAGATGAATTCACAGATCACAAAGAAGTTTCTCACAAACCTATTTTCTAGTTTTCATTTGAGGGTATTTCCTTTGTCACCATAAGCTTCATTGTGCTAAGAAGTATCCCATTGGAGATTTCAAGAAAACTGTGTTAGCAAACTGATCTCTGATGAAAAAAGTGTAAGTCCATGAGTTGCATTCATCCATCCCAATGAGGGTTCTCAGAACGCTTCTTTCCAGTTTTCATCTGAGGATATTTCGTTTTTCAGCATAGGCTTCAATGAGCTCCCGAATATCACTTTGGAGAATCCACAGAAACACTGTTAGCAAAATATTTCGTGCAAACAAAGATGTAACTCAGTGAGATGAAATCACAGATCACAAAGAAGTTTCTCAGAATACTACTTTCTAGTTTTTATTTGAGGATATTTCCTTTGTCACTGAAAGCTTCATTGCACTAAGAAATATCCCAATGCAGATTTCTAAAGAAGAGTGTTAGCAAATGGATCAATGAAAAGGAAAGTGTAACTCTGTGAGTTGCATTCGCAAGTCACAATGCTGTTTCTCAAAATGCTTCTTTCTAGTTTTTATTTGAGGATATATTCTTTTTCACCATAATGCTCCATGGGCTTCCAAATATCACTTTGCATTTTCCACAAGAACAGTCTTAGCGAACGGCTCCTTGAGGGGAAAGGTGTAACTCTCTGAGACGAATTCACAGATCACAAAGAAGTTTCTCAGAAAGCTCTTTCTAGTTTTTATTTGAGGATATTTCCTTTGTCACCATAAACTTCATGGCACTAAGAAGTATCCCATTGCACATTTCAAGAAAACTGTGTTAGCAAACTGATCTCTGAAGAGAAAAGTGTAAGTTCATGAGTTGCATTCACACATCCCAATGTGGTTTCCGAGAACACCTCTTTCCAGTTTTTATCTGAGGATATTTCCTTTTCACAATAACCCTCAATGAGACCCCAGTATCACTTTGCAGATTCCACAAAACAGTGTTAGCAAACTGCTACATGATGACAAATATATAACTCTGTGAAATGAATTCACAGATCACAAAGAAGTTTCTCAGAAAGCTCCTTTGTAGTTTTTATTTGAGGATATTTCCTTTGTCACCGTAAGCTTCATTGCACTAAGATGTATGCCATTGCAGATTTCAGAAAACTGTGTTAGCAAACTGATCTCTGATGAAAAAAGTGTAAGTCCATGAGTTGCATTCATCCATCCCAATGAGGGTTCTCAGAACGCTTCTTTCCAGTTTTCATCTGAGGATATTTCGCTTTTCAGCATAGGCTTCAATGAGCTCCCGAATATCACTTTGGAGAATCCACAGAAACACTGTTAGCAAACTGCTTCATGAAGACAAAGATGTAACTCAGTGAGATGAAATCACAGATCACAAAGAAGTTTCTCAGAATACTACTTTCTAGTTTTTATTTGAGGATATTTCCTTTGTCACTGAAAGCTTCATTGCACTAAGAAATATCCCAATGCAGATTTCTAAAGAAGAGTGTTAGCAAATGGATCAATGAAAAGGAAAGTGTAACTCTGTGAGTTGCATTCGCAAGTCACAATGCTGTTTCTCAAAATGCTTCTTTCTAGTTTTTATTTGAGGATATATTCTTTTTCACCATAATGCTCCATGGGCTTCCAAATATCACTTTGCATTTTCCACAAGAACAGTCTTAGCGAACGGCTCCTTGAGGGGAAAGGTGTAACTCTCTGAGACGAATTCACAGATCACAAAGAAGTTTCTCAGAAAGCTACTTTCTAGTAAATATTTGGGGATATTTCCTTTGTCACCATAAACTTCATGGCACTAAGAAGTATCCCATTGCACATTTCAAGAAAACTGTGTTAGCAAACTGATCTCTGAAGAGAAAAGTGTAAGTTCATGAGTTGCATTCACACATCCCAATGTGGTTTCCGAGAACACCTCTTTCCAGTTTTTATCTGAGGATATTTCCTTTTTCACAATAACCCTCAATGAGACCCCAGTATCACTTTGCGAATCCACAAAAAGAGTGTTAGCAAACTGCTACATGATGACAAATATATAACTCTGTGAAATGAATTCGCAGATCACAAAGAAGTTTCTCAGAAAGCTCCTTTGTAGTTTTTATTTGAGGATATTTCCTTTGTCACCGTAAGCTTCATTGCACTAAGATGTATGCCATTGCAGATTTCAGGAAAACTGTGTTAGTAAACTGATCTCTGAAGAGAAAAGTGTAAGTCCATGAGTTGCATTCACACAACCCAATGCGGGTTCTCTTAACGCTTCTTTCCAGTTTTCATCTGAGAATATTTCCTTTTTCACCATAGCACTCCTTGGGCTTCCAAATATCACTTTGCAAATTCCACAAGAACAATCTCAGTGAACGACTTCCTGAGGGGAATGGTGTAACTTTGTGAGATGAATTCACAGATCACAAATAAGTTTCTCAGAAAGCTACTTTGTAGTTTTTATTTGAGGATATTTCCTTTGTCACTGTAAGCTTCATTGCACTAAGAAATATCCCATTGCAGATTTCAAGAAAACAGTGTTAGCAAACTGATTTCTGAAGAAAAAGTGTAAATCCGTGAGTTCCATTCACACATCCCAATGCAAGTTCTCAGAACGCTTCTTTCCAGTTTTCATCTGAGAATATTTCCTTTTTCACCATAGCACTCCTTGGGCTTCCAAATATCACTTTGCAAATTCCACAAGAACAATCTCAGTGAACGACTTCCTGAGGGGAATGGTGTAACTTTGTGAGATGAATTCACAGATCACAAATAAGTTTCTCAGAAAGCTACTTTGTAGTTTTTATTTCAAGGTATTTCTTTTGTCACTGTAAGCTTCATTGCACTAAGAAGTATCCCATTGCAGATTTCAAGAAACTATATTAGCAAACTGATTTCTGAAGAAAAAAGTGTAAATCCGTGAGTTCCATTCACACATCCCAATGCAAGTTCTCAGAACGCTTCTTTCCAGTTTTTATCTGAGGATATTTCCTTTTTCACCATAGGCCTCAATGAGCTCCCAAATATCACTTTGCAGAATCCACGAAAACATTGTTAGCAAACTGCTTGGTGAATACAAAGATGTAACTCAGTGAGATGAATTCACATATCACAAAGAAGTTTTTCAGAAAGCTACATTCTAGTTTTTATTTGAGGATATTTCCTTTGTCACATTAAGCTTCATTGTACTAAGAAATATCCCAATGCAGATATCTAGAAAAGAGAGTTAGCAAACGGATCAATGAAAAGGAAAGTGTGACACTGTGAGTTTCATTCACTTGTCACAATGTACTTTCTTAGAATGCTTCTTTCCAATTTTCATCTGAGGATATTTTTTAACCATATCCCTCGAAGGGCTTCCAAATATCACTGTGTAAATTCCACAAGAACAGTCTTAGCAAACGGCTTCATAAGGGAAAAAGTGTAAATCCGTGAGATTAATTCACAGATCACAAAGAAGTTTCTCAGAAAGTAACTTTCTAGTTTTTATTAAGGATATTTCCTTTGTCACTGTAAGCTTCATTGCACTACGAAATATCCCAATGCAGATTTCAAGAAAACTGTGTTAGCAAACTGATCTCTGAAGAAAAAGTTTAAGTCCATGAGTTGCATACAGATATCCCAATGCGGGTTCTCACTACTCTTCTTTCCAGTTTTTATCTGAGGATATTTCCTATTTCACCATAACCCTCAAAGAGCTCCCAAATAACACTTTGCAGAATCCACAAAACAGTGTTAGCAAACTGCTTCATGAAGACAAAGGTATAACTCGGTGAGATGAATTCACATATCACAAAGAAGTTTCTCAGAAAGCTACTTTCTAGTTTTTATTTGAGGATAACTCCTTTGTCACCATAAGCTTCATTGCACTAAGAAGTATCCCATTGCAGATTTCAAGAAAACTGTGTTAGCAAACTGATCTCTGAAGAAAAATGTGTAAGTCCGTGAGTTGCATTCACACATCCCAATGTAATTTCTTAGCACACTTTTTTCCAGTTTTTATCTGAGGATATTTCCTTTTTCACCATAGCCCTCCATCGGCTTCCAAATATCACTTTGCAAATTCCACAAGAACAGTCTTAGCAAACTGCTTCATGAAGACAAAGGTATAACTCGGTGAGATGAATTCACAGATCACAAAGAAGTTTCTCAGAAAGTAACTTTCTAGTTTTTATTTGAGGATATTTCCTTTGTCACTGTAAGCTTCATTGCACTACGAAATATCCCAATGCAGATTTCAAGAAAACTGTGTTAGCAAACTGATCTCTGAAGAAAAAGTTTAAGTCCATGAGTTGCATACAGATATCCCAATGCGGGTTCTCACTACTCTTCTTTCCAGTTTTTATCTGAGGATATTTCCTATTTCACCATAACCCTCAAAGAGCTCCCAAATAACACTTTGCAGAATCCACAAAACAGTGTTAGCAAACTGCTTCATGAAGACAAAGGTATAACTCGGTGAGATGAATTCACATATCACAAAGAAGTTTCTCAGAAAGCTACTTTCTAGTTTTTATTTGAGGATAACTCCTTTGTCACCATAAGCTTCATTGCACTAAGAAGTATCCCATTGCAGATTTCAAGAAAACTGTGTTAGCAAACTGATCTCTGAAGAAAAATGTGTAAGTCCGTGAGTTGCATTCACACATCCCAATGTAATTTCTTAGCACACTTTTTTCCAGTTTTTATCTGAGGATATTTCCTTTTTCACCATAGCCCTCCATCGGCTTCCAAATATCACTTTGCAAATTCCACAAGAACAGTCTTAGCAAACTGCTTCATGAAGACAAAGGTATAACTCTGTGAGATGAATTCACAGAACACAAAGCAGTTTCTCAGAAAGCTTCTTTCCAGTGTTTATCTGAGGATATTTCCCTTTTCACTATAGCCCTCCATGGGCTTCCAAATATCTCTTTGCAAATTCCACAAGAACAGTCTTCGTGAACGGCTTCTGGAGGGGAAAGATGTAACTCGGTGAGATGAATTCACATATCACAAAGAAGTATCTCTGAAAGCTACTTTCTAGTTTTTATTTTAGGATATTTCCTTTGTCACCGTGAGCTTCATTGCACTAAGAAATTTCGCAATGCAGATTTCTAGAGAAGAGTGTTAGCAAATGGATCAATGAAAGGAAATTGTAACTCTGTGAGTTGCATTCACAGGTCACAATGCAGTTTCTCAGAACCCTTCTTTCCAGATTTTATCTGAAGATAATTTCTTTTTCATCATAGCCCTCCTTGAGCTTCCAAATATCTCTTTGCCAATTCCATAAGAACAGCCTTAGCGAATGACTTCTTGAGGGGAAAGGTGAATCTCTGTGAGATGAATTCACAGATCACAAAGATGTCTCTCAGAAAGCTACTTTTTAGTTTTTTTTTGAGGATATTTCCTTTGTCACTGTAAGCTTCATTGCACTAAGAAATATCCCAATGCAGATTTCTAGAAAAGAGTGTTAGAAAGCAGATCAATGAAAACGAAAGTGTAACTCTGTGAGTTGCATTCACAGCTCACAATGCAGTTTTTCAGAAAGCTTCTTTCCAGTTTTTATTTGATTATATTTTCTTTTCACCATAGCCCTCCAAGGGCCTCCAAATATCACTTTGCAAATTCCACAAGAACAGTTTTAGGCAACGGCTTTTTGAGGGGAAAGGTGTAACTCTGTGAGATGAATTCAAAGGTCACAAAGGAGATTCTCAGAAAGCTGCTTTCTAGTTTTTATTTGAGGATATTTCCTTTGTCACCGTAAGCTTCATTGCGCTAAGAAATATCCTAATGCAGATTTCAAGAAAACAGTGTTAGCAAACGGATGAATGAGAAGGAAAGTGTAACTCTGTGAGTTGCATTCACATGTCACTATGCAGTCTCTCAGAATGCTTCTTTCCAGTTTTTATCTGAGGATATTTTTTTTTCACCATAGCCTTCCATGGGCTCCCAAATATCACTTTGCCAATTCCACGAGATCAGTCTCAGCGAACCGCTTCATGGGGAAGGAGGTGCAACTCTGTGAGATGAATTCACAGATCACAAAGAAGTTTCTCAGAAAGCTTCTTTCTCATTTTTATTGGAGGATATTTCCTTTGGCCCTATAGTCCTCAAAGGGATCGGAAATATCCGTTCTCAGATTCCACAAAAACCAGGCTAGCCAACGGCTCCATGAAATACATTGATAACTCAGTGAGTTGAATTCACACATCACAAAGCAGTTTCTCAGAAAGCGTCTTTCTTTATTGAGCTGAGGTTATTTGTGGTCTTGGAGAGCCACCGCGTGTCTTATTGCAGATTCTGCGAAAACACTCTTAGCAAGCTTCTCAATGAAAACAATGATGTAACCCTGTGAGCTGAATTCACCCACACCAAAGAAGTTTCTGAGAAGGCTTCTCTGCAGATTTGTCTGATGTTCTTTCATTATTCACCATGGGATTCAAGGATATCCAGAATATCACTTCTGAGATTGCACAAAATCAGTGCTAGGAAACTCCCCCATGAAAGAGTGGTGTAACACTGTGAAATGAATTCACACATCTCAAAGTGGTTCCTCAGAAAGCTTGATCCCGGTTTTTCTCGGAGGATATTTCCTTTGTCCTTCTACTCTTCAAATCCATCCAAAATATCAGTTCTCAGAATCGACAAAAACAGGGCTAGAAAATGGCTGCACGAAATAGTGGTGTAACTGTGGGAGATGAAGTCACATATCAGAAAGCAATTTCTCAGAAAGCTTCTTTCACGTTTTTTTTCTGAGGCTATCTCCTTTGTCACTGTAAGCTGCAAAGCGCTAAGAAGTATCCCATTGCAGACTTCAAGAACACTGTGTTAGCAAACTGATCCCTGAAGAGAAAGGTGTAACTCTGTGAGTTGCATTCACACATCGCAATGCAGTTTCTCAGAATGCTTCTTTCCAGTTTTTATCTGAGGATATTTCCTTTTTCACTATAGGCCTCAATGAGCGCTGAAATATCACTTTGCAGAATGCACAAAATAGTGTTAGCAATCTGCTACAAGAAGGAAAAGGTGAAACTCTGTGTAATGAAGTCACACATCAGAAAGCAGTTTCTGAGAAAGCTTCTTTCACGTTATTATCTAAGGATATTTCCTTTTTCACCATAGGCCTCAAGGTGCTCCCTCATATCACTTTGTAGATTCCACGAAAACAGTGCTAGCAAATTGCTTCATGAAGTCAAAGTTGTAACTCTGTGAGATGAATTCACATATCAAAAAGCAGTTTCTCACAAAGCTTCTTTCACGTTTTTAATTGAGGATATTTCCTTTATCAGCGTAGGCCTCAATGCTGTCCAAAGTAGCCCTTCTTAGGTTCCTCAAAGACAGTGTTAATCGACTGCCCCATGAAACATAAGTGTAACTCTGTGGGATGAATTCAAACATCACAACGAAGTTTCTCAGAAAGCTTCTTTCTAGTTTTTATCTGAGGATATCTCCTTTGTCACCATCAGCTTCATTGCACTAAGAAGTATCCCATTGCAGATTTCAAGAAAACTGTGTTAGCAAACTGATGCCTGAAGAGAAATGTGTAACTCTGTCAGTTGCATTCATACATCGCAGTGCAGTTTTTCAGAACGCTTCTTTCCAGTTTTAATCTGAGGATATTTCCTTTTTTTGCTACTGCCCTCAATGAGCTCCCAAATATCACTTTGCAGAATCCACAAACACAGTGTTAGCAAACTGCTTCATGAAGACAAAGGTATAACTCAGTGAGATGAATTCACATATTACTAAGAAGTTTCTCAGAAAGCTACTTTCCAGTTTTTATTTGAGGATATTTCCTTTGTCACCGTAAGCTTCATTGTGCTAAGAAATATCCCAATGCAGATTTCAAGAAAACAGTGTTAGCAAACGGATCAATGAAAAGGAAAGTGTGACTCTGTGAGTTGCATTCACATGTCACAATGCAGTCTCTCAGAACGCTTCTTTCCAGTTTTTATCTGAGGATATTTCCTTTTTCACCATAGCCCTATGTGGGCTCCAAAATATCACTTTGCAAATTCCAGGAAAACAATCTTAGCGAACTGTTTGTGATGTGGCATTCCACTCAGGGAATTATACCTCTTTTCTCATAAGGCATGTTTCAACACTGCTCCTGTATAAGTGAAAAAGTGATATTTTTCAGTGTTTTGAAGACTATGGCAACAAGTGAAATATCCTGAAATAAAACCCAAAAGAAGCATTCCAAGAAACTGCTCTCTGTCGTTTGCATTCATTTCAGAGTGCTAAAGCTTACACTATGTTGCCCTTTTTGTAAATTCTGTCTTTGAGGAATCTTTGAAGGGATATTAAGTGACACCCAGAGGCTTGTGGTGAGAAAGGAAACATCTTCCGGTGAAAACTGGAGAGAAGCTTTAGGAGTAACTGCTTTGTGATGTGTGTATTCATCTCATACAGTTAAATCATTCTTTGAATTGAGGAGTTTGAAATCACTGTTTCTGTGGAACCTGAGAAAGGACATTTCGGAATGCTCTTAAGAATACACTGAAAAAGAAATACCCTCAGATAAAAACCAGAAGGAAACTTTCTGTGAAACTGCTCTAGGTCACGTGAATTCCACGCACACAGTTAAGCTTCTGTTTTCATTGAGCAGTATTCTAGCTCTGTTTTAGGTAAGTCAACTAAGGGATACTGGGAGCACATTGAGGCTTACTGTGAAAATGGAAATACTATCAGATAGATACTGGAGAAAATATTTCCGAGGAGTTACTTTGTGACGGGTACATTCCACTCACAGAGTTATACTTTTCTTCTCATAGAGGATTGGGCAATTCCATCTGGAGAAAAAGCTACCAGGGGACATTTGGGAGTATATGGATGGCTATGGTGAAAAAGGGAATATCCTCAGACATAAACTGGAGAGAAGTTTTCTGTGAAACTGCTTTGTGATAGATATGTCTCTTCATCTCACATAGATAAAACTTTCTTTCCATTATGCAGTTTTAAATCTGCATCATGGACGGATTCATGAAAGGACATTCGGGAGCCCATTCAGGCCTGTCGGAAATAGGAGATAACTTCAGATAAAAACTGGAGAGAAGCCTTCTGTGAAAGTGCTTTGTGATATGTGAATTCCACTCAGGAAATTACATCTCTTTTCTCAAAAGGCAGTGTGTGAACACTGTTCCTGTAAAATTCAAAAAGTGTTATTTTGCAGTGCACAGAAGATTATGGTGAAAAGTGAAATATCCAGAAATAAAACCTGGAAAGAAGCATTCCAAGAAACTGCTGTCTGACGTGTGCATTCATTTTAGAGAGTTAAAGCTTACACTACGTTGCCCGGTATGGAAACTCTGTCTTTGAGGAATCTGTGAAGGGTTATTAAGTGGCATCCAGAGTTTTGTGGTAAGAAAGGAAACGTCTTCGGATGAAAACTGGACAGAAGCTTTTGGAGCAACTGCTTTGTGATGTGTATACTCGTCTCATAGAGTGAAATCATTCTTTGGATTGAGCAGTTTGAAATCACTGTTTCAGTGGAACCTGAGAATGGACATTTGGTAAGGCTCCTAAGAATATGTTGAAAAAGCAATACACTCTGGAAAAAAACAGAAGGAACTTTCTGTGAAACTGCTCTAGGTCACAGAAATTTCACTCACACAGTTAAACTTCCATTTTCATAGAGCAGTATTCTAACACTGTTTTAGGTTAGACAGCTAAGGGATACTTGGGAACACTTTCAGGCTTACGGTGAAAACGGAAATGTCTTCAGATAGATAGATACTGGAGAGAAGATTTCCGAGGAGTTACTTTGTGATGTGTCCAATCCATACACAGAGTTATACCTTTCTTCTCATAGAGGATTGGGGAATCCCATTTGCAGAAAATGCTACCAGGGTACATTAGAGGGTATATGGACGGTTATGGTGAAAAATGTATTACTTTCAGACAAAAACTGGAAAGAAGCTTTCTGAGAAACTGCTTTGGGATAGATATATCTATTTATCTCACATAGATAAAACTTTCTTTCTATTAAGCAGTTTTGAAACTGCTTCATGGATGGATTTGCGAAGAGACATTCAGGAGCACATTCAGGCCTGTGGGGAAATAGGAGATATCTTCAGATAAAAATTGGAGAGAAGCTTTCTGAGAAACTGCTTGGTGATGTGTGCATTCCATTCAGGGAGTTATACCTTTTTTCTCACAAGACAGTGTTTGAACACTGTTACCGTAAACCTGAAAAAGTGATATTTTGCAGCGCATTGAAGACTATGGTGAAAAGTGAAATATCCTGAAATAAAAGTCAGAAAGAAGCGTTCCAAGAAACTGTTCTCTGACGTGTGCATTAATTTCAGGGAGTTAAAGCTTACAATATCTTGCCCAGTTTGGAAACTCTGTCTTTGAGGAATCTGTGAAGAGATACTAAGTGGCTCCTGGGGGCTTGTGGTGAGAAAGAAAACGTCTTCTGATGAAAGCAGGAGAGAAGCTTTCTGAGCAACTGCTTTGTGATGTGTGTATTCATCTCATAGAGTTAAATCATTCTTTGGATTGAGTAGTTTGAAATCACTGTTTCTGTGGAACCTAAGAACATGTGGAAATGCTCTTAAGAATATGCTGAAAAAGAAATACTCTCCAATAAAAAGCAGAAGGAATCTTTCTGAGAAACTGCTCTAGTCACGTGAAATACACTCACGCAGTTAAGCTTCTATTTTCATTGAGCAGTATTCTAGCGCTGTTTTAGGATAGTCAGCTAAGGGATACTTGGGAGCACTTTGATGCTTACAGTGAAAACGGAAATATCTTCAGCTAGATACTGGAGAGAAGATTTCCAAGGAGCTGCTTTGTGATGTGTGCATTCCATTCACAGAGTTATACTTTTCTTCTCATAGAGGATTGTGGAATCCTGTTTGGAGAAAAATGTACCAGGGGACATTCGGAGTATATGGACGACTGTGATGAGAAAGGAAATATCCTCAGAAAAAACTGGAACGAAGTTTTCTGTGACACTGCTTTCTGAAAGATATGTTTATTCATCCCACATAGATAAAACTTTCTTTCTATTATGCAGTTTTGAAACTGTCATGGACGGATTTGTGAAAGAATATTTGGGAGCACGTTCATGCCTGAGGGGAAATAGGAGATATCTTCAGATAAAAACTGGAGAGAAGCTTTCTGAGAAACTGCTTTGTGATGTGTGCATTTCATTCAGGGAGTTATACCTCTTTTCTTATAAAGCAGTGTTTGCACACTGTTCCTGTAAAAGTGAAGAAGTGATTTTTTGCAGCACATTGAAGACTATGGTGAAAAGTCAAATATCCGGAAATAAAACCCAGAAAGAAGCATTCCAAGAGACACTCTCTGACATTTGCTTTCATTTCGGAGAGTTAAAGTTTACACTATGTTGCCCAGTTTGGAAACTCTGTCTTTGAGGAATCTGTGAAGGAATATTAAGTGGCGCCCGGTGCCCTGTTGTGCGAAAGGAAACGTCTTCAGATGAAAACTGGAGAGAAGCTTTCGGAGCAACTGTTTTGTGATGTGTGTATTCATCTCATAGACTTAAATCATTCTTTGGATTGAGCAGTTTGAAATCACTGTTTCTGTGGAACCTGAGAAAGGACATTTGGAAATGCTCTTAAGAATATGCTGAAAATGAAATATTCTCCAATAAAAAGCAGAAGGAATCTTTCTGACAAACTGCTGTAGGCCACATGAAATACACTCACACAGTTAAGTTTCTGTTTTCATTGAGCAGTATTTTAACACTGTTTTAGGTTAGTCAGCTAAGGGATACTCGGGAGCACTTTGATGCTTATAGTGAAAATGGAAATATCTTCAGGTAGATACTGGAAAGAAGCTTTCCGAGGAGCTGCTTTGTTTTGTGTGCATTACACTCACAGAATTATACTTTCCTTCTCATAGAGGATTGGGGAATCCATTTGGAGAAAAAGCTACCAGGGGTCATTTGTGAGTACATGGATGGCTATGTTGAATAAGGAAATATCCTCAGATAAAACCTGGAAAGATTTCTGTGAAACTGATTTTTGATAGATATGTTTATTCATCTCAGATAGATAAAACTTTCCTTATATTAGGGAGTTTGGCCACTCCGTCATGGATGGATCAGCGAAGGGATAATCAGGAGCACATTCAGATGTACAGTGAAAGAGGAGATATTTTCAGATAAAAACTGGATAGAAGGTTTATGAGAAACTGCTTTCTGATGTGTGTATTCATCTCATGGAGTTAAATCATTCTTTGGATTGAGCAGTTTGAAATCACTGTTTCTGTGGAAGATGAGAAAGGACATTTGGGAACGCTCTTAAGAATATGCTGAAAAAGAAATACCCTCCGATAAAAACCAGAAGGAAACTTTCTGTGAAACTACTCTATATCACATGAATTCCACTCACACAGTTAAGCTTCTGTTTTCATTGAGCAGTATTCTAACACTGTTATAGGTAAGTCAACTAATGGATACTCGAGTGCTTTAAGGCTTGTGGTGAAAACAGAAATATCTTCAGATAGATACTGGAGAGAAGATTCTGACATGTGCACTCCACTCACATAGTTATACTTTTCTTCTCATAGAGAACTGTGAAATCCCGTTTGATATAAAAAGCTACCAACAGACATTCGAAAGTATATCGGCGGCCATGGTGAAAAAGGAAATATTCTCAGACAAAAACTGGAAAGAAGCTTTCTGTGAAACTGCTTTGTGATAGATATATCTGTTCACCTCACATAGGTAAAACTATCTATCTATTACACAGTTTGAAACTGCGTCATGGATGGATTCGTGAAGGGACATTAGGGAGCACATTCATGCCTGTGGAGATAGGAAATATCTTCAGATAAAAACTGGATAGAAGCTGTCTGATAACCTGCTTTGTGATGTATGCATTCCATTCAGGGAGTTATACCTCTTTTCTCATAACACAGTGTTTGAACACTGTTCCTGTAAAACTGAAAAAGTGATATTTTGCAGTGCACAGAAGAGTATGGTGAAAAGTGAAATATCCGGAAATAAAACCCAGAAAGAAGTGTTGCCAGAAACTGCTCTCTGACGTGTGCATTCATTTCAGAGAGTTAAAGCTTACCTGACGTTGCCCAGTTTGGAAACTATGTCTTTTAGCAATCTGTGAAGGGGTATTAAGTGGGGCCTAGAGGCTTGTGGTGGGAAAGGAAACATCTTCTGATGAAAACTGGAGAGAAGCTTTTGGAGCAACTGCTTTGTGGTGTGTGTATTCATCTCATAGAGTTAAATCATTCTTTGGATTGAGCAGTTTGAAATCACTGTTTCTGTGGAACCTGAGAAAGGATATGTGGGAACGCTCTTAAGAATATCGTGAAAAAGAAATACCCTCCTATAAAAACCAAATGGAAACTTTCTGAGAAACTGCTTTAGGTCATGTGAGGTCCACTCGCACAGTTAAGCTTCTGTTTTCATTGAGCAGTATTCTAACACTGTTTTAGGTTAGTCACCTAAGAGATACTTGGAGGCGTTTTCAGGCTTATGGTGAAAACGGAAATATCTTCAGATAGATACTGGAGAGAAGATTTCTGAGGAACTGCATTGTGATGTGTGCATTCCACTCACAGAGTTTTACTTTTCTTCTCATAGAGGATTGGGTAATCCCGTTTGGAGTAAACGCTACCAGGGACATTCGGGTGTATATGGACGGCTATGGTGAAAAAGGAAATATTTTGAGACAAAAACTGGAAAGAAGTTTTCTGTGAAACTGCTTTGTGATAAAGATGTCTCTTCATCTCACATAGATTAAACTTTATTTCTATTATGCAGTTTTGAAATGACGTCATCGACCGATTCACGAAGGGACATTCAGGGCACATTCAGGCCTGTGGGGAAATAGGAAATACCTCCAGATGGAAACCAGAGAGAAGCTTTCTGAGAAACTGCTTTGTGAAGTGCGAATTCCACTCATGGAGTTATACTTCTTTTTCATAGGGAGTGTTTGAACACTGTTCCTGTAAAACTGAAAAAGTGATAATTTGTGACTCATTGAAGACTATGGCGAAAAGTGAAATATCCTGAAATAAAACCCAGAAAGAAGCATTCCAGGAAACTACTTTCTGACATGTGCATTCATTTCAGAGAGTTAAAGCTGACACTATATGGCCAATTTTGGAAACTCCGTCTTTGAGGAATCTGTGAAGGGATATTAAGTGGCACCCAGAGGCTTGTGGTGAGAATGGAAACCTCTTCCGATGAAAACTGGAGAGAAGCTTTTGGAGCAACTGCTTTGTGATGTGTGTATTCATCTCATAGAGTTACATCATTCTTTGGATTGGGCAGTTTGAAATCACTGTTTCTATGGAACTTGAGAAAGGACATTTGGGAACGCTCTTAAGAATATGCTGAAAAAGAAACGCCCTCTGATAAAAACTGAAGAAAACTTTCTGTGAAATTGCTCTCAATCACGTGAAGTTCACTGGCACAGTTAAGCTTCTGTTTTCATTGAGCACCATTCTAACAGTGTTTTAGGTTAGTCAGCTAAGGGATATTTGGGAGTCCTTTGAGGCTTACGATTAACACGGAACTATCTTCAGATAGTTACTGGTGAGAAGATTTCTGAGGATCTGTTTTGTGACATGTGCATTCCACTCACAGAGTTATACTTTTCTTCTCATAGAGGATTGGGAAATGCCGTTTGGAGAAAATGCTACCAGGGGACATACAGTAGTATATGAACTGCTATGGTGAAAAAGGAAATATCCTCAGACAAAAACTGGAAAGAAGCTTTCTGTAAAACTTTTTTGTGATTGATATGACTATTCATCTCACTTAGATTAAACTTTCTTTCTATTACGCAGTTTTGAAACTGTGCATGGACCATTTCGTGAAGGGATATTCGGAGCACATACAGGCCTGTGGGGAAATAAGAAATATCTTCAGATGAAAACTGGAGAGAATCTTTCTGAGAAACTGCTTTTTGATGTGTGCATTCCCCTCAGGGAGTTATATCTCTTTTCTCATAAGGTAGTGTTTGAACACTGTTCCTGAAAATCAAAATTGATATTTTGCAATGCATTGAAGACTATGGCTAAAAGTGAAATATGCTGAAATAAAACCCAGAAAGAAGCATTCCAAGAGACACTCTCTGACGTTTGCTTTCATTTCATAGAGTTAAAGCTTACACTACGTTGCCCAGTTTGGAAACTCTTTGAGGAATCTGGGAAGGGATATTAATTGGAGCCCGGAGGCTTCTGGTGAGAAAGGAAACATCTTCCAATGAAAACATCAGAGAAACTTTCAGAGAAACTGCTTCGTGATGTGTGTATTCATCTCATAGACTTAAATCATTCTTTGGATTGAGCAGTTTGAAATCGCTGTTTCTGTGTAACCTGATAAAGGACATTTAGGAACGCTCTTAAGAATATGCTGAAAAAGAAACCCTCTGATAAAAACCAGAAGGGAACTTTCTGTGAAACTGCTCTAGGTCACATTCATTTCAGAGAGTTAAAGCTTACACTACGTTGCCCAGTTTGGAAACTCTGTCTTTGAAGAATCTGTGAAAGAAATTAAGTGGCGCTCTGAGGCTTGTGGTGAGAAAGGAAACGTCTTCCGATGAAAACTGGAGAGAAGCTTTTGGTGCAACTACTTTGTGATGTGTGTATTCATCTCACCGAGTTAAATCATTCTTTGGATTGAGCCGTTTGAAATTATTGTTTCTGTGGAACCTGAAAAAGGACATTTGGGAACGCTCTTAAGAATAGGCTGAAAAAGCAATACCCTCCGATAAAACCAGAAGGAAACTTTCTGTGAAACTGCTCTAGTTCATGTGAAGTCCACACTCACATTTAAGCTTCTGTTTTCATTGAGTGGTATTTTAACACTGTTTTAGGTGAGTCAGCTAAGGGATTCTTGGTAGTGCTTTGAGGCTTATGGTAAAACCGAAATTATCTCCAGATAGATACTGGAGAGATGATTTCCGAGGAGCTGCTTTGTGACGTGTGCATTCCACTCACAGAGTTATACTTTTCTTCTCATTGAGGACTGGGGAATGCCGTTTGGAGGAAGAGTTACCAGGGGACCTTCGGGAGTATATGGACCACTATGGTGATAAAGGAAATATCCTCAGACAAACACTGGAAAGAAGCTTTCTGTGAAAATGCTTTGTGATAGATATGTCTATTCATCTCAGATAGATAAAACTTTCTTTCTATTGTGCAGTATTGAAACTGCGTCACAGACGGATTCACGAAGGGACATTCGGGAGCACATTCAGGCCTGTGGGGAATTAAGATATATCTTCAGATTAAAACAGGAGAGAAGGTTTCTGAGAAACTGCTTTGTGATGTGCATTCCACTCAGTTAGTTATATGCTGAAAAAGAAATACCCTCCGATAAAAACCGGAAGGAAACTTTCTGTGAAACTGCTCTAGGTCATGTGAGGTCTACTGACACAGCTAAGCTCCTGTTTTCATTGAGCAGTATTCTAACACTGTTTTAGGTTAGTAAGCTAAGGGATACTCGGGAGTGCTTTGAGGCTTATGGTGAAAAGGAAATATCTTCAGATAGATACTGGAGAGAAGATTTCGGAGGAGCTGCTTTATGATGTGTGCATTGTACTCACAGACTTATATTTTTCTACTCATAGAGGACTGGGGAATCCCATTTGGAGAAAAAGCTACCAGGGGACATTCGAGAGTATATGGAAGACTATGATGAAAAGGAAATATCCTCAGACAAAAACTGGTAAGAAACTTGATGTGAAACTGTTTTTTAATAGATATGCCTATTCATGTCACATAGACATAACTTTCTTTCTATTACGCAGTTTTGAACCTGTGTAATGGACGGATTCATGAAGGGATATTTGGGAGCACCTTCAGGACTGTGGGGAAATAGGAAATATCTTCAGATAAAACTGGAGAGAAGCTTTCTGAGAAACTGCTTTGTGATGTGTGCATTCCACTCAGAGAGTTATACCTCTTTTCTCATAAGGCAGTGTTTGAACACTGTTCCTGTAAAACTGAAAAAGTGATATTTTGCAATGCATTGAAGACTATGGCAAAAGTGAAATATCCTGAAATAAAACCCAGAAAGAAGCATTCCAAGAAACTGCTCTCTGACGTGTGCATTCATTTCAGAGAGTTAAAGCTTACACTACGTTGCCCAGTTTGGAAACTCTGTCTTTGAAGAATCTGTGAAAGAAATTAAGTGGCACTCTGAGGCTTGTGGTGAGAAAGGAAACGTCTTCTGATGAAAACTGGAGAGAAGCTTTTGGTGCAACTGCTTTGTGATGTGTGTATTCATCTCATAGAGTTAAATTATTCTTTGGATTGAGCCGTTTGAAATTATTGTTTCTGTGGAACCTGAAAAAGGACATTTGGGAACGCTCTTAAGAATAGGCTGAAAAAGCAATACCCTCCGATAAAACCAGAAGGAAACTTTCTGTGAAACTGCTCTAGTTCATGTGAAGTCCACACTCACATTTAAGCTTCTGTTTTCATTGAGTGGTATTTTAACACTGTTTTAGGTGAGTCAGCTAAGGGATTCTTGGTAGTGCTTTGAGGCTTATGGTAAAACCGAAATTATCTCCAGAGAGATACTGGAGAGATGATTTCCGAGGAGCTGCTTTGTGACGTGTGCATTCCACTCACAGAGTTATACTTTTCTTCTCATTGAGGACTGGGGAATGCCGTTTGGAGGAAGAGTTACCAGGTGACCTTCGGGAGTATATGGACCACTATGGTGATAAAGGAAATATCCTCAGACAAACACTGGAAAGAAGCTTTCTGTGAAAATGCTTTGTGATAGATATGTCTATTCATCTCAGATAGATAAAACTTTCTTTCTATTGTGCAGTATTGAAACTGCGTCATGGACGGATTCATGAAGGGATATTTGGGAGCACATTCAGGCCTGTGGGAAATAGGAAATATCTTCAGATAAAACTGGAGAGAAGCTTTCTGAGAAACTGCTTTGTGATGTGCATTCCACTCAGTTAGTTATATGCTGAAAAGAAATACCCTCAGATAAAACCAGAAGGAAACTTTCTGTGAAACTGCTCTAGGTCATGTGAGGTCTACTGACACAGCTAAGCTCCTGTTTTCATTGAGCAGTATTCTAACACTGTTTTAGGTTAGTCAGCTAAGGGATACTCGGGAGTGCTTTGAGGCTTATGGTGAAAACGGAAATATCTTCAGATAGATACTGGAGAGAAGATTTCGGAGGAGCTGCTTTGTGATGTGTGCATTCCACTCACAGAGTTATACTTTTCTTCTCATAGAGGATTGGGGAATCCCATTTGGAGAAAAAGCTACCAGGGGACATTCGAGAGTATATGGAAGACTATGATGAAAAAGGAAATATCCTCAGACAAAAACTGGTAAGAAACTTGATGTGAAACTGTTTTTTAATAGATATGCCTATTCATGTCACATAGACATAACTTTCTTTCTATTACGCAGTTTTGAACCTGTGTAATGGACGGATTCATGAAGGGATATTTGGGAGCACCTTCAGGACTGTGGGGAAATAGGAAATATCTTCATATAAAAACTAGAGAGAAGCTTTCTGAGAAACTCCTTTGTGATGTGTGCATTCCACTCAGAGAGTTTTACCTCTTTTCTCATAAGGCAGTGTGTGAACACAGTTCCTGTAAAACTGAAGAAGTGATATTTTGCAACCCTTTGAGGACTATGGCGAAAAGTAAATATCCTGTAATAATACCAAGAAAGAAGCATTCCAAGAAACAGTTCTCTGACGTGTGCATTCATTTCAGAGAGTAAAGCTTACACTACGTTGCCCAGTTTGGAAACTCTGTCTTTGAGGAATCTGCGAAGGGATATTAAGTGGCACCCAGAGGCTTGCGATGAGAAAGGAAATGTCTTTCAATGAAAACTGGAGAGATGTTCTCACAGCAACTGCTTTGTGATTTGTGTATTCACCTCATAGAGTTAAATCATTCTTTGGATTGAGCAGTTTGAAATCACTGTTTCTGTGGAACCTGAGAAAGTACATTTGGGAATGCTCCTAAGAATATGTTGAAAAAAAATACCCTCTGATAAAAGCCAGAAGGAAACTTTCTGTGAAACAGCTCTAGATCACATCAAGTGTACTCACACAGTTAATCTCCCGTTTTCATTGAGCAGTATTCTAACACTGTTTTAGGCTAGTCAGCTAAGGAATACTCAGGAGAGCTTTGGGGCTTATGGTGAAAACGGAAATATCACCAGAAAGACACTGGAGAGAAGATTTCCGAGGAGCTGCTTTGTGACGTGTGCATTCCACTCAGGGCGTTATACCTCTTTTCCCATAATGAGTGTTTGAACACTGTTCCTGTAAAACTGAAAAAGTGATATTTTGCAGTGCATGAAAACTATGGCGACAAATGATATATCTGGAAAGAAAACCCAGAAAGAAGCATTCCAAGAAACTGCTCTCTGATGTGTGCACTCATTTCAGAGAGTTAAAGTTTACACTATGTTGCCCAGTTTGGAAACTTAGTCTTTAAGAAATCTGTGAAAGGATATTAAGCGGCGCCCGGAGGCTTGTGGTGTGAAAGGAAATGACTTCCGATGAAAACTGGAGAGAAGCTTTCGGAGCAACTGCTTTGTGATGTGTGTATTCATCTCATAGAAATAAATCGTTCTTTTGATTGAGGTGTTTGAAATCACTGTTTCTGTGGAACTTGAAAAAGGACATTTTGGAAGGCTCTTAAGAATATGCTGAGAAAGAAATACCCCCCGACAAAAACAGAAGGAAACTTTCTGTGGAACTGCTCTAGGTCATGTGAAGTCCACTCGCACAGTTAAGCTTCTGTTTTCATTTAGCAGTATTCTAAAACTGTTTTAGGAGAGTCAGCTAAGGGATACTCGGGAGCGCTTTGAGGCTCACGGTGAAAATGGAAATATCTTCAGATAAATACTGAAGGGAATATTTCTGAGGAACTGCTTTGTGACGTGTGCATTCCACTCACAGAGTTATGCTTTTCTTCTCATAGAGGATTGGGGAATCCCGTTTGGAGAAAAAGTTACCAGAGGACATTCTGGAGTATAGGATGGCTATGGTGAAATAGGAAATATCCTCAGACAAAAACTGGAAAGAAACTTTCTGTGAAACTACTTTGTGACAGATATGTCTATTCATCTCACATAGATAAAACATTCTTTCTATTACACAGTTTTGAAACTGCCTAATGGATGGATTCGCCAAGGGACATTCGGGACCACATTCAGGAATGTGGGGAAATAACAGATATCTTCATATAAAAGCTGGAGAGAAGCTATCCGAGAAACCACTTTGTGATGTGTGCATTCCCCTCAGGGAGTTATACGTCTTTTCTCATAAGGCAGTGTTTTAACACTATTCCTGTAAAATGGAAAAAGAGATATTTTGCAGTGCATTGAAGACAATGGCAAAAAGTGAAATATCCTGAAATAAAACCCAGAAAGAAGTGTTCCAAGAAACTGCTCTCTGATGTGTGCATTCATTTCAGAGAGTTAAAGCTTACACAACGTTGCCCAGTTTGGAAACTCTGTCTGTGAGGAATCTGTGAAGGGATATTAATTGGCACTCAGAGGCTTGTGGTGAGAAAGGAAATGTCTTCTGACGAAAACTGGAGAGAAGCTTTTGGAGCAACTACTTTGTGATGTGTGTATTCATCTCATAGAGTTAAATTATTCTTTGGATTGAGCAGTTTGAAATCCCTGTTTCTGTGGAACCAGAGAAAGGACATTTGGGAATGCTGTTAAGAATATGCTGAAAAAGAAATACACTCCGATAAAAAACAGAAGGAAACTTTCTCTGAAACTGTTCTAGGTCACGTGAAGTCCACTCACACAGTTAAGCTTCTGTCTTCAGTCAACAGTATTCTAATACTGTTTTAGGTTAGTCAGCTAAGGGATACTAGGGAGCGCATTGAGTCTTACAGTGAAAACGGAAATATCTTCAGATAGATACTGGAGAGAAGAATTCCGAGGAGCTGCTTTTTGACATGTGCATTCCACTCACAGAGTTATACTTTTCTTCTCCTTGAGGATTGGGGAATCTCGTTTAGAGAAAAACCTAGCAGGGGACATTCTAGAGTATATGGACGGCTATGTTGAAAAAGGAAATATCCTGAGACAAATATTTGAAAGAAGCTTTCTGTGAAACTGCTTTGTGATAGACATGTCTATTCATTTCACATAGATAAAACGTTCTTTCTATTATGCAGTTTTGAAACTGCGTCATGGACCAATTCACGAAGGGACATTTGAGAGCACTTTCAGGCCTGTGGGGAAATAGGAAACATCTTCAGATTAAAACTGGAGACAAGCTTTCTGAGGAACTGCTTTGTGATGTGTGCATTCCACTCAGGGAGTTATACCTCTTTTCTCATAAGGCAGTGTTTGAACACTGTTCCTGTAAAACTGAAATAGTGATATTTTGCAGCACTTTGAAGACTATGGCAAAAAGTGAAACATCCTGAAATAAAACCCAGAAAGAAGCATTTCAAGAAAATGCTCTCTGACGTGTGCATTCATTTCAGAGAGTTAAAGCTTACACTACGTTGCCCAGTTTGGAAACTCTGTCTTTGAGGAATCTATGAAGGGATATTAAGTGTCACCTTGGGGCTGTGGTGTGAAAGGAAACGTCTTCTGATGAAAACTGGAATGAAGATTTTGGAACAACTGCTTTGTGATGTGTGTATTCATCTCATAGATTTAAATCTTTCTTTGGATTGAGCAGTGAAATCACTGTTTCTGTGGAACTTGAGAAAGGACATTTGGGAACGTTCTTAAAAATATGCTGAAAAAGAAATACCCTCTGATAAAAACCAGAAGGAGGGTGGCGGAGAAAGATGGCCAAACAGGAGTAGCTCAATTCTCCAGCTCCCAGCAGGAGTGACACAGAAGACAGGTGATTTCTGCATTTTCAACTGAGGTACTGTGTTCATCTCACTAGGGATTGCTGGACAATCGGTGTTGGTCAGCTGCTGCAGCCCGACCAGCGAGAGCTGAAGCAGGGCGAGGCATCACCTCAACTGGGAAGTGCATGGGGAAGGAAATTCCTTTTCTTAGCAAGGGGAACTGAGACACACAACACCTGGAAAATCGGGTAACTCCCACTCCATTACTGTGCTTTATCAAGGGTCTTAGCAAACGGGCACACCAGAAGAGTATATCCCACACCTGGTTGGGAGGGTCCCACACCCACAGAGCTTCCCTCATTGCTAGCACAGCAGTCTGCGATCTAACTGCAAGGCAGCAACGAGGTTGGGGGAGGGTTGCCTGCCATTGCTGAGGCTTAAGTAGGTAAACAAAGCCCTGGGAAGATCAAACTGGGTGGAGCTCACAGCAGCTCAAGGAGGCCTGCCAGCCTCTGTAGACTCCACCTCTGGGGACAGGGCACAGCTAAACAACAACAACCACAACAACAACAAAAGCAGCAGAAACCTCTGCAGATGCAAGCGACTCTGTCTGACAGCTTTGAAGAGAGCGGTGGATCTCCCAACACGGAGGTTGAGAAGTGAGAACAGACAAACTGCCTGCTCAAGTGGGTCCCTGACCCCAGAGTAGCCTAACTGGGAGACATCCTCCACTAGGGGCAGACCGACACCCCACACCTCACAAGGTAGAGTACACCCCAAGAGGAAGATTCCAAAGCAAGAATCAGACAGGTACACTCGCTGTTCAGCAGTATTCTGTCTTCTGCAGCCTCTGCTGCTGACACCCAGGCAAACAGGGTTTGGAGCGGACCTCAAGCAATCTCCAACAGACCTACAGCTGAGGGTCCTGACTGTTAGAAGGAAAACTAACAAACAGGAAGGACACCCACACCAAAACCCCATCAGTATGTCACCATCATCAAAGACCAGAGGCAGATAAAACCACAAAGATGGGTAAAAAGCAGGGCAGAAAATCTGGAAATTCAAAAATAAGAGCACATCTCCCCCTCCAAAGGAGCGCAGCTCATCGCCAGCAAGGGATCAAAGCTGGATGGAGAATGACTTTGATGAGATGAGACAAGAAGCCTCCAGTCCATCAAACTTCTCAGAGCTAAAGGAGGAATTATGTACCCAGTGCAAAGAAACTAAAAATCTTGAAAAAAGAGTGGAAGAATTGATAACCAGAATAATTAACACAGAGAAGGCCATAAACGAATGGACAGAGATGAAAATCATGATACAAGAAATACGTGACAAATGCACAAGCTTCTGTAACTGACTCGATCAACTGGAAGAAAGAGTTTCAGCGATTGAGGATCAAATGAATGAAATGAAGTGAGAAGAGAAAACTAAAGAAAAAAGAAGAAAAAGAAATGAACAAAGCCTACAAGAAGTATGGGATTATGTAAAAAGACAAAATCTACGTCTGATGGGGGTGCCTGACAGTGAGGGGGAACGGAACCAAGTTGGAAAACACTCTTCAGGATATCATCCAGGAGAACTTCCCCAACCTAGTAGGGCAGGCCAACATTCAAATCCAGGAAATACAGAGAACACCACAAAGATACTCCTCGAGAAGAGCAACTCCAAGACACATAATTGCCAGATTCACCAAAGTTGAAATGAAGGAAAAAATATTAAGGACAGCGAGAGGGAAAGGTCGGGTTACCCACAAAGGGAAGCCCATCAGACTAAAAGCAGATCTCTCGGCAGAAACTCTCCAAGCCAGAAGAGAGTGGGGGCCAATATTTAACATTCTTAAAGAAATGAATTTTAATCCCAGAATTTCATATCCAGCCAAACTAAGTTTCATCAGTGAAGGAGAAATAAAATCCCTTACAGATAAGCAAATGCTTAGAGACTTTGTCACCACCAGGCCTGCCTTACAAGAGACCTTGAAGGAAGCACTAAACATGGAAAGGAATAACGGGTACCAGCCATTGCAAAAACATGCCAAAATGTAAAGACCATTGAGGCTAGGAAGAAGCTGCATCAACTAACGAGCAAAATAACCAGTTAATATCATAATGGCAGGATCAAGTTCACACATAACAATATTAACCATAAATGTAAATGGACTAAATGCTCCAATTAAAAGACACAGACTGGCAAACTGGATAAAGAGTCAAGACCCATCAGTCTGCTGTATTCAGGAGACCCATCTCACATGCAGAGACATACATAGGCTCAAAATAAAGGGATGGAGGAAGTTCTATCAAGCAAATGGAGAACAGAAAAAAAGCAGAGGTTGCAATACTAGTCTCTGATAAAACAGACTTTAAACCATCAAAGATCAAAAGAGACAAAGAAGGCCATTACATAATGGTAAAGGGATCAATTCAACAGGAAGAGCTAACTATCCTAAATATATATGCACCCAATGCAGGTGCACCCAGATTCATAAAGCAAGTCCTTAGAGACTTACAAAGAGACTTAGACTCCCATACAATAATAATGGGAGACTTCAACACCCCACTGTCAACATTAGACAGATCAACGAGACAGAAAGTTAACAAGGATATCCAGGAATTGAACTCATCTCTGCAGCAAGCAGACCTAATAGACATCTACAGAACTCTCCACCCCAAATCAACAGAATATACATTCTTCTCAGCACCACATCACACTTATTCCAAAATTGACCACATAATTGGAAGTAAAGCACTCAGCAAATGTACAAGAACAGAAATTATAACAAACTGTCTCTCAGACCACAGTGCAATCAAACTAGAACTCAGGACTAAGAAACTCAATCAAAACCGCTCAACTACATGGAAACTGAATAACCTGCTCCTGAATGACTACTGGGTACACAATGAAATGAAGGCAGAAATAAAGATGTTCTTTGAAACCAATGAGAACAAAGATACAACATACCAGAATCTCTGGGACACATTTAAAGCAGTGTGTAGAGGGAAATTTATAGCACTAAATGCCCACAAGAGAAAGCAGGAAAGATCTAAAATTGACACTCTAACATCACAACTAAAAGAACTAGAGAAACAAGAGCAAATACATTCAAAAGCTAGCAGAAGGCAAGAAATAACTAAGATCAGTGCAGAGCTGAAGGAGACAGAGACACAAAAACTCTTCAAAGAATCATTGAATCCAGGAATTGGTTTTTTGAAAAGATCAACAAAATTGACAGACTGCTAGCAAGACTAATAAAGAAGAAAAGAGAGAAGAATCAAATAGATGCAGTAAAAAATGATAAAGGGGATATCACCACCGACCCCACAGAAATACAAACTACCATCAGAGAATATTATAAACACCTCTACGCAAATAAACTAGAAAATCTAGAAGAAATGGATAATTTCCTGGACACTTACACTCTCTGAAGACTAAACCAGGAAGAAGCTGAATCCCTGAATAGACCAATAGCAGGCTCTGAAATTGAGGCAATAATTAATAGCCTACCAACCAAGAAAAGTCCAGGACTAGATGGATTCACAGCTGAATTCTACCACAGGTACAAGGAGGAGCTGGTACCATTCCTTCTGAAACTATTCCAATCAATAGAAAAAGAGGGAATCCTCCCTAACTCATTTTATGAGGCCAACATCATCCTGATACCAAAGCCTGGCAGAGACACACACAAAAAAGAGAATTTTAGACCAATATCCCTGATGAACATCGATGCAAAAATCCTCAATAAAATACTGGCAAACCGGATTCAGCAGCACATCAAAAAGCTTATCCACCATGATCAAGTTGGCTTCATCCCTGGGATGCAAGGCTGGTTCAACATATGCAAATCAATAAACGTAATCCAGCATATAAACAAAACCAAAGACAAAAACCACATGATTATCTCAATAGATGTCGAAAAGACCTTTGACAAAATTCAACAGCCCTTCATGCTCAAATCTCTCAATAAACTCGGTATTGATGGAATGTGTCTCAAAATCATAAGAGCTATTTATGACAAACTCACATCCAATATCCTACTGAATGGGCAAAAACTGGAAAAATTCCCTTTGAAAACTGGCACAAGACAGGGATGTCCTCTCTCACCACTCTTATTCAACATAGTGTTGGAAATTGTGGCTAGGGCAATCAGGCAAGAGAAAGAAATAAAGCATATTCAGTTAGGAAAAGAGGAAGTAAAATTGTCCCTGTTTACAGATGACATGATTGTATATTTAGAAAACCCCATTGTCTCAGCCCAAAATCTCCTTAAGCTGATAAGAAACTTCAGCAAAGTCTCAGGATACAAAATTAATGTGCAAACATCACAAGCGTTCTTATACACCAGTAACAGACAGACAGAGAGCCAAATCATGAATGAACTTCCATTCACAATTGCTTCAAAGAGAATAAAATACCTAGGAATCCAACTTACAAGGGATGTAAAGGACCTCTTCAAGGAGAACTACAAACCACTGCTCAGTGAAATAAAAGAGGACACAAACAAATGGAAGAACATACCTTGCTCATGGATAGGGAGAATCAATATTGTGAAAATGGCCATATTGCCCAAGGTAATTTATAGATTCAATGCCATCCCCATCAAGCTACCAATGACTTTCTTTACAGAATTGGAAAAAACTGCTTTAAAGTTCATATGGAACCAAAAAAGAGCCCGCATCTCCAAGACAATCCTAAGTCAAAAGAACAAAGCTGGAGGCATCATGCTACCTGACTTCAAACTATACTACAAGGCTACAGTAACCAAAACAACAGGGTACTGGTACCAAACAGAGATATAGATCAATGGAACAGAACAGAGTCCTCAGAAATAATACCACACATCTACAGCCATCTGATCTTTGATAAACCTGATAAAAACAAGAAATGGGGAAAGGATTCCTTATTTAATAAATGGTGCTGGGAAAATTGGCTAGCCATAAGTAGAAAGCTAAAACTGGATCCATTCCTTACTCCTTATATGAAAATTAATTCAAGATGGATTAGAGACTTAAATGTTAGACTTAATACCATAAAAACCCTAGAAGAAAACCTAGGTAATACCATTCAGGACATAGGCATGGGCAAGGTCTTCATGTCTAAAACACCAAAAGCAACAGCAACAAAAGCCAAAATTGACAAATGGGATCTCATTAAACTAAAGAGCTTCTGCACAGCAAAATAGATTACCATCAGAGTGAACAGGCGACCTACAGAATGGGAGAAAATTTTTGCAATCTACTCATCTGACAAAGGGCTAATATCCAGAACCTACAAAGAACTCAAACAAATTTACGAGAAAAAAACAACCCCATTAAAAAGTGGGCAAAGGATATGAACAGATATTTCTCAAAAGAGGACATTCATACAGCCAGCAGACACATGAAAAAATGCTCATCATCACTGGCCATCAGAGAAATGCAAATCAAAACCACAATGAGATACCATCTCACACCAGTTAGAATGGCAATCATTAAAAAGTCAGGAAACAACAAGTGCTGGAGAGGATGTGGAGAAATAGGAACACTTTTACACTGTTGGTGGGATTGTAAACTAGTTCAACCATTATGGAAAACAGTATGGCGATTCCTCAAGGATCTAGAACTAGAAGTACCATATGACCCAGCCATCCCATTACTGGGTATATCCCCAAAGGATTACAAATCATGCTGCTATAAAGACACATGCATACATATGTTTATTGCGGCACTATTCACAATAGCAAAGACTTGGGATCAACCCAAATGTCCATCAGTGACAGACTGGATTAAGAAAATGTGGCACATATACACCATGGAATACTATGCAACCATAAAAAAGGATGAGTTCGTGTCCTTTGTAGGGACATGGATGCAGCTGGAAACCATCATTCTCAGCAAACTATCACAAGAACAGAAAACCAAACACCGCATGTTCTCACTCATAGGTGGGAACTGAAAAATGAGATCACTTGGGTTTGGGAAAGGGAACATCACACACCTGGGCCTATCACGGGGAGGGGAGAGGGGAGGGATTGCATTGGGAGTTATACCTGATGTAAATGACAAGTTGTTGGGTGCTGACGAGTTGATTAGTGCAGCACACCAACATGGCACAAGTATACATATGAAACAAACCTGCACGTTATGCACATGTACCCTAGAACTTAAAGTATAATAAAAAAAGAAAACACATTGATAAAAGAAATTGAAGACACAAATAAAACAAAAGGCATCCCCCCCAAAAAAAAGAACATGCTGAAAAAGAAATACCCTCCAATGAAAACCAGAAGGAAGCTTTCTGTGAAACTGTTATGTGTCATGTGAATTCCACTTGCATAGTTAAGCTTCTGTTTTCACTGAGCAGTATTATAACACTCTTTTAATTTAGTCAGCTAAAGGATACTGGGGAACGCTTTGAGGCTTATGGTGAAATGGAAATATCTTCAGATATAAACTGGAGAGAAGATTTCTGAGGAGCTGCTTTGTGACGTGTGCATTCCACTCACAGAATTATACCTTTCATCTCATAGAGAACTGGGGAATCCCTTTTGAAGAAAAAGCTACCAAGGGACATTCGGGAGTATATGGACGGTTATGGTGAAAAAGGAAATACCCTCAGACAAAAGCTGGAAAGAAGTTTTCTGTGAAACTGCTTTGTGATAGATATGTTTATTCATGTCACATAGATAAAACTTTCCTTACATTATGCAGTTTGGAAACTTCATCATGGATGTATCTGCGAAGGGACATTCAGGAGCACTTTCAGGCGTATGGTGAAAAAGGAGATGTCTTCAGATAAAAACTGCATAGAAGCTTTCTAAGAAAATGCTTTGTGATGTGTGTATTCCACTCAGGGAGTTATACCTCTTTCCTCATATGGCAGTGTTAGAACACTGTTCCTGTGAAACTGAAAATGTAGTATGTCGGAGCACTTGGAAGACTATGGCGAAAAGTAAAATTTCCTGCAATAAAACCCAGAAGGAAGCGTCTCAAGAAACTGCTCTCTGATATATACATTCATTTCACAGAGTTAAAGCTTACTCTATATTGCCCAGTTTGGAAACTTTGTCTTTGAGGAATCTGTGAAGGGATATTAAGTGGAGAGTGGAAGCTCATGGTGATAAAGGAAATGTCTTCCGATGAAAACTGGAGAGAAGCATTCTGAGTAACTGCTTTGTGATGTGTGTATTCTTCTCATAGAGTTAAACAATTCTTTGGATTGAGCAGTTTGAAATCACTGATTTTGTGGAATCTGAGGAAGGACATTTGGGAACACTCCTTAGCATATGGAGAAAGAAATATCCTCAGGTAAAATTCAGAAGGAAGCTTTCTGTGAAAATGCTCTGTGATGTCTTCATTCCTCTCGCTCATTAAGCCTCTCTTTTCATTGAGCAGCTTTCTAACCCTGTTTATGTTTAGCATGTGAAGTGATATTCAGGAGCACTTTGACGCTTATGGTGAAAAAGGAAGTATGTTCAGACCGAAACTGGGGAGAAGTTTTCCAAGGAACTGCTCTGTGACGTGTGCATTCCACTCAAAGTGTTATACCTCTCTTCTCATACAGCATCGGGAAACCCTTTTGGAGAAAAAGGTACCAAGTGATATTTGGGAGCATGTTGATGCCTATAGTGAAAAGGGAAATAGCCTCAGACAAAAACTGGAAAGAAGCTTTCTATGAAACTGCTCTGTGATATGTGCATTCATCTCACATAGATAAAGCTTTGTTTACATTACGCAGCTTGGAGACTCTGTCATGGACGGATTCATGAGGTGATATCTGGGAGCACATTCAGGACTATAGTGAAAAAGGAAATATCTTCAGATAACAACTGGAAAGAAGCTTTCTGTGAATTTGCTTTATGTTATGTTTGTTCATCTCACATAGATAAAGCTTTCTTTACATTATGCAGCTTGTAAACTCCATCATGGATTGATCCGTGAAGGGATATTCGGGATCACATTCAGGCCTATGGTGAAGAATGGAATATCGTCAGATAAAAACTGAAGGACATTTGGGAAAGATTTTAGAATATCCTAAAAAAGAAATAACCTCAGATAGAAACCAGAACGAAACTTTCTGTGAAACTGCTCTGTGTCACATGAATTCCGACCACACAGTTAAGCTTCTTTTTTCATTGATCAGTATTCAAAGACTGTTTTTGTTTAGTCTGTGAAGGGATAATCGGGAGTGCTCTGAGGCTTACAGTGAAAAAGGAAATATCTTCAGATAGAAACTGGAAAGAAGCTTTCCGAGGAGCTGTTTTGTGACGTGTGCATTCCAGTCACAGAATTATAACTTTCTTCTCATAGAGGATTGGGGAATCCCTTTTGGAGAAAAAGCTACCAGGGGACATTCGGGAGTATTTGGATGACTACGGTGAAAAAGGATATATGCTCAGACAAACATTGGAAAGAAGATTTCTGTGAAACAGCTTTGTGATAGATATGTTTATTCATCGCACATAGATGAAACTTTACTTATATTATGGAGTTTGGAAACTCCATTGTGGATGGATCGGTGAAGGGACATTCAGGAGAACCTCCAGGACTGTGGTGAAAAAAGAGATATCTTCAGAAAAAAACTGGAGAGAAGCTAGAAACGGATCCATGACAGGACATTCAAGAGCATATTCAAGCCTATGGTGAGAAACAAAATCTCTTCAGATAAAACTGGAGAGAAGCTTTCTGAGAAATTGCTTTGTGGTGTGTGCATTCCAATCAGGGAGTCATACCTCTTTTCTCATTAGGCAGTGTTTGAACACTGTTCCTGTAAAACCGAAAAAGTGGTATTTCTGATCGCCTTGAATACTATGGTGAAGTGAAATATCCTCAAATAGAACCCAGAAAGAAGCATTCCAAGAAACTGCTCTCTGATATGTGCATTCATTTCACAGAGTTAAAGCTTACACTCCGTTGCCCAGTTTGGAAGCTCTGTCTTTGAGAAATCTGCGAATGGATATTAAATGGTACCTGGAGGCTTGTAGTGAGCAAGGAAATGTCTTCCAATGAAAACTGGAGAGAAGTTTTCTGAGCAAGTGCTTTGAGATGTTTGTATTCATCTCATAGAGTTAGAACGTTCTTTGGATTGTGCAGTTTGAAATCACTGTTTCTGTGGAATCTGAGGAAGGATATTTGGTAACGCTCTTTTGAATATGGAGAAAGAAATATCCTCCAATAGAAACCAGAAGGACGCTTTCTGTGAAATTGCTATGCATCATGTTAATTACTCAGTTAAACTTCCTTTTTCACTGAGCAGTTTTCTAACACTGTTTATGTTAACGTGCGAAGGGAGATTCCGGAGCGCTGTGAGGCTTATGGTGAAAAAGGAAATATATTCAGATAGAAACTGGAAAGAAGCTTTCTGTGAATCTGGTTTTTGCTATGTTTATTCATCTCACATAGATAAAGCTTTCTTTACATTACATAGCTTGGAATCTCTGTCATGGATGGATTTGCGAAGGGACACATGGCAGGACATTCAGAACTATGGTAAAAATGGAAATATCTTCACATAAAAACTGGAAAGAAGCTTTCTGTGAATCTGGTTTTGCTAGTTTTATTCATCTCACATACATAAACTTTCTTTATATTACACAGCTTGGAAACTCTGTCATGAACTCATCTGTGAAGGGAAATTTGGGAGCACATTGAGGAATGTGGTGAAAATTGAAATATCTTCAGATAAAAACTGGAGAGAAGCATTCTGAGAAACTGCTTTATGTTGTGTACATTGCACTCAGGGAGCTATACTTCTTTTCTCATAAGGCAGTGTTTGAATACAGTTCCTGTAAAACCGAAAAAGTAAAATTTCAGAGAGCATTGAAGACTATGGTGAAAATTGAACTATCCTCAAATAAAACCCAGAAAGAAGCGTTTCAAGAAGTTACTCTCTGATATATGCATTCATTTCACAGAGTTAAATCTTACTGTACATTGCCCAGTGTGGAAACTGTGTTTTTGAGGAATCTTTGAAGGGATATTAGTGTCGCCCAGAGGCCTGTGGTGAGCAAGGAAATGTCTTCTGTTGAAAACTGGAGGAAAGCTTTCTGAGCAACTGCTTTGTGATGTCTGTATTCATCTCATAGAGTTAAATCATTCTTTGTATTGAACAGCTTGAAATCACTGTTTCTTTGGAACCTGAGAAAGGCCATTTGGGAGCAGTCTTTAGCATATGTTGAAAAAGAAATACCCTCAGATAAAAACCAGAAGGAAGCTTTCTGTGAAACTGCTCTGTGCTGTGTGAATTCCATTCACACAGTTCAGTTTCTCTTTTCATTGAGCAGTATTCTAACTTTGTTTTTGTTTAGTCTATGAAGAGATATTCATTAGCACTTTAAGGCTTATGGCAAAAACGGAAATATCTTCAGACAGAAACTAGAGAGAAGCTTTCCGAGAAACTGCATTGTGAAGTGTGCATTCCACTCACAGAGTTATACTTTTCTTCAATTAGAGGATTGGTGAACGTCTTTTGCACAAAAAGCCATTAAGGGACATTTGGGAGTACATGGACGGCTATAGTGAAAAATGAAATATCCTCAGACAAAAACTGGAAAGAAACTTCCTGTGAAACTGCTTTATGATAGATATGTTTATTCATCTCACATAGAGAAAACTTTCTTTATGTTATGCAGTTTGGAAACTCCGTCATGGACGGATTGGCAAAGGGATATTCAGGAGTACATTCAGGCCTATGGTGAAAAAGGAAATATCTTCAGATAAAAAATTGAGAGAAGCTTTCTTAGAAATTGCTGTGAGATGTGTGCGTTCCACTCCGGGAGTTATACTTCTTTTCTCATAAGGCAGTGTTTGAACACTGTTCCTGTAAAACCGAAAAAGTGATGTTTCAGAACTCAATGAAGAACATGGCCAAAAGTGAAATACCCTCAAATAAAATCCGAAAGTAGCATTCCAAAAAGCTGCTCTCTGATATGTGCATTCATTTCACAGAGTTAAAGCTTACTCTACATTGCCCAGTTTGAGAAATCTGTCTTTGAGAAATCTACAAGGGGATATTAAGTGGAGCTCAGAGGCCAGTGGTGAACAAGGAAATCTATTCCGTTGAAAACTGTTGAGAAGCTTTGTGAGCAACAGCATGTGATGTGTGTTTTCATCTCATAAAGTTAAATCATTCTTTGGATTGAGCAGTTTGAAATCACTCTGTGGAACCTGAGAAAGGACATTAGGGAACGCTCTTTAGAATATGTTGAAAAAGAAATACCCTCAGATAAAAACCAGAAGTAAGCTTTCTGTGAAACTGCTCTGCATCGTGTGAATTCCACTCACACAATTAAGCTTCTCTTTTCATTGAACAATATTGTACCATTGTTTTTGTTTAGTCTGCAAAGGGATATTCGGGAGTGCTTTTAGGTTTATGGTGAAAACGGAAATATCCTCAGATAGAAACTGGAGAGAAGCTTTCTGAGCAATAGCTTTGTGACATGCGAATTCCACTCACAGAGTTATACCTTTCTACTCCTAGAGGATTGGGGAATCACTTTTAGAGAAAAAGCTACCAAGGGACATTCGGGAGTACATGGGCGGCTATGATGAAAAAGGAATTATGCTCAAACAAAAACTAGAAAGAAGCTTTCTGTGAAACTGCTTTGTAATAGATAAGTTATTCACCTCAAATTGTTAAAAGTTTCTTTATATAATGCAGTTTGGAAACTCTGTCATGGATGGATGCACGAAGTGACATTCGGGAGCACATTCAGCATTATGGTGAAAATGGAAATATCTTCAGATAAAAACCGGAAAGAAGCTTTCAGAGAAACTGCTTTGTGATGTGTGAATTCCTCTCACTCAGTTAAGCTTCTCTTTTCATTGAGCAGTTTTCTAACACTGTTTATGTTTAGCGTGCAAAGGGATATTCAGGAACACTTAGAGGCTTATGGTGAAAAAGGAAATATGTTCAGGTAGAAACTGGAGAGAAGCTTTCAGAGAAACTGTTTTGTGATACGTGCATTCCACTCAGGGAGTTATACCTCTTTTCTCATAAGGCAGTGTTTGAACACTGTTTCTGTAAAAGAAAAAAGTGATATTTCGGAGAGCATCAAAGACTATGGTGGAAAGTGATATATCCTCAAATAAAACCCAGAAGGAAGTGTTCCAAGAAACTGTTCTCGGATATGTGCATTCATTTCACAGAGGTAAAGTTCACTTTATATTACCCAGTTGAAATTCTGTCTTTGAGAAATCTGTGAAGGGATATTAAGTGGCACCCAGAGGCATGTGGTGAGCAAGGTAACGTCTTCCATTGAAAACTGGAGAGAAGCATTCTGAGCAACTGCTTTGTGATGTGTGTATTCATCTCAGAGAGTTAAATCATACTTTGATTGAGCAGTTTGAAATCACTCTTTCTGTGGAATCTGAGGAAGGACATTTGGGAAGGCTCTTTGAATATGAAGAAAGAAATATCCTCAGATAAAAAAAGAAGGAAACTTTCTGTGAAACTACTATGTGTCGTGTGAATTCCTCTCACTAAGTTAAGCTTCTCTTTCCAATGAGCAATTTTCTAACACTGTTTATGTTTAGCGTGTGAAGGGATATTAAGGAGTGCTTTGAGGCTTAAGGTGAAAAAGGAAATCTGTTCAGATAGAAACTGGAGGGAAGTTTCTTTTTTCATTGAGCAGTATTCTGCAACACTTTTTAGTTTAGTCTGCAAAGGGATATTTGGGAGCGCTTTGAGGCTTATGGTGAAAAAGTAAATATCTTCAGATAGAAACTAGAAAGAAGATTTCTGGGGAACTGCTTTGTGACATGTGCATTCCACTCACAGAATTTTACCTTTCTTCTCATAAAGGATTGGGTAATCCCTTTTGGAGAAAAAGCTACCAGGGAACATTTGGGAGTATATGGATGGCCATGGTGAAAAAGGGAATATCCTCAGACAAAAACTGCAAAGAAGCTTTCTGTGAAACTGCTTTGTGATAGATATGTTTATTCATCTCACATAGATAAAACTTTCTTTCTATTATGCAGTTTTGAAACTGCGTCATGGACAGATTCAAGAAGGGACATTCGGGAGCACATTCAGGCCTATGGTGAAATAGGAAATATCTTCAGATAAAACTGGAGAGAAGCTTTCTGAGCAACTGTTTTGTGATGTGTGTATTAGTCTCATAGAATTAAACCATTCTTTGGATTGAGCAGTTTGAAATCACTGTTTCTGTGGAATCTGAGGAAGGACATTTGGGAAGGCTCTTTGAATATGAAGAAAGAAATATCCTCAGATAAAAAAAAGAAGGAAACTTTCTGTGAAACTGCTCTGTGTCATGAATTCCACTCACAGTTAAGCTTCTTTCATTGAGCAGTTTTCTAACACTGTTTATGTTTAGCTGAAGGGATATTCAGGAGTGCTTTGAGGCTTAAGGTGAAAAGGAAATATGTTCAGATAGAAACTGGAGAAGTTTCTTTTTCATTGAGCAGTATTCTGCAACACTTTTTAGTTTAGTCTGCAAAGGGATATTTGGGAGCACATTCAGGACTATGGTGAAAAGTAAATATCTTCAGATAGAAACTAGAAAGAAGATTTCTGGGGAACTGCTTTGTGACATGTGCATTCCACTCACAGAATTTTACCTTTCTTCTCATAAAGGATTGGGTAATCCCTTTTGGAGAAAAAGCTACCAGGGAACATTTGGGAGTATATGGATGGCCATGGTGAAAAAGGGAATATCCTCAGACAAAAACTGCAAAGAAGCTTTCTGTGAAACTGCTTTGTGATAGATATGTTTATTCATCTCACATAGATAAAACTTTCTTTCTATTATGCAGTTTTGAAACTGCGTCATGGACAGATTCAAGAAGGGACATTCGGGAGCACATTCAGGCCTATGGTGAAATAGGAAATATCTTCAGATAAAAACTGGAGAGAAGCTTTCTGAGCAACTGTTTTGTGATGTGTGTATTAGTCTCATAGAATTAAACCATTCTTTGGATTGAGCACTTTGAAATCACTGTTTTTGTGGAATCTGAGGAAGGACATTTGGGAACACTCCTTGGAATATGGAGAAAGAAATATCCTCAGATAAAATCCAGAAGGAAGCTTTCTGTGAAACTGCTCTGTGTCATTAATTCCTCTCTGTCAGTTAGGCATCCATTTTCATTGAGCAGTTTTCTAACCCTGTTTATGTTTAGCGTGTAAAGGGATATTCAGGAGTGCTTTGAGGCTTATGGTGAAAAAGGAAATATGTTCAGACCGAAACTGGAGAGAAGCTTTCCGAGGAACTGCTTTGTGACGTGTGCATTCCACTCACAGTGTTATACTTCTCTTCTCATACAGCATCGGGGAAACCCTTTTGGAGAAAAGGTACCAGGTGATATTCGGGAGCATGTTGTTGCCTATGGTGAAAAGGGAAATAGCCTCAGACAAAAGCTGGAAAGAAGTTTTTTTATGAAACTGCTCTGTGGTATGTGTATTCATCTCACATAGATAAAGCTTTCTTTACATTACACAACTTGGAAACTCTGTCATGGACAGATCTGTGAAGGGACATTCGGGAGCACATACAGGACTATGGTGAAAAAGGAAATCTATTCAGATAAAATCTGGATAGAAGCTTTCTATGAATCTGCTTTTTGCTATGTTTATTCATCTCACACAGGTAAAGTTTTCTTTATATTACGCAGCTTCCAAATTCCATCATGGACGGATCTGCGAAGGGATATTCGGGATCACATTCTGGCCTATGATGAAGAAGGAAATATCTTCAGATAAAACCTGGAGAGAAGCTTTCGTAGAAACTGCTTTGTGATATGTACATTCCACTTAGGGAGTTATACCTCTTTTCTCCTAATTCAGTGTTTGAACACACTGAAAAAGTGATATTTCAGAGCGTATTGAAGAATATGGCAAAAAGTGATACATCCTCAAATAAAATCCAGAAAGAAGCGTTCCAAGAAACTACTCTCTGATATGTGCATTCATTTCACAGAGTTAAAATATACTCTACATTGACCACTTTGAAAAATCTGTCTTTGAGGAATCTGTGAGGGGATATTAAGTGGCACCCAGAGACCTGTGGTGAGCAAGGAAATCTCTTCTGTTGAAAACTGTAGAGAAACTTTCTGAGCAACTGCCTGTGATGTGTGTTTTCATCTCATAGAGTTAAATCAATTGTGGATTGAGCATTTTGAAATCACTGTTTCTGTGGAATCTGAGAAAGGACATTTGGGAAGGCTCTTTAGAATATCCTGAAAAAAGAATAACCTCAGATAGAAACCAGAAGGAAGCTTTCTGTGAAACTACTCTGTGTTGCATGAATTCCACTCGCACAGTTAAGCTTCTCTTTCCATTGAGCAGTATTCTAACACTCTTTTTGTTTAATCTGCAAAGGGATATTCAGGAGTGCTTTGAGGCTTATGGAGAAAAAGGAAATAACTTCAGATACAAACTGGAGAGAAGCTTTCCGAGGAGCTGCTTTGTTACATGTGCATTCCACTCACAGAATTATACCTTTCTTCTCATAGAGGATTGGGAAGTCCCTTTTGGAGAAAAAACTACCAAGGGACATTCGAGAGTATATGGATGGCTATGGTGAAAAAGGAAATATCCTCAGACAAAAACTGGAAAGAAGATTTCTGTGAAACTGCTTAGTGATAGATATGTTTATTCATCTCACATAGATAAAACTTTCCTTATATTACACAGTTTTGAAACTCCGTCATGGATGGATCTGCAAAGGGATATTCGGGATCACATTCTGGCCTATGATGAAGAAGGAAATATCTTCAGATAAAACTGGAGAAGCTTTCTGAAACTGCTTTGTGATATGTACATTCCACTCAGAGTTATACTTTTCTCATAAGGCAGTGTTTGAACACACTGAAAAGTGATATTTCAGAGCATTGAAGACTATGGAAAAGTGAAATATCCTCAAATAAAACCAGAAAGAAGTTCCAAGAAACTACTCTGATATGTGCATTCATTTCACAGAGTTAAAATTACTCTACATTGCCAGTTTGGAAACTCTGTCTTTGAGGAATCTGTGAAGGGACATTCGGGAGCACATTCAGGCCTATGGTGAAAAGGAAATATCTCAGATAAAACTGGAGAGAAGCTTTCTGAGCAACTGCTGTGATGTGTGTATTCATCTCATAGAGTTAAATCAATTGTGGATTGAGCAGTTTGAAATCACTGTTTCTGTGGAATCTGAGAAAGGACATTTGGGAACGCTCTTTAGAATATCCTGAAAAAGAAATAACCTCAGATAGAAACCAGAAGGAAGCTTTCTGTGAAACTGCTCTGTGTCATGAATTCCACTCGCACAGTTAAGCTTCTCTTTCATTGAGCAGTATTCTAACACTTTTGTTTAATCTGCAAAGGGATATTCAGGAGTGCTTTGAGGCTTATGGTGAAAAAGGAAATATCTTCAGATAGAAACTGGAGAAGCTTTCTGAGGAGCTGCTTTGTGATGTGTGTATTCCACTCACAGAATTATACCTTTCTTCTCATAGAGGATTGGGAATCCCTTTTGGAGAAAAAACTACCAAGGGACATTCGAGAGTATATGGATGGCTATGGTGAAAAAGGAAATATCCTCAGACAAAAACTGGAAAGAAGATTTCTGTGAAACTGCTTTGTGATAGATATGTTTATTCATCTCACATAGATAAAACTTTCTTTCTATTACACAGTTTTGAAACTGTCATGGACAGATCTGTGAAGGGACATTCGGGAGCACATTCAGGCCTATGGTGAAAAAGGAAATATCTTCAGATAAAAACTGGAGAGAAGCTTTCTGAGAAACTGTTTTGTGATGTGTGCATTCCACTCAGGGTGTTATACCTCTTTTCTCATAAGACAGTGTTTGAACAATGTTCCTGTAAAACTGAAAAAGGAATATTTCGGAGCGCAGGGAAGACTAAGGTGAAAAATGAAATATCCTGAAATAAAACCCAGAAAGAAGTTTTCAAAGAAACAGCTCTCTGAAATGTGCATTCGTTTCAGAGAGTCAAAGCTTACTCTACATTTCCCAGTTTGGAAAGTCTGTTTTTGAGGATTCTGTGAAGGAATATTAAGTGGTGACTGGTGGCCTAGTGGTGAGCAAGGAATTGTCATCCGTTGTAAATTGGAGAGAAGCTTTCTGAGCAACTGCTTTGTGATGTGTGTATTCATCTCATAGAGTTAAATCATTGTTTGGATTGAGCACTTTGAAATCACTCTCTCTGTGGACCTGAGAAAGGACATTTGGGAACTCTCTTAAGAATATGCTGAAAATGAAATATCCTCCGTTAAAAACCCGAAGGAAGCTTTCTGTGTAACTGCTCTGTGTCATGTGAATTTCACTCACAGAGTTAAGCTTCTCTTTTCATTGAGCAGTATTCTAACACTGTTTAAGTTTAATCAGCTAAGGGATACTTGGGAGCACTTTGAGGCTTATGGTGAAAAGGAAATATCTTCAGATAGATACTGGAGAGAAGATTTCCGAGGAGCTGCTTTGTGACATGTGCATTCCACACACAGAGTTTTACTTTTCTTCTCATAGAGAATTGGGGAATGCTTTTTGGAGGAAAAGCTACCGGGGACATTCGGGGGTATATAGATGGCTATGGTGAAAAAAGAAATATCCTCAGTCAAAAACTGGAAAGAAGCTTTCTGTGAAACTGCTTTGTGATAGATATGTTTATTCATCTCACATGGATAAAACTTTCTTTCTATTACACAATTTTGAAATGCCGTAATGGACAGATTTGCAAAGGGACATTCAGAAACACATTCAAGCCTATGGTGAAATAGGAAATATCTTCAGATAAAAACTGGAGAGAAGCTTTCTGAGAAACTGGTTTGTGATGTGTGCACTCCACTCAGGGAGTGATACCTCTTTTCTCATAAGGCAGTGTTTGAACACTGTTCCTGTAAAACTGAAAATGTGATATTTCAGAGCACATTGAAGACTATGGCGAAAAGTGAAATATCCTTAAATAAAACCCAGAAAGAATCGTTCCAAGAAACTGCTCTTTGATATGTGTATTCATTTCACAGAGTTAAAGCTTACTCTACATTTCCCAGTTTGGAAACTCTGTCTTTGAGGAATCTGTGAAGGGATATTATGTAGCGCCTGGAGACTTGTGGTGAGCAAGGAAACACCTTCTGATGAAAACTGGAGAGAAGCTTTCTGAGCAACTGCTTTGTGATGTGTGTATTCATCTCATAGAGTTAAACCATTCTTTGGATTGAGCAGTTTGAAATCACTGTTTTTGTGGAATCTGAGGAAGGACATTTGGGAACACTCCTTAGAATATGGAGAAAGAAATATCCTCAGGTAAAATCCAGAAGGAAGCTTTCTGTGAAACTGCTCTGTGTCATCTTAATTCCTCTCACTCAGTTAAGCCTCTCTTTTCATTGAGCAGTTTTCTAACCCTGTTTATGTTTAGCGTGTGAAGGGATATTCGGGAGTGCTTTGAGGCTTATGGTGAAAAAGGAAATAGATTCAGATCAAAACTGGAGAAGCTTTCCAAGGAACTGCTTTGTGACGTGTGCATTCCACTCACAGTGTTATACCTCTCTTCTCATACAGCATCAGGGAAACCCTTTTGGAGAAAAAGGTACCAAGTGATATTTGGGAGCATGTTGATGCCTATGGTGAAAAGAAATAACCTCAGACAAAAACTGGAAAGAAGCTTTCCTTAAAAGTTCTTTGTGAAGTGTCATTTCTTCTCAGTGAGGTACAGCGTTCTTTTCATTGAGCAGTTTGATTACACAGTTTTCATGGAATCTTAAAAGGGATATTTGGAGCTCATTTAGGCCTTTACTGAGAAAGGAAATATCCTCAGATAAATATTAGGAAGAAGCTTTCTGAGAAACTACTTTGTGATGGTGAATTCATCTCACAGAGTTACACCATTTTTTTCATTGAGAAGTTTACTAACACTTTTTTCGTTTAATCTTCAATGGGATATTTGGGAGGGCATTGAGGAATATGGTGAGAAAAAAATATCCTCAGATAACAACAGGAAGGCAGCTTTTTGAGAAACAGCTTTGTACTCACTGAGTATCACCACATTTTTCATGGAGCACTTTGGTAGCACTGCTTTTGGGGAATCTGAGGGGGATATTTTGAATGGCATTGAAGCCTATGGTGTCAAAGGAATAACCCACTGATAAAAACTAGAAAGAAACTTTCTAAGAAAGTTCTTTGTGAAGTGTAATTTCATCTCAGAGAGTTATACCATTCTTTTCATGGAGCAGTTTGCTAACACTGTTTTCAAGAAATCTGCAAATGTATATTTGGGAGAGCATTGAGATCTGTAGTGAAAAAGCAAATATGCTCAGATAAAAACGAGAATAAAGTTTTCAGATAAACTGATTTCTGGTGTGTTAATTCATCTGTCAGAGTTACACGATTATTTTCATGGATCAGTTTGGAAGCACTGTTTTTCTGGAATCTGAGAAGGGATATTTTGGATCGCATTTAAACTTGTGATGACACAGAAAATATCCTCAGATAAAAACTTGAAAGAAACTTTCTGAGAAAGTTCTTTGTGATGTGTGAATTCATCTCACAGAGTTACACCACACTTTTCACTGAGCAGTTTCATAACACTGTTTTCATGGAATCTGCAAAGGGATGATTGGGAGTGCATTGAGGCCTATGGTGAAAAATTTCATATCCTCAGATAAAACTAGAAGGAAGGTTTCTAATACACTGCTTTTGGATGTGTGAATTCATCTGACAGAGTTACATGGTTGTGTTCATTCAGCAGTCTGATAAAACTGGTTTTGTAGAATCTGTAATAGGGTACTTGGGAACTCATTGAATCCTAGGATGTCAAAGGAAATATCTTCAGATAAAAACTAGAAAGAAGCTTTCTGGGAAACAGTTTTGTGATGTGTTAATTCCTCTCACAGAGCTACACCACTGTTTTCAAGGAGCAGTTTGGTAGCACGATTTTTGGGGAATCTGAGGAGGATATTTTGGATGGAAATATCCTAAGATAAAAAAGAGAAAGAAGCATTCTGAGAAACCGCTTTGTTATGTGTTAATTCATCTCACAGAGTTGCACGAATCTTTTCATGGATCATTTGGTAACATCTTTTTGGCAAGTCTGAGAAAGCATATTTTGGAAAGCATTGAAGCCAGTGTTGAGAAAGGAAAAACCCTAAGAAGAAAACTAGAAAGACGTTTTCTGAAAAGTTCCTCATGATGTGTGAATTCATCTCACAGAGTTACACCTTTATTTTCTTTGAGCAGTTTGCTACCACTATTTTCGTGGAATCTGCAAAGTGATATTTCAGAGTGCATTGAGGCCTATGGTGAAAAAGGAAGTTTCCTCAGACAATAACTACAAAGAAGCTTTCTGAGAAATTGCTTTCTGATGTGTGAATTCATCACACACAGTTACACATTTCTCTTCATGAAGCCATTTTGTGATCACTGTTCTCATGGAATCCACAAAGTGATATTTGGGAGCTCATTGAGGGTTACGGTGGAAAAGGAAATATCCTCAGAAAAAAACTGGAAAGAAGTGTTTTGAGAAACTGCTTTGTGATGTGTGAATTTATCTCACAGAGTTACACTTTCGTTTCGTGGAGCATTCTATTACCACTGTTTGGGGAATATGAGAAGGGATACTTTGGATTGCATTGAGGCCTACACTGATAAAGGTAATATCCTCAATTAAAAACGTGAAAGAAGCTTTCTGAGAAACTTCTTTGTGATATGTGAATTCATCTCACAGAGTTACAGCTTAGTCTTCATGAAGCAGTTTTCTAACACTGTTTTCGTGGAATCTGAAAAGTGATATTTGGAAGCGCATTGAGGCTTATGGTGAAAAAGGAACTATCCGCAGATAATAACTAGAAAGAAGCTTTCTGAGAAATTGCTTTCTGATATGTGAATTCATCACACAGAGATTCACCTTTCCCTTCTTGTAGCAGTTTGCTAACACTGTTTTATGGAATCTGCAAAGTGATATTTGGGAGTGCATTGGGGGCTATGGTGAAAAAGGAAATATCCACAGATAAAACCTGGAAAGAAGCATTCTGAGAAACTGCATTGTGATGAAAAATGCAACTCACAGAGTTACACTTTTCTCTTCATTGATCACTTTGCTAACACAGTTTTATTGAAATCTGCAATCGGATACTTCTTAGCACAATGAAGTTTCTGGTGACAAAGGAAATATCTCAAATAAAAACTAGAAAGAAGTTTTCTTAGAAACTGCTTTGTAATGTGTGAATTCAACTCAAGGAGTTTCACTTGTATTTCATAGAGCCGTTTGCTAGCCCTGTTTTTGTACAATCTGAGAACTGATATTTTGGATGGCTTTGAAGACTATACAGCCAAAGGAAATATCCTCAGATAAAAATGAGAAAGAAGCTTTCTGAGAAACTTCTTTGTGATGTGTGAATTCATCACACATAGTTACACCTTTCTCTTCATGAAGCCTTTGCTAACACTGTTCTGGTGGAATATGCAAAGTGAAATTTGGGAGTGCTTTGAGAGCTATGGTGAAAAAGGAAATATCCTCAGATAAAAACTGGAAAGAAGCGTTCTGAGAAAGTGCATTATGATGTGTGAATTCAACTCACAGACTTCCACTTTTCTTTCCATTGATCAGTTTGCTTACACAGTTTTCTTAAAATAAACAATGGGATGCTTAGTGCAATGAAGCTTATGGTGACAAAGGAAATATCCTCAGATAAAAACTAGGAAGAAGTTTTCTAAGAAACTGCTTTGTGATGTGTGAATTCAACTCATTGAGTTACCCTTGTATTTCGTGGAGCCCTTTGCTAGCCCTGTTTTTGTGGAATCTGAGAACTCATATTTCAGATCACTTTGAAGAGTATAAGGACAAAGGAAATATCCTGAAATAAAAATGAGAAAGCAGTTTTCTGAGAAACTTCCTTGTGATATGTGAATTCATCTCAAAGAGTTACACCTTTCTATCCATGAAGCTGTTTGCTAACACTATTCTCCTGGAATCTGCAAATTGATATTTGGGAGCGCATTGAAGGCTACAGTGAAAAAGGAAATATCCTCAGATAAAAATCGGAAAGAAGCATTCTGAGAAACTGCATTGTGATGTGTGAATGCAACTCACAGAGTTACACTTTCGTTTCTTGGAGCAGTCTGTTACCACTGTCTTTGGGGAATCTGAGAAGGCATAATTTGGATTGCATTGAGGCCTACACTGATAAAAGAAATATCCTCAATTAAAAACGTGAAAGAAGCTCTCTGAGAAATTGCTTTGTGATATGTGAGTTCACCTCACAGAGTTACACCTTTCTCTTCATAAAGTCGTTCACTAAGACTGTTCTCGTGGAATTTGCAAAGTGATATTTGTGAGCCCATTGAGGCCTATAGTGAAAAGGAAGTTTCCTCAGATAATAACTAGAAAGAAGCTTTCTGAGAACTTGCTTTCTGATGAGTGAAATCATCACACAGAGATTCACCTTTCCCTTCTTGTAGCAGATTGCTAACACTGTTGTCGTGCAATCTGCAAAGTAATATGGCGAGAGCATTGAGTCCAAGGGAGAAAAAGGAAATATCCACAGATAAAAACGGAAAGAAGCGTTCTGAGAACTGCATTGTGATGTTTGAATGCAACTCACAGAGTTACACTTTTCCCTTCATTGATCAGTTTGCTAACACATTCCTTCAAATCTGCAATCAGATACTTAGCACAATGAAGCTTCTGGTGACAAAGGAAATATCCTCGAATAAAAACTAGAAAGAAGTTTTCTGAGAAACTGTTTTGTAATGTGTGAATTCATCTCAAAGGGTTACAGTTACGTTTCATGGAGCAGTCGATTAACATTGTCTTTGAGGAAACTGAGAAGAGCTACTTTGGATTGCATTGAGGCCTATGCTGATAAAGAAACTATTCTCAAATAAAAACGTGAAAGAATCTTTGTGAGAAACTTCTTTGTGATATGTGAATTCACCGCACAGAGTTACAACTTAGTCTTCATGAAGCAGTTTGCTAACACTGTGTTCGTGGAATCTGCAAAGTGATATTTAGGAGCGCATTGAGGCCCATGGTGAAAATGGAAATATCCTCAGATAATAACTATAAAGAAGCTTTCTGAGAAATTACTTTCTGATGTGTGAATTCATCACACAGAGACTCACCTTTCCCTTGTTGTAGCAGTTTGCTAACACTGTTTTCGTGGATTCTGCAAAGTGATATTTGGGAGCTCATTGAGGGCTATGGTGAAAAAGGAAATATTCTCAGATAAAAACTGGAAAGAAGCATTCTTAGAAACGGCATTCTGAAGTGTGAATGTACTCACAGAGTAACACTTTTCTCTTCAGGGATCAGTTTGCTAACACTGTTTTGTTGAAATCTGCAATGGGATACTTCTTAGCACTATGCAGCTTACAGTGACAAAGGAGATATCCTCAGATAAAAAGTGAAAGAAGCTTTCTGAGAAATTGTTTTCTGATATGTGACTTCATCTCACAGAGATACAACATATTTCGTGCAGCCGTTTGCAAGCACTGTTTTTGTGGATTCTGAGAACTGATATTTCAGATGGGTTTGAAGAGTATAAGGACAAAGGAAATATCCTCCGAGGAAAACTGGAATGAAGCTTTCTGAGAAACTGCTTTGTGATGTGAGAATTCATTTCACAGTGTTACACCACTCTTTCATGGAGGAGTTTGCCAGCACTGATTTTCTGGAATCTCAGAAGTGATATCCTGGATATCATTGAATCCCATGGTGAATAATGAAATATCCTCAGACAAATCTGCAGAGAAGCCTTCTCAGAAACTTCTTTGTTGTGGGTGAATTCAGCCCACAGAATTACATCATTGTTTTCATTGAGAAGCTTGATAACAGTGTTTTCGCAGAATCTGCAATAAGACATATGGTGGCGCTCCAAGGTCACAAATAACCTCAACTTAAAAAAGAAAGACGCTTTCTGAGAAACTGCTTTGTGATGTGTGAATTCAACTCACAGAGTTACAACAGTATTTCATGGAGATGTTTGCTAGCCCGGTTTTTGTGGAATCTGAGAACTGATATTTCTGATCCCTTTGAAGACTATAGGGCCAAAGGAAATATCCTCCAATAAAAATGAGAAAGAAGCTTTCTGAGAAACTTCTTTGTGATCTGTGAATTCACCTCACAGAGATACACCTTTGCCCTCATGAAGTCGATTGCTAAGACTATTCTCATGAAATTTGCAAAGCGGTATTTGGGAGCCCCTGGAGGGCTATGGTGAAAAAGGAAATATCCTCAGATAAAAACTGGAAAGAAGCATTCTGAGAAACTGCATTGTGACATGTGTATGCAATTCACAGAGTTACACTTTCCTTTTCATTGATCCGTTTGCTAACACTGTTTTCTTGAAATCTGCATGGGGATATTTCTTAGCGCAATGAAGCTTACGGTGAAAAAGGAAATATCCTCAAATAAAAACTAGAAAGTAGCTTTCTGAGAAACTACTTTTTGATATATGATTCATCTCACTGAGTTACAATTTTGTCTTCATGAAGCAGTTTGCTAACACTGTTTTTGTAGAATCTGCAAAGTGATATTTGGGAGTGCATCGAGGCCCATGGTGAAAATGGAAATATCCTCAGATAAAAACTATAAAGAAGCTTTCTGAGAAATTACTTTCTGATGTGTGAATTCATCACACAGAGATTCACCTTTCCTTTCTTGTAACAGTTTGCTAACACTGTTTTGCTGATTCTGCAAAGTGACATTTGGGAGCTCAATGAGGGCTATGGTGAAAAAGGAAATATCCTCAGATAAAAACTGAAAAGAAGCATTCTGAGAAATGGCATTGTGATGTGTGAATGCAACTCACAGAGTTACACTTGTCCTCCAGTGATCAGCTTGCTAACACAGTTTTCTTGAAATCTGCAATGGGATACTTCTTAGCACAATTAAGCTTATGGTGACAAAGGAGACTTCCTCAGATAAAAACTAGAAAGAAGTTTTCTTAGAAACTTCTTTGTGTTGTGTTAATTCATCTCACAGAGTTACACTTACGTTTCATGGAGCAGTCGATTAACACTATCATTGAGGAATCTGAGAAGGGTTACTTTAGATCATATTGAGGCCTAGGCTGATAAAGGAAATATCTCGATTAAAAACATGAAAGAAGCCTTGTGAGAAACTTCTTTGTGATCTGTGAATTCATCTCACAGAGTTACACATTTCCCCTCATGAAGTTGTTAGCTAAGACACTTCTCATGAAATTTGCAAAGTGACATTTGGGAGCTCATGGAGGGTTATGGTGAAAAAGGAAATATCCTCAGATGAAAACTGGAAAGACTCATTCTGAGAAACTGCATTGTGACATGTGAATGTAACTCACAGAGTTACACTTTCCATATATTGAACCGTTTGCTAACACTGTTTGCTTGAAATCTCCATTGGGATATTTCTTAGCACAATGATCTCTTTGAGGGCTATGGTGAAGAAGGAAATATCCTCAGATAAAAACTGGAAAGAAGTGTTCTGAGAAACGGCATTGCAATGTGTGAATGTAACTCTCAGAGTTACACTTTCCTCTTCAGGGATCAGTTTGCTAACACAGTTTTCTTGAAATCTGCAATGGGGTATTTCTTAGTGCTTTGCAGCTTACAGTGACAAAGGAAATATCCTTTTCACCATAGTCTTCAATGCGCTGCAAAATATCACTTTTTCAATTTTACAGGAACAGTGTTGAAACACTGCCTTATGAGAAAAGAGGTATAACTCCCTGAGTGGAGTGCACACATCACAAAGCAGTTTCTCAGAAAGCTTCTCTCCAGTTTTCATTGGAGATATTTCCTATTTCCCCACAGGCCTGAATGTGCTACCGAATGTCCCTTTGCAAATCCGTCGATGATGCCATTTCAAAACTGCGTAATAGAAAGAAAGTTTTATCTATGTGAGATGAATAGACATATCTATCACAAAGCAGTTTCACAGAAAGCTTCTTTCCAGTTTGTGTCTGAGGATATTTCCTTTTTCACCATAGCCATCGATATAATCCTGAATGTCCCCTGGTAGCTTTTTCTCCAAACGGGATTCCCCAATCCTCTAGGAGAAGAAAAGTGTAACTCTGTGGATGAAACGCACACATCACAAAGCAGGTCCTCGGAAATCTTCTCAGCAGTATCTCTCTGAAGATATTTCCATTTTCACCATAAGCCTCAAAGCATTCACGAGTATCCCTTAGCTGACTAACCTAAAAGAGTGTTAGAATACTGCTCAATGAAAACACAAGCTTAAGTGTGTGAGTGAACCTCACGTGACCTAGAGTAGTTTCACAGAAAGTTTGCTTCTGGTTTTTATCAGAGGGTATTTCTTTTTCAGCATATTCTTAAGAGTGTTCCCAAATGTCCTTTTTCAGGTTCCACAGAAACAGTGATTTCAAACTGCTCAATCCAAAGAATGATTTAACGCTATGAGATGAATACACACGTCACAAAGCAGTTGATCTGAAAGTTTCTCTCCAGTTTTCATCGGAAGACGTTTCCTTTCTCACCACAAGCCTCAGGGTGCCAATTAATATCCCTCCACAGATTCCTCAAAGACAGAGTTACCAAACTGGGCAACGTAATGTAAGCTTTAACTCTTTTAAATGAATGCACACGTCAGAGAACAGTTTCTTGGAATGCTTCTTTCTGGTTTTATTTCAGGATATTTCACTTTTGCCATAGTCTTCAATGCGCAGCAAAATATCACTTTTTCAGTTTTACAGGAACAGTCTTCAAACACTGCTTTATGAGAAAAGAGGTATAACTCCCTGAATGGAACGCACGCAGTGTAAAGCAGTTTCTCAGAATGCTTCTCTCCAGTTCTTATCTGAAGATATCTCCTTTTTCACCACACGCCTGAATGTGCTCCTGAATGTCCCTTCACGAATCCATCCTTGATGAGGTTTCAAAACTGCGTAACAGAAAGCAAGTTTTATCTATGTGAGATGAAGTGACATATCTATCACAAAGCAGTTTCACTGAAAGCTTCTTTCCAGTTTTTGTCTGAGGATATTTCCTTTTTCACCTTATCCATCCATATACTCCTGAATGTCTCCTGGTAGCTTTTCCTAGAGACAGAATTACCCAATCCTCTATTAAAAGAAAAGTATAACTCTGAGTGGAATGCTAGTGTCACAAAGCAGCTCCTCGGAAATCTTCTCTCCAGTATCTATCTGAAGATATTTCCGTTTTCTTCGTAAGCCTCAGAGGGCTCCCGAGTATCCTTCAGCTGTCTAATCTAAAACAGTGTTAGAATACTGCTAAATGAAAACAGAATCTTCACTGTGAGAGTGGAATTCACGTGACCTAGTGCAGTTTCACAGAATGTTTCTGTTTGCTTTTTATCGTAGGGTATTACTTTTTCAGCATATTCTTGCAAGTGCTCCCAAATGTCCTTTCTCAGGTTCCACAGAAAGAATGATTTCAAACTGCTAAATCAAAGAATGATTTAACTCTATGAGATGAATACACACATCACAAAGCAGTTGCTCTGAACGCTTCTCTCCAGTTTCCATCGGAAGACGTTTCCTTTCTCACCACAAACCTCTGGGCACCACTTAATATCATTTCACACATTCCTCAAAGACAGAGTTTCCAAACTGGGCAATGCAGTGTAAGCTTTAAATCTATGAAATGAATGAACATGTCAGAGAGCAGTTTCTTGGAACGCTTCTTTCTGGTTTTATTTGAGGATATTTCACTTTTCGCCATAGTCTTCAAAGTGCTGCAAGATATGAATTTTTCAGTTTTACAGGAACAGTGATCAAGCACTGCCTATGAGAAAAGAGGTATAATTCCCAGAGTGGAATGCACACATCACAAAGAAGTTTCTCAGAAAGCTTCTCCAGTTTTTATGTGGAGATATTTCCTATTTCCCCACTGGCCAGTGTGTGCCACCAAATGTCCCTTCGTGAATCCGTACATGATGCAGTTTCAAAACTGCGTAACATAAAGAAAGTTTTATCTATGTGAGATGAATAGACATATCTATCACAAAGCAGTTTCACAGAAAGTTTCTTTCCAGTTTTTGACTGAGGATATTTCCTTTTTCACCATAGCCGTCCATATACTCCCGAAGGTCCACTGGTAGCTTTTTCTCCAAACATGATTCCCCAATCCTCTATGAGAAGAAAAGTATAACTCTGTGAGTGGAATGCACACGTCACAAAGCAGCTCCTAGAAATCTTCTCTCCAATATCTATCTGAAGATATTTCCGTTTTCACTGTAAGCCTCAAAGCACTCCCGAGTATCCCTTAGCAGTGTAACTTAAACAGTGTTTGAATACTGCTCAATGAAAACAGAAGCTTAACTGTGTGCGTGGAATTCACGTGACCTAGAGCAGTTTCACAGAAAGTTTCCTTCTGTGTTTTATCGGAGGGTGTTTCTTTTTCAGCATATTCTGAGAGAGTGTTCCCAAATGTCCTTTCTCAGGTGCCACAGAAACAGTGATTTTAAACTGCTCAATCCAAAGAAAGATTTAACTCTATGAGATGAATACACACAACACAAAGCAGTCGCTTTGAAAGCTTCTCTCCAGTTTTTATCTAGAGATATCACCTTTTTCACCGAATACCTGAATGTGCTCCCAAATGTCCGTCCATGAAACCGTCCATGACGCAGTTTGAAAACCGAGTATAGATAGAAAGTTTTATCTATGTGAGATGAATAGAGATATCTGTCACGAAACAGTTTCACAGAAAGTTTCTTACCAGTTTTTGTCTGAGGATATTTCCTTTTTCACCATTGCCATCCATATAATCCCTAATGCACTCTGGTAGCTTTTTCTCCAAACAGTATTCCCCAATCGCCTATGAGAAGAAAAGTAGAACTCTATGAGTGAAATGCACACGTCACTAAGCAGCTCTTTGGAAATCTTCTCTCCAGTATCTATCTGAAGATATTTTCGTTTTCACTGTAAGTCTCAAAGTGCTCCCTTAACTGACTAGCCTAAAACAGTGTTAGAATACTGCTCAATGAAAACAGGAGCCTAACTGTGCAATTGCATTTCATGTGACCTAGAACAGTTTCACAGAAAGTTTCCTTCTGGTTTTATTGGAGTGTATTTCTTTTTCAGCATATTGTAAAAAGCGTTCTCAAATGTCCTTTCTCAGGTTCCACAGAAACAGTGATTTCAAATTGCTCAATCCAAAGAATGATTTAACTCTATGAGATGTATACACACATCACAAAGGAGGTACTCCGAAAGCTTCTCTCCAGTTTTCACTGGAAGACGTTTCCTTTCTCACCACAAGACTCTGGGCGCCACTTAATATCCCTTCACAGATTCCTCAAAGACAGAGTTTCCAAACTGGGCATTGTAGTCTAAGCTTTAACTCTCTGAAATGAATGCACACGTCAGAGAGCAGTTTCTTGTAACACTTCTTTATGGTTTTATTTCAGGATATGTCACTTTTCTCCAGACTCTTCAAAGAGCTGCAAAATATCACATTTTCAGTTTTGCAGGAACAGTGTTCAAACACAGCCTTATGAGAAAAGAGGTATAACTCCCTGAGTGGAATACACACATCACAAAGCAGTTTCACAGAAAGCTTCTCTCCAGTTTTTATCTGAAGACATTTCCTATTTCCTCACAGTCCTGAATGAGCTCCTGAAAGTCCCTTCACGAATCCATAGATGACGCAGTTTGAAAACTGCATAATAGAAAGAAAATTTTATCTATGTGAGATGAATAGGCATATCTATCACAAAGCAGTTTCACAGAAAGCTTCTTTCCAGTTTGTGTCTGAGGATATTTCCTTTTTCACCATTGCCATCCATATACTCCCGTATGTTCCCTGGTAGTGTTTTCTAAAAATCGGGATTCCCCAATCCTCTATGAGAAGAAAAGTATAACTCTGTGAGTGGAATGCACACGTCACAAAGCTGCTCCTCGGAAATCTTCTCTCCAGTATCTATCTGAAGATATTTCCGTTTTCAACATAAGCCTCAAAGCGCTCCCGAGTATCCCTTAGCTGACTAACCTAATAGAATACTATTCAATGAAAACAGAAGCTTAACTGTCTGAGTGAAATTCACGTGACCTAGAACAGTTTCACAGAAAGTTTCCTTCTGGTTTTTATTGGATGGTATTTCTTTTCAGCATATTCTTAAGAGCATTCCCAAATGTCCTTTCTCAAGTTCCACCAAAACAGTGATTTCAAACTGCTCCATCCAAAGAATGATTTAACTCTATGAGATGAATACACATCACAAAGCAGTTTCTGAAAGCTTCTTTCAGTTTTGTCTGAGGATATTTCTTTTCAGCATATTCTTAAGAGCATTCCCAAATGTCCTTTCTCAGTTCCACAAAACAGTGATTTCAAACTGCTCCATCCAAAGAATGATTTAACTCTATGAGATGAATACACACATCACAAAGCAGTTGCTCAGAAAGCTTCTTTCAGTTTTGTCTGAGGATATTTCACTTTTCAGTTTTACAGGAACAGTGTTCAAACTGCCTTATGAGAAAGAGTATAACTCTGAGTGGAATGCACATCACAAAGCAGTTTCAGAAAGCTTCTCCAGTTTTCATCTGAAGATTTCCTTTTCACCATAGTCTTCAATGCACTGCAAAATATCACTTTTCAGTTTTACAGGAACAGTGTTCAAACACTGCCTTATGAGAAAGAGTATAACTCTGTGAGTGGAATACACATCACAAAGCAGTTGCTCCAAAAGCTTCTCTCCAGTTTTCATCGGAAGACGTTTCCTTTCACACCAGAAGCCTCCGGGCGTCACTTAAGATCCTTCATATATTCCTCAAACACAAAGTTTCCAAACTGGGCAACGTAGTGAAACCTTTAACTCTCTGAAATGAATGCACATCAGATAGCAGTTTCTTGGAATGCTTCTTTCTGGTTTTAAATTTTAGGATATTTCACTTTTCACCATAGTCTTCAATGCACTGCAAAATATCACTTTTTCAGTTTTACAGGAACAGTGTTCAAACACTGAATTATGAGAAATGATGTATAACTCCCTGAGTGGAATGCACACACCACAAAGCAGTTTCTCAGAAAGCTTCTCTCCAGTTTTTATCTGAATATATTTCCTATTTCCCCAGAGGCCTGAATGTGCTCCAGAATGTCCCTTCGCAAATCTGTCCATGATGCAGTTTCAAAACTGTGTAACAGAAAGAAAGTTTTATCTATGTGAGATGAAGAGACATATCTATCACAAAGCAGTTTCACAGAAATCTTCTTTACAGTTTTTGTCTGAGGATATTTCCTTTTCACCATAGCCTTACATATACTCCGGAATGTCCCCTGGTAGCTTTTTCTCCCAAGCAATTCCCCAATCCTCTATGAGAAGAAATGTATAACTCTGTGAGTGGAATGCACACATCACAAAACAGCTCCTCGGAAATCTTCTCTTCAGTATATAACTGAAGATATTACCGTTTTCACTGTTATCCTCAAAGCGCTCCCAAGTATCCCTTAGCTGACTAACCTAAAACAGTGTTAGAATACTGTTCAATGAAAACAGAAGCTTAACTGTGCAAGTGAACTTCACGTGACCTAGAGCACTTTCAAAGACAATTTGCTTCTGATTTTTATTGGAGCGCATTTCTTTTTCAGCATATTCTTAAGAGCATTCCCAAATGTCCTTTCCCAGTTGCCACAGAAACAGTGATTTCAAACTGCTCAATCCAAAGAACGATTTAACTCTGTAAGATGAATACACACATCACAAAGCAGTTGCTCTGAAAGCTTCTCTCCAGTTTTCATCGGAAGATGTTTCCTTTCTCACCACAAGCCTCCAGGCTTCACTTAATATCCTTTCACAGATTCCTCAAAGACAGAGTTTCCAAACTGGGCATCGTAGTGTAAGCTTTAGCTCTCTGAAATGAATGCACACGTCAGAGTGCAGTTTCTTGCAATGCTTTTTTCTGGGTTTTATTTCAGGATATTTCCGTTGTGGCCATAGTCTTCAAAGCACTGCAAAATATCACATTTTCAGTTTTACAGGAACAGTGTTCATACAGTGCCTGATGAGGAAAGAGGTATAACTCCCTGAGTGGAATGCACACATCACAAAGCAGTTTCTCACAAAGCTTCTCTCCAGTTTGTATCTGAAGATATTTCCTTGCTCCCCACAGGCCTGAATGTGCTCCTGAATGTCCCTTCATGAATCCGTCCATGACGCAGTTTCAATACTGCATAATAGAAAGAAAGTTTTATCTATGTGAGATGAATAGACATATCTATCACAAAGCAGTTTCACAGAAAGCTTCTTTCCAGTTTTTGTCTGAGGATATTTCCTTTTTCACCATAGCCATCCATTTACTCCTGAATGTCCCCTGGTAGCTTTTTCTCCAAACGGGATTCCCCTATCCTCTATGAGAAGAAAAGTATAACTCTGTGAGTTAAATGCACACGTCACAAAGCAGCTCCTCAGAAATCTTCTCCTCAGTATCTATCTGAAGATATTTCCTATTTCACCACAGGCCGAATGAGATCCCGAATATCCCTTCGCAGATCCATCCATGATGGAGTTTCCAAGCTGTGTAATGTAAAGAAAGTGTAATAGAAAGAAATTTTTGTCTATGTGAGATGAACAAACATAGCAAAAAGCAGATTCACAGAAAGCTTCTTTCCAGTTCTTATCTGAAGTTATCTCCAGTTTCAACATATTCCTGAATGTGCTCCCAGATGTCCCTTCATGGATCCATCCATGACAGAGTTTCCAACCTGATAATGTAGACAAAGTTTTATCTATGTGAGATGAATACACATATCACAGAGCAGTTTCAGAGAAAGCTTCTTTCCAGTTTTTGTCTGAGGCTATTTCCCTTTTCATCATAGGTATCAACATGCTCCTGAATATCACTTGGTACCCTTTTCTCCAAAAGGGTTTCCCTGATGCTGTGTATGAAGAGAAGTATAACACTGTGAGTGGAATGCACATATCACAAAGCAGTTCCTCTGAAAGCTTCTTTCCAGTTTCGGTCTGAACATATTTCCTTTTTCACCGTAAGCCTCAAAGTGCTCCCGAATATCCCTTCATATGCTAAACATAAAGAGGGTTAGAAACTGCTCAATGAAAGAAGAGGTTTAACTGAGTGAGAGGAATTAAGAGGACACAGAGCAGTTTCACAGAAAGCTTCCTTCTGGATTTTACCTGAGGATATTTCTTTCTCCATATTCTAAGGAGCGCTCCCAAATGTCCTTCCTCAGATTCCACAAAAACAGTGATTTCAAACTGCTCAATCCAAAGAATGGTTTAACTCTATGAGAAGAATACACATATCACAAAGTACTTGCTCAGAAAACTTCTCTCCAGTTTTCATCAGAAGACGTCTCCTTGTTCACCACAAGCCTCTGGGTGCCACTTAATATCCCTTCACAGATTCCTCAAAGACAGAGTTTCCAATCTGGGCCAGTTAGAGTAAGTTTTACCTCTGTGAAATGAATGCAGACATCAGAGAGCAGTTTGTTGCAACACTTCTCTCTGGGTTTTATTTGAGGATATTTCACTTTTTGCCATAATCTTCAATTCACTCTGAAATATCATTTTTTTGGTTTTACAGAAACAGTGTTCAAACGCTGCCTTATGAGAAAAGATGTATAACTCCCTGAGTGAAATGCACACATCACAAATCAGTTTCTCACAAAGCTTCTCTCCAGTTTTTATCTTAAGATATCTGCTATTTCACCATAGGCCTGAGTGTGCTCCCGAATGTCACTGCACGAATCCGTCCATGACAGCATTTCAAAACTGTGTAATAAAGAAACTTTCATCTATGTGAGATGAATAAACACATCTATTACAAAGCAGTTTCACAGAAAGCTTCTTTCCAGTTTTTGTCAGAGAATATTTCCTTTTTCACCATAGCCATCCACTTACTCCTGAATGTCCCCTGGTAGCTTTTTCTCCAAAAGGGATTCCCTGATGCTGTGTATGAAGAGAAGTATAACACTGTGAGTGGAATGCACATATCACAAAGCAGTCTCAGAAAACTTCTCTCCAGTTTCTATCTGAAGATATTTCCTTTTCACCATAAGCCTCAAAGTGCTCCCGAATATCCCTTCATATGCTAAACATAAACAGTGTTAGAATACTGCTCAATGAAAACAGAAGTTTAACTGTGTGAGTGGAATTCACATGGCACAGAGCAGTTTCACAGAAAGCTTTCTTCTGGTTTTTATCAGAGGATTTTTTTTTCAGGATATTTTAAAGAGCATTCCCAAATGTCCTTTTTCAGATTCCAGGGAAGCACTGATTTCAAACTGCTGAATCCAAAGAATGATTTAACTTTATGAGATTAATACAAACATCACAAAAGAGTTGCTCAGAAAGCTTCTCTCCACTTTTCAATGAAAGACATTTCCTTGCTTCGCCAGAGGCCTCTGGTTGCCACTTAATATCTCTTCACAGAATCCTCGAAGACAGACTTTCCCAACTGGGAAATGTAGAGTAATTTTTAACTGTCTGAAATGAATGGACATGTCAGAGAGCAGTTTCTTCGAATGCTTCTTTCTGGGTTTTATTTGATGACATTTCACTTTTCACCATAGTTTTCAAAGTGCTCTGAATATCACCTTTTTAGCTTTACAGTAACAGTGTTCAAGTAGTGCCTTATGAGAAGAAAGGTATAACTCCCTGAGTGGAATGCACACATCACCAAGCAGTTTCTCAGAAAGCTTCTCTCCAGTTTTTATCTGACGATATTTCCTTTTTCACCATAGGCCTGAATGTGATCCCAAATGTCCTTCTCAGATTCCACAGAAAGAGTGATTTCAAACTGCTGAATCAAAGAATGATTTAACTCTATGAGATGAATAAACATAGCAAAAGCAGTTTCACAGAAAGCTTCTTTCCAGTTTTTATCTGAAGATATTTCCTTTTTCACCATAGTCCTGAAGGTGCTCCCGAATGTCCCTTCGTGGATCTGTCCATGACAGAGTTTCCAAGCTGTGTAATAGAGAAAGCTTTATCTATGTGATATGAATAAACATAGCAAAAAGCAGATTCACGGAAAGCTTCTTTCCAGTTTTTATCTGAAGATATTTCCTTTTTCACCATAGTCCTGAATGTGCTCCTGAATGTCCCTTCGTGGATCAGTCCATGACAAAGTTTCCAACCTGTGTAATGTAAAGAAAGCTTTATCTATGTGAGATGAATACACATATCACAGAGCAGTTTCATAGAAAGCTTCTTTCCAGTTTTTGTCTGAGGCTATTTACCTTTTCACCATAGGCATCAACATGCTCTGAATATCACTTGGTACCTTTTTCTTCAAAAGGTTTTCCCTGATGCTTTATGAGAAGAGAGGTAAAACACTGTGAGTGGAATGCACACATCACAAAGCAGTTCCTCGGAAAACTCCTCTCCAGTTTTGGTCTGAACTTATTTCCTTTTTCACCATAAGCCTCAAAGCACTCCCGAATGTCCTTTTACACGCTAAACATAAACAGGGTTAGAAAACTGCTCAATGAAAAAGAGGCTTAACTGAGTGAGAGAAACTAGGATGACACAGAGCAGTTTCACAGAAAACTACATTCTGGATTTTACCTGAGGATTTTTCTTTCTCCATATTCTAAGGAGCGTTCCCAAATGTCCTTCCTCAGATTCCACAGAAAGAGTGATTTCAAACCGCTGAATCCAAAGAATGATTTAACTCTATGAGACGAATACACATATCACAAAGCAGTTGCTCAGAAAACTTCTCTCCAGTTTTCATCGGAAGACGTTTCTTTGCTCACCACAAGCCTCCAGGTGCCACTTAATATCCCTTCAGAGATTCCTGAAAGACAGAGTTTCCAAACTGGGCAACGTAGAGTAAGCTTTAACTCTGTGGAATGAATGCACATTTAAGAGAGTAGTTTCTTGGAACGCTTCTCTCTGGGTTTTATTTGAGGATATTTCACTTTTTGCCAGAGTCTTCAATGCACTCTGAAATATCACTTTTCGGTTTTACAGGAACAGTGTTTAAACACTGCCTTATGAGAAAAGAGCTATAACTCCATGAGTGGAATGCACACATCACAAAGCAGTTTCTCAGAAAGTTTCTCTCCAGGTTTTATCTGAAGATATTTCCTATTTCACCATAGGCCTGACAGTGCTCCCAAATGTCCCTTCACAAATCCGACCATGACAGAGTTTCAAAACTGTGTAATAGAGGGAAAGTTTTATCTATGTGAGATGAATAGACATATCTATCACAAAGCAGTTTCACAGAAAGCTTCTTTCCAGTTTATGTGTGAAGATATTTCCTTTTTCACCATAGCCATCCATATAATCCCGAATGTCCTCTGGTAGCTTTTTCTCCAAAAGGGTTTCCCCAATCCTGTATGAGAAGAAAGGTATAACTCTGTGAGTGGAATGCACATGTCACAAAGCAGCTCCTCAGAAAGCTTCTCTCCAGTTTCTATCTGAAGATATTTCCATTTTCACCATAAGCCTCAAAGCACTCCCAATATCCCTTAGCTGACTAAACTAAAACAGTGTTAGAATACTGCTCAATGAAAACAGAAGCTTAACTGTGTGAGTGGAATTCACATGACACAGAGCAGTTTCACAGAAAGCTTCCTTCTGGTTTTATCGGAGGGTATTTCTTTTTCAGCATATTTTTAAGAGTGTTCTCAAATGTCCTTTCTCAGGTTCCACAGAAAGAGTGATTTCAAACTGCTCAATCCAAAGAATGATTTAACTCTATGAGATGAATAGACACATCACAAAGCAGTTGCTCAGAAAGCTTCCCTCCAGTTTTCAATGGAAGACATTTCCTTGCTCACCAAAGGCCTCCAGGTGCCACTTACTATCCCTTCACAGATTCCTCAAAGATAGTGTTTCCAAAGTGGGCAATGTACAGTAAGCTTTATCTCTGTGAAGTGAATGCACATATCATAGAGTAGTTTCTTGGAACACTTCTCTCTGGGTTTTATTTGAGTATATTTCACTTTTCATCACAGTCTTCAACGCGCTCCAAAATATCACTTTTTCGGTTTTACAGGAACAGTGTTCAAACACTACCTTATAAGAAAAGAGGTATAACTTACTGAGTGGAATGCACACATCACAAACCAGTTTCTCAGAAAGCTTCTCTCCAGTTTTTATCTGAAGATATTTCCTTTTTCACTATAGACCTGAATGTGAACTCAAATGTCCCTTTGTGGATCCATCCATGACGGAGTTTCAAGCTGCATGGTGTAAGGAAAGCTTTATCTATGTGAGGTAAATAAACATAGCCAAGGCAGATTCACAGAAAGATTCTTTCCAGTTTTTATCTGATGATATTACATTTTTCACCATAGTCCTGAATGTGCTCCCGAATGTCCCTTTGTGGATCCATCCATGACAGAGTTTACAAGCTGCATAATGTAAAGAATGCTTTATCTATGTGAGATGAATACACATATCACAGAGCAGTTTCACAGAAATTTATTTCCAGTTTTTGTCTGAGGCTATTTCCCTTTTCACCATAGACATCAATATGCTCCCGAATATCCCTTGGTTCTTTTTCTCCAAAAGGGTTTCAGCAATGCTGTATGAAAAGAGAGGTGTAACACTGAGAGTGCAATGCACCCATCACAAAGTAGTTCCACAGAAAGTTTATCTCCAGTTTCTATCTGAACATATATCCTTTTTCCTCATAAGCCTCAAAGCACTCCCAAATATCGCTTTGCATGCTAAACATAAACAGTGTTCAAAAACTGCTCAATGAAAAGAGAAGCTTAACTGAGTGAGAGGAATTCACACGACATACAGCAGTTTCACAGAAAACTTCCTTCTGGTTTTTATCTGAGGATATTTCTTTCTCCATATTCTAAAGAGCGTTCCCAAATGTCCTTCCTCAGATTCCACAGAAACAGTGATTTCAAACTGCTCAATCCAAAGAATGGTTTAACTCTATGAGATGAATACACACATCACAAAGCAGTTGCTCAGAAAGCTTCTCTCCAGTTTTCATCGAAGATATTTCCTTTTCACCATAGGCCTGAATGTGCTCCCAAATGTCCTTCGCAGATTCCTCAAAGACAGAGTTTCCAAACTGGGCAATGTAGAGTAAGCTTTAACTCTGTGAAATGAATACACATATCAGAAAGCAGTTTCCTGGAATGCTTCTTTCTAGGTTTTACTTGAGGATATTTCACTTTTCGCCATACTCTTCACTGCGTTCCAAGATAACACTTTTTTAGTTTTACAGTAACAGTGTTCAAACACTGCCTTACAAGGAAGGAGGTATAACACCCTGAGTGGAATGCATACATCACAAAGCAGTTTCTCAGAAAGTTTCTTTCCAGTTTTTATCTGAAGATATTTCCTTTTCACCATAGGCCTGAATGTGCTCCCAAATGTCCTTCAGATCCTCCATGACAGAGTTTCCAAACTGCATAATGTAAAGAAAGCTTTACCTATGTGAGGTGATTAAACATTGCAAAAGGTAGATTCACAGAAAGCTTCTTTCCAGTGTTTATCTGAAGATATTTCCTTTTTCACCATGGGCCAGAATGTGCTCCCGAATGTCCCTTTGTGGATCCGTCCATGACAGAGTTTCCAAGGTGCATAATGTAAAGAAAGCTTTATCTATGTGAAATGAATAAACATAGCAAAAAGCAGATTCACAGAAATCTTCCTTCCAGCTTTTGCTGAGGATATTTCCTTTTTCACCATAGTCATCCATGTACTCCTGATTGTCCCTTGGTAGCCTTTTCTCCAATAGAAATTCCCCAATCCTTTATGAGAAGAGAGATATAACACTGCAAGTGAAATGCACACGTCACAAAGCAGTTCCTCAGAAAGCCTCTTTCCAGTTTCTATCTGAACATATTTAGCTTAACCCAGTGAGAGGAATTCACATGACACACAGCAGTTTCACAGAAAGCTTCCTTCTATTTTTTATCTGAGGATATTTCTTTCTTCATATTCTAAAAAGCGTTCCCAAATGTCCTGCCTCAGAATCCACAGAAACAGTGATTTGAAACTGCTTGATTTAACTCTATGGGATGAATACACACATCACAAAGCAGTTGCTCAGAACCCTTCTCTCCCGTTTTCATCAGAAGACAATTCCTTGCTCACCACAGTCCTCGGGCGCCACTAAATATCCCTTCACAGATCCCTCAAAGACGGAATTTCCAAGCTGAGCAATGTAGAGTAAGCTTTAACTCTGTAAAATAAATGCACATATCAGAGAGTAGTTTCTTGGAACGCTTCTTTCTGGATTTTATTTGAGGATATTTCACTTTTCGCCATAGTCTTCAATGATATCCGAAATATCACTTTTTTGGTTTTACAGGAAGAGTGTTCAAACACTGCCTTATGAGAAAAGAGGTATAACTCCCTGAGTGGAATGCACACATCACAAAGAAGCAGTTTTTCAGAAAACTTCTCTCCAGTTTTTATCTGAAGATATTTCCTTTTTCACCATAGAACCGAATGTGCTCCCAAATGTCCCTTCATGGTTCTGTCCATGACAGAGTTTCCAAGTTGCATAATGTAAAGAAAGCTTTACTAAGTGAGTGAATAAACATAGCAAAAAGCAGATTCACAGAAAGCTTCTTTCCAGTTTTTATCTGAAGATATTTCCTTTTTCACCATAGTCCTGAATGTTCTCCCGAATGTCCCTTCATGGATCCGTCCATGACAGAAGTTGCAAACTGCATAATGTAAAGAAAGCTTTATCTATGTGAGATGAATACACATAGCACAGAGCAGTTTCACAGAAAGCTTCTTTCCAGTTTTTCTCTGAGGCTATTTCCCTTTTCACCATATTCATCAATATGCTCCCAAATATCCCTTAGTTCCTTTTTGTCCAAAAAGGTTTCCCGATGCTGTATGCGAAGAGAGGTAAAACACTGTGAGTGGAATGCACACGTCACAAAGCAGTTCCTCGGAAAGCTTCTCTCCAGTTTCTATCTGAATATATTTCCTTTTCACCATAGCCTGAATGTGCTCCCAAATGTCCTTCTCAGATTCCACAGAAACAGTGATTTCAAACTGCTCAATGAAAAGAGAAGCTTAACTGAGCGAGAGGAATTCACAAGACACAGAGCATTTTCACAGAAAGCTTCCTTCTGGTTTTTATCTGAGTATATTTCTTTCTCCAAATTCTAAAGAGCATTCCCAATATCCTTCCTCAGATTCCACAGAAGTGATTTCAAACTGCTCTGTCGAAAGAAAGGTTTACCTCTATGAGATGAATACACACATCACAAAGAAGTTACTCAGAAAGTTTCTCTCCAGTTTTCATGAAGATATTTCCTTTTCACCATAGGCCTGAATGTGCTCCCAAATGTCCTTCTCAGATTCCTCAAGACAGAGTTTCCAAACTGGGCAATGAAGAGTAAGATTTAACTCTGTGAAGTGAATGCACATATCAGAGAGCAGTTTCTTGGAAGCTTCTTTCTGGTTTTATTTGAGGATATTTCACTTTTCACCATAGTCTTCAATGCTCCAAATATCACTTTTTGGTTTTACAGGAACAGTGTTCAAACACTGCCTTATGAGAAAAGAGGTATAACTCCTGAGTGGAATGCACATCACAAAGCAGTTTCTGAAAGCTTCTCTCAGTTTTATCTGAAGATATTTTTCACCATAGGCCTGAATGTGCTCCCAAATGTCCTTCATGGTTCTGTCCATGACAGAGTTTCAAACTGCATAACATAAAGAAAGATTTATCTATGTGAAGTGAATAAGCATATCTATCACAAAGAAGTTTCACAGAAAGCTTCTTTCCAGTTTTGTCTGAGGATATTTCCTTTTCACCATAGCCTGAATGTGCTCCTGAATGTCCCTTGGTAGCTTTTCTCCAAAAGGGTTCCCAATCTCTAAGAAAAAAAGTATAACTCTGTGAGTGGAATGCACATCACAAAGCAGTTCCTCGGAAAGCTTCTCTCCAGTTTCTATCTGAAGATATTTCCTTTTCACCATAGGCCTGAATGTGCTCCCAATATCCTTCTCAGACTAAAGAAAAACAGTGTTAGAATACTGCTCAATGAAAAGAAGCTTAACTGAGTGAGAGGAATTCACAAGACACAGAGCAGTTTCTGAAAGCTTCCTTCTGGTTTTTATCTGAGGGTATTTCTTTTTCAGCATATGCTAAAGACCATTCCCAAATGGCCTTTCCCAGGTTCCAAAGAAACAGTAACTTCAAACTGTTCAATACAAAGAATGATTTAACTCTATGAGATGAATACACACATCACAAAGCAGTTGCTCAGAAAGCTTCTCTCCCGTTTTCAATGGAAGACATTTCCTTGCTCACCACAGGCTTCTGTTCAATACTTAATATCCCTTCTCAGATTCCTCAAAAACAGAGATTCCAAACTGTTCAACATACAGTAAGATTTAACTCTGTGGAATGAATGCATATATCAGAGAGCAGCTTCTTGAAACACTTCTTTCTGGGTCTTATTTGAGCATAGTTCAATTTTCGCCATAGTCTTCTATGTGCTATGAAATATCACTTTTTCAGTTATACAGGAACAGGGTTCAAACACTGCCTTATGAGAAAAAAGGTATACCCCCTGAGTGCAATGTACACATCACAAAGCAGTTTCTCAGAATGCTTCTTTCCAGTTTTTATCTGAAGATATTTCCTTTTACACCATAGTCCTGAATGTGCTCCCGAATGTCCTTTCATGGATCCATCCATGACAGACTTTCCAAGCTGCATAATGTAAAGAAAGCTTTATCTATGTGAGATGAATAAGCCCAGCAAAAATCAGATTCACAGAAAACTTCTTTCCAGTTTTTATGTGAAGATATTTCCTTTTCACCATAGTCCTGAATGTGCTCCTAAATGTCCCTTCACGGGTCCGTCCGTGACAGAGTTTCCAAGCTGCGTAATGTAAAGAAAGTTTCATCTATGTGAGATAAATAAACATAGCAAAAACTGTATTCTCAGAAAGCTTCCTTGCAGTTTCTATCTGAACAAATTTCCTTTTCACCATAGGCCTGAATGTGCTCCTGAATATCCTTCTCAGACTAAAGAAAACAGTGTTAGAATACTGCTCAATGAAAAGAGAAGCTTAACTGTGAGTGGAATTCACACGACACATAGCAGTTTCACAGAAAGCTTCCTTCTGGTTTTATTTGAGGATATTTCTTTCTCCATATTCTAAAGAGCATTCCCAAATGTCCTTCCTCAGATTCCACAGAAACAGTGATTTCAAACTGCTCAATCCAAAGAATGATTTAACTCTATGAGATGAATACACACATCACAAAGCAGTTGCTCAGAAAGCTTCTCTCCAGTTTTCAATGGAAGACATTTCCTTGCTCACCACAGGCCTCCGGGAGCCACTTAATATCCCTTCTCAGATTCCTCAAAGACAGGGTTTCCAAACTGGGCAATATAGAGTAAGCATTAACTCTGTGAAATGAATGCACATATCAGAGAGCAGTTTCTTGGAATGCTTCTTTCTGGGTTTTATTTGAGGATATTTCACTTTTCACCATAGTCTTCAATGTGCTGAAATATCACTTTTTGGTTTTACAGGAACAGTGTTCAAACACTGCCTTATGAGAAAAGAGGTATAACTCCCTGAGTGGAATGCACACATCACAAAGCAGTTTCTCAGAAAGTTTCTCTCCAGTTTTTATCTGAAGATATTTCCTTTTTCACCATAGGCCTGAATGTGCTCCCGAATGTCCCTTCACTGATCTGTCCATGACGGAGTTTCCAAACTGCGTAATATAAGGAAAGTTTTATCTATGTGAGATGAATAAACATATCTATCACAAAGCAGTTTCGCAGAAAGCTTCTTTCCAGTTTTTGTCTGAGGATATTTCCTTTTTCACCATAGCCATCCATGTACTCCCGCATGTCCCTTGGTGGCTTCTTCTCCAAAAGAGGTTCACCAATCCTCTAAGTGAAGAAAAGTATAACTCTGTGAGTAGAATGCACACGTCACAAAGCAGCTCCTCGGAAAGTTTCTCTCCAGTTTCTGTCTTAAGATATTTCTGTTTTCACCATAAGTCTCAAAGTGCTAACGAATATCCCTTCACAGACTAAACAAAAACAGTGTTAGAATACTGCTCAATGAAAACAGAAGCTTAACTGTGCCAGTGGATTTCACAGGACCTAGAGCAGTTTCACAGAAAGTTTCCTTCTGGTTTTTATCTGAGGGTATTTTTTTCAGCATATTCTAAAGAGCATTCCCAAATGTCCTTTCTCAGGTTCCACAGAAACAGTGATTTCAAACTGCTCAATACAAAGAATGATTTAACTCTATGAGATGAATACACACATCACAAAGCAGTTGCTCAGAAAGCTTCTCCAGTTTTCAACGGAAGACATTTCCTTGCTCACCACAGCCTCCGGGCGCCACTTAATATCCTTCAGATTCCTCAAAGACAGAGTTTCCAAACTGGGCAATGTAGAGTAAGCTTTAACTCTGTGAAATGAATGCATATATCAGAGAGCAGTTTCTTGGAATGCTTCTTTCTGGGTTTTATTTGAGGATATTTCACTTTTCACCATAGTCTTCAATGTGCTCTGAAATATCACTTTTTCGGTTTTACAGGAACAGTGTTCAAACACTGCCTTATGAGAAAAAAGGTATAACTCCCTGAGTGGAATGCACACATCACAAAGCAGTTTCTCAGAAAGCTTCTCTCCAGTTTTATCTGAAGATATTTCCTTTTCACCATAGTCCTGAATGTGCTCCCGAATGTCCCTTCATGGATCCATCCATGACAGAGTTTCCAAACTGCATAATATAAAGAAAGTTTTATCTATGTGAGATGAATACACATCACAAAGCAGTTTCACAGAAAGCTTGTTTCCAGTTTTGTCTGAGGATATTTCCTTTTCACCATAGTCCTGAATGTGCTCCCAAATGTCCTTCTCAGATTCCTCAAAGACAGAGTTTCCAAGCTGCATAATAGAAAGAAAGTTTTATCTATGTGAGATGAATAAACATATCTATCACAAAGCAGTTTCACAGAAAGCTTCTTTCCAGTTTCTATCTGAAGATATTTCCGTTTTCACCATAAGTCTCAAAGTGCTCCTGAATATCCCTTCACAGACTAAACATAAACAGTGTTAGAAAACTGCTCAATGAAAAGAGAAGCTTAACTGAGTGAGAGGAATTCACACAACACATAGCAGTTTCACAGAAAGCTTCCTTCTGGATTTTATTTGAGGATATTTCTTTCTCCATATTCTAAAGAGCATTTCCAAATGTCCTTCCTCAGATTCCACAGAAACAGTGATTTCAAACTGCTCAATCCAAAGAATGATTTAACTCTATGAGATGAATACACACATCACAAAGCAGTTGCTCAGAAAGCTTCTCTCCAGTTTTCATGGAAGACATTTCCTTGCTCACCACAGGCCTCCAGCCACTTAATATCCCTTCGCAGATTCCTCAAAGACAGAGTTTCCAAACTGGGCAATATAGAGTAAGCTTTAACTCTGTGAAATGAATGCACATATCAGAGAGCAGTTTCTTGAAATGCTTCTTTCTGGGTTTTATTTGAGGATATTTCACTTTTCACCATAGTCTTCAATGCTCTGAAATATCACTTTTTGGTTTTACAGGAACAGTGTTCAAACACTGCCTTATGAGAAAAGAGGTATAACTCCCTGAGTGGAATGCACACATCACAAAGCAGTTTCTCAGAAAGCTTCTCTCCAGTTTTATCTGAAGATATTTCCTTTTCACCATAGGCCTGAATGTGCTCCCAAATGTCCCTTCACGGATCTGTCCATGACAGTTTCAAACTGCATAATATAAAGAAAGTTTTATCTATGTGAGATGAATAAACATATCTATCACAAAGCAGTTTCACAGAAAGCTTCTTTCCAGTTTTGTCTGAGGATATTTCCTTTTTCACCATAGCCATCCATTTACTCCGAATGTCCCCTGGTGGCTTCTTCTCCAAAAGAGGTTCACCAATCCTCGATGTGAAGAAAAGTATAACTCTGTGAGTGGAATGCACACGTCACAAAGCAGCTCCTCGGAAAGTTTCTCTCCAGTTTCTATCTGAAGATATTTCTTTTTCACCATAAGCCTCAAAGTGCTGAATATCCCTTCACAGACTAAACAAAAACAGTGTTAGAATACTGCTCAATGAAAACAGAAGCTTAACTGTGAGTGGAATTCACACGACACAGAGCAGTTTCACAGAAAGCTTCCTTCTGGTTTTTATCTGAGGTATTTCTTTTTCAGCATATTCTAAAGAGTGTTCCCAAATGTCCTTTCTCAGGTTCCACAGAAACAGTGATTTCAAACTGCTCAATCAAAGAATGATTTAACTCTATGAGATGAATACACACATCACAAAGCAGTTGCTCAGAAAGCTTCTCTCCAGTTTTCAACGGAAGACATTTCCTTGCTCACCACATCCAGGCACCACTTAATATCCCTTCACAGATTCCTCAAAAACAGAATTTCCAAACTGGGCAATGTAGAGTAAGCTTTAACTCTGAAATGAATGCATATCAGAGAGCAGTTTCTTGAAATGCTTCTTTCTGGGTTTTATTTGAGGATATTTCACTTTTCGCCATAGTCTTCAATGTGCTCTGAAATATCACTTTTTGGTTTTACAGGAACAGTGTTCAAACACTGCCTTATGAGAAAAGAGGTATAACTCCCTGAGTGGAATGCACACATCACAAAGCAGTTTCTCAGAACGCTTCTCTCCAGTATTTATCTGAAGATATTTCTATTTTCACCATAGTCCTGGATCTCCTCCTGAATGTCCCTTTGCAGATCCGTCCATGACAGAGTTTCCAAGCTGCATAATATAAAGAAAGCTTTATCTATGTGAAATGAATAAACGTAGCAAAAACCAGATTCACAGAAAGCTTCTTTCCAGGTTTTATGTGAACATATTTCCATTTTCACCATATTCTTGAATGTGCTCCCAAATGTCCCTTCGCAGATCCATCCATGATGGAGTTTCCAAGCTGCGTAACATAAAGAAAGGTTTATCTATGTGAGATGAATAAACATAGCAAAAAGTAGATTCACAGAAAGTTTCTTTCCAGTTTCTCTCTGAACATATTTCCTTTTTCACCATAAGCCTCACAGCATTCCTGAATATCCCTTCACAGGCTAAACATAAACAGTGTTAGAAAACTGCTCAGTGAAAAGAGAAGTATAACTGAGTGAGAGTAATTAACATGATGCATAGTAGTTTCACAGAAAGCTTCCTTCTGGTTTTTATTGGAGGATATTTCTTTCTCCATATTCTAAAGAGTGTTCCCAAATGTCCTTCCTCAGATTCCACAGAAGCAGTGATTTCAAACTGCTCAATCCAAAGAATAGTTTAACTTTATGAGATGAATACACACAGTGCAAAGCAGTTGCTCAGAAAACTTCTCTCCAGTTTTCATCGGAAGACATTTCCTTGCTCACCACACGTTTCCAGGCACCACTTAATATCCTTTGGCAGATTCCTCAAAGACAGTTTCCAAACTGGGCAACTTGGTGTAAGCTTTAACTCTGTGATGTGAATGCACATTTTCAGAGAGTAGTTTCTTGGAACACTTCTTTCTGGGTTTTATTTGAGGATATTTCACTTTTCTCCACAGCCCTCAAAGCGCTCTGAAATATCACTTTTTCTGTTTTACAGGAACAGTGTTCAATCACTGCCTTATGAGAAAAGAGATATAACTCCCCAGTGGAATGCAAAAATAACAAAGCAGTTTCTCAGAAAGTTTCTCTCCAGTTTTTATCTGAATATATTTCCTTTTTCACCAGAGTCCTGAAGGTGCTCCCAAATGTCCTTCAGATCCATCCATGACAGTTTCCAAACTGGGCAATGTAGAGTAAGCTTTAACTCTGTGAAATGAATGCACACATCACAAAGCAGATTCACAGAAAGCTTTTTTCCAGTTTTTATCTGAAGATATTTCCTTTTTCACCATAGTCCTGAAAGTGCTCCCAAATGTCCCTTCACTGATGTCCCATCGCCAATCCATCCATGACAGAATTTCCAAACTGTGCAATATAAGGAAAGTTTTTTCTATGTGAGACAAATAAACATATCTATCACAAAGCAGATTCACAGAAAGCTTCTTTCCAGTTTTTGTCTGAGGGTATTTCATTTTTCACCATACCTGTCCATATACTCTAAAATGTTTCTTGGTGGCTTTTTCTCTAAAAGAGGTTCAGCAATCCTCTAAGAGAAGAAAAGTATAACTCTGTTAGTGGAATGCACACATCACAAAGCAGCCTTTCTGAAAGCTTCTCTCCAGTTTCTGTCTGAAGATATTTCCGTTTTCACCATAATCCTCAAAGTGCTAATGAATATCCCTTCACAGACTAAACAAAAACAGTGTTAGAATACTGCTCAATGAAAAGAGAAGCTGAGTTGTGTGAGTGGAATTCGTACGACACAGAGGAGTTTCACAGAAAGCTTCTTTCTGGTTTTTATCTGAGGGTAATAATTTTTACGGCATATTCTAAAGAGGGTTCCCAAATGTCCTTTCTCAGGTTCCACAGAAACAGTGGTTTCAAACTGCTTAATCCAAGGAATGATTTAACTCTATGAGTTGAATGCACACATCACAAAGCAGTTGCTCAAAAACCTTCTCTCCAGTTTTCAACGGAAGACATTTCCTTGCTCACTACAGGCCTGCGGGCGCCACTTAATGTCCCTTCGCAGATTCCTTAAAGACAGAGTTTCCAAATTGGGCAATGTAGAGTAAGCTTTAGCTCTGTGAAATGAATGCACACAGAAGAGAGCAGCTTCTTGGAACGCTTCTTTCTGGTTTTATTTGAGGATAGTTTAATTTTCATCACAGTTTTCAATGCGCTCCAAAATATCACTTTTTCGGTCTTACAGGAAACGTGTTCAAACACTGCCTTATGACAAAAGAGGTAAAACTCCCTGAGTGGAATGCACACATCACAAAGTAGTTTCTCCGACAGCTTCTTTCCAGTTTTTATCTGAAGATATTTCCATTTTCAAAATAGTCCTGAATGTGCTCCTGAATGTCCCTTCGTGGATCCATCCATGACAGAGTTTCCAAGGTGCATAATGTAAAGAAAGCTTTATCTACATGAGATGAATAAACATAGCAAAAAACGGATTCATAGAAATCTTCCTTCCAGGTTTTGTGTGAGGATATTTCCTTTTTCACCATAGCCATCCATGTACTCCTGATTGTCCCTTGGTAGCTTTTTATCCAAAAAGGATTTCCCAATCCTTTATGAGAAGAGAGGTATAACACTGTGAGTGAAATGCGCAGGTCACAAAGCAGTTCCTCAGAAAGCCTCTCTCCAGTTTCTATCTGAACATATTTCCTTTTCACCATAAGCCTCAAAGCACTCCCAAATATCCCTTCACATGCTAAACATAAACAGTGTTAGAAAAGTGCTCAATGAAAAGAGAAGCTTAACTGAGTGAGAGGAATTCACACGACACATAGCAGTTTCACAGAAAGCTTCCTTCTGTTTTTATCTGAGGATATTTCTTTCTCCATACTCTAAAGAGCGTTCCCAAATGTCCTTCTCAGATTCCACAGAACAGTGATTTCAAACTGCTCAATCCAAAGAATGATTTAACTATGAGATGAATACACACATCACAAAGCAGTTGCTCAGAAAACTTCTCTCCAGTTTTCAACGGAAGACATTTCCTTTTCACCACATCCAGGCACCACTTAATATCCTTCAGATTCCTCAAAGAGAGTTTCCAAACTGGGCAATGTAGAATAAGTTTTAACTCTGTGAGGTGAATGCATGTATCAGAGAGCAGTTTCTTGGAACGCTTCTTTCTGGGTTTTATTTGAGGATATTTCACTTTTCCATAGTCTTCAATGTGCTCTGAAATATCACTTTTCAGTTTTACAGGAACAGTGTTCAAACACTGCCTTATGAGAAAAGAGGTATAACTCCCTGAGTGGAATGCACACATCACAAAGCAGTTTCTCTGAAAGCTTCTCTACGGTTTTTATCTGAAGAGATTTCCTTTTTCACCATAGTCCTGAATGTGCTCCCGAATGTCCCTTCGTGGATCCATCCATGACAGTTTCAAACTGCATAATGTAAAGAAAGTTTATCTATGTGAGATGAATAAACATAGCAAAAGTTTCACAGAAAGCTTTCCAGTTTTATCTGAAGATATTTCCTTTTCACCATAGTCCTGAATGCTCCCAAATGTCCCTTCGTGGATCCATCCATGACAGTTTCAAACTGCATAATGTAAAGAAAGTTTATCTATGAGATGAATGCACACATCACAAAGCAGTTTCACAGAAAGCTTCTTTCCAGTTTTTGTCTGAGGATATTTCCTTTTCACCATAGTCCTGAATATGCTCCCAAATATCCCTTCACAGACTAAACAAAAACAGTGTTAGAATACTGCTCAATGAAAAGAGAAGCTTAACTGTGAGTGGAATGCACACATCACAAAGCAGTTTCTGAAAGCTTCTCCTGTTTCTGTCTGAAGATATTTCCGTTTTCACCATAAGCCTCAAAGTGCTAATGAATATCCCTTCACAGACTAAACAAAAACAGTGTTAGAATACTGCTCAATGAAAAGAGAAGCTTAACTGTGAGTGGAATGCACATCAGAGAGCAGTTTCTGAAAGCTTCTGGTTTTATCTGAGGATATTTCTTTTCAGCATATTCTAAGAGTTCCCAAATGTCCTTTCTCAGGTTCCACAGAAACAGTGATTTCAAACTGCTCAATCCAAAGAATGATTTAACTCTATGAGATGAATGCACACATCACAAAGCAGTTGCTCAGAAAGCTTCTCTCCAGTTTTCAACGGAAGACATTTCCTTGCTCACCATCTGCGCCACTTAATATCCCTTCACAGATTCCTCAAAGACAGAGTTTCCAGACTGGGCAATGTAGAGTAGCTTTAACTCTGAAATGAATGCACACAGAAGAGAGCAGTTTCTTGGAATGATTCTTTCTGAGTTTTATCTGAGGATATTTTGCTTTTTGCCATAGTCCTCAATGCGCTCCATAATATCACTTTTTCGGTTTAACAGGAACAGTGTTCAAACACTGCCTTATGAGAAAAGCGGTATAACTGTCTGAATGGAATGCACACGTCACAAAGCAGTTTCTCAGAAAGCTTCTCTCCAGTTTTTATCTGAAGATATTTCCTTTTCACCATAGTCCTGAATGTGCTCCTGAATGTCCTTCGTGGATCCATCCATGACAGTTTCAAACTGCATAATGTAAAGAAAGCTTTATCTATGTGAGATGAATAAACATAGCAAAAAGCAGATTCACAGAAATCTTCCTTCCAGCTTTTGTCTGAGGATATTTCCTTTTCACCATAGCCATCCATGTACTCCTGATTGTCCCTTGGTAGCTTTTTCTCCAAAAGGGATTCCCCAATCCTTTATGAGAAGAGAGGTATAACACTGTGAGTGAAATGCGCAGGTCACAAAGCAGTTCCTCAGAAAGCCTCTCTCCAGTTTCTATCTGAACATATTTCCTTTTTCACCATAGGCCTCAAAGTACTCCCAAATATCCCTTCGCACACTAAACATAAACAGTGTTAGAAAACTGCTCAATGAAAAGGGAAGCTTAACTCAGTGAGAGGAATTCACACGACACATAGCAGTTTCACAGAAAGCTTCCTTCGTGTTTTTATCTGAGGATATTTCTTTCTCCATATTCTAAAAAGCGTTCCCAAATGTCCTTTGTCAGGTTCCACAGGAACAGTGATTTCAAACTGCTTCATCCAAAGGATGATTTAACTGTATGATATGAATACACACAAAGCAGTTGCTCAGAAAGCTTCTCTCCACTTTTCAATGGAAGACATTTCCTTGCTGAACACATGGCTCCAGGCGCCACTTAATATAACTTCACAGATTCCTCAAAGACAGAGTTTCCAAACTGGGCAATGTAGAGTAAGCTTTAACTCTGTGAAGTGAATGCACATATCACAGAGCAGTTTCTTGGGACGCTTCTTTCTGGTTTTATTTGTGGACAGATCACTTTTCCCCATAGTCTTCAATGAACTCTGACATATAACTTTTTTGAATTTACAGGAACAGTGTTCAAACACTGCCTTATGAGAAAAGAGGTATAACTCTCTGAGTGGAATGCACACATCACAAAGCAGTTTATCTGAAAATTTCTCTCTGGTTTTTATCTGAAGATATTTCCTTTTTCACCATAGACCTGAATGTGCTCCTGAATGTTCCTTCGTGGTACCATCCATGACGGAGTTTCAAGCTGCATAATGTAAAGAAAGCTTTATCTATGTGAGTGAATAAATATAGCAAAACCAGATTCACAGAAAGCTTCTTTCCAGTTTTATGTGAAGGTGTTTCCATTTTCATCATAGTCCTGAATATGCTCCCAATTGTCCCTTCGTGGATCCGTCCATGACAGAGTTTGCAAGCTGTGTAATGTAAAGAAAGCTTTATCTATGTGAGATGAATACACATAGCACAGAGCAGTTTCACAGAAAGCTTTTTTCCAGTTTTTCTCTGAGACTATTTCCCTTTTCACCATATTCGTCAATATGCTCCCAAATATCCCTTGGTACCTTTTTGTTCAAAAGGGTTTTCCAAATGCTGTATGAGAAGAGAGGTATAACACTGTGAGTGGAATGCACACGTCACAAAGCAGTTCCTCGGAAAGCTTCTCTCCAGTTTCTGTCTGAATATATTTCCTTTTTCACCATAAGCCTCAAAGTGCTCCTGAATATCCCTTCACACGCTAAACATAAAAAGTGTTCAAACTGCTCAATGAAAAGAGAAACTTAACTGAGTGAGAGGAATTCACAAGACACAGAGCATTTTCACAAAAAGATTCCTCCTGGTTTTTATCTGAGGATATTTCTTTCTCCATATTCTAAAGAACGTTCCCAATGTCCTTTCTTAGATTCCACAGAAGCAGTGATTTCAAACTGCTCTATCCAAAGAATGATTTATCTCTATGAGATGAATACACACATCACAAAGCAGTTGCTCAGAAAGCTTCCCTCCCGTTTTCATCAGAAGACAATTCCTTGCTCACCACAGGCCTCGGGCACCACTAAACATCCCTTCTCAGATTCCTCAAAGACAGAATTTCCAAGCTGGGCAATGTAGAGTAAGCTTTAACTCTGTGAAATGAATGCACGTATCAAAGAGCAGTTTCTTGGAACTTCTTTCTGGGTTTTATTTGAGGATATTTCACTTTTCATAGTCTTCAATGATCTCCAAAATATCACTTTTTCGGTTTTACAGGAACAGTGTTCAAACACTGCCTTATGAGAAAAGAGGTATAACTCCCTGAGTGGAATGCACACATCACACAGCAATTTCTAAGAAAGCTTCTCTCAATTTTTTATCTGAAGATATTTCCATTTTCACCATAGTCCTGAATGTGCTCCCGAATGTCCCTTCGATCCGTCCATGACGGAGTTTCCAAACTGCGTAACATAAAGAAAGTTTTATCTATGTGAGATGAATAAACATATCTATCACAAAGCAGTTTCACAGAAAGCTTCTTTCCAGTTTTTGTCTGAGGATATTTCCTTTTTCACCATAGCCGTCCATATACTCCCGAATGTCCCTTGGTGGCTTTTTCTCCAAAAGAGGTTCACCAATCCTCTAAGCGAAGAAAAGTATAAGTCTGTGAGTGGAATGCACACGTCACAAAGCAGCTCCTCAGAAAGCTTCTCTGCAGTTTCTGTCTGAAGATATTTCCGTTTTCACCATAAGCCTCAAAGTGCTAATGAATATCCCTTTCAGACTAAAAAACAGTGTTAGAATACTGCTCAATGAAAAGAAGCTGAACTGTGTGAGTGGAATTCATATGACACAGAGCAGTTTCACAGAAAGCTTCCTTCTGGTTTTTATCTGAGGGTATTTCTTTTTCAGCATATGCTAAAGACCATTCCCAAATGGCCTTTCTCAGGTTCCAAAGAAACAGTGATTTCAAACTGCTCAATCCAAAGAATGATTTAACTCTATGTGATGAATACACACATCACAAAGCATTTGCTCAGAAAGCTTCTCTCCAGTTTTCAACGGAAGACATTTCCTTGCTCACCACAGGCCTCCGGGTGACACTTAATATCCCTTCACAGATTCCTCAGAAACAGAGTTTCCAAACTGGGCAATGTAGAGTAAGATTTAACTCTGTGAAATGAATGCACACATCAGAGAGCAGCTTCTTGAAATGCTTCTTTCTGGGTTTTACTTGAGATTAGTTCAATTTTGCCATAATCTTCTATGTGCTCCGGAATATCACTTTTTCGGTTTTACAGGAACAGTGTTCAAACACTGCCTTATGAGAAAAGAGGTATAACTCCCTGAGTGCAATGTACACATCACAAAGTAGTTTCTCAGAATGCTTCTCTCCAGTTTTTATCTGAATTTATTTCCATTTTCACCGTAGTCCTGAATGTGCTCCCGAATGTCCTTCAGATCCGTCCATGACAGAGTTTCCATAATATACATAAAGCTTTATCTATGTGAGGTGAATAAACCTAGCAAAACCAGATTCACAGAAAGCTTCTTTCCAGTTTTTATGTGAAGATATTTGCATTTTCAGTGTACTCCTGAATGTGTTCCCAAATGTCCCTTCGCAGATCCATCCATGACGGAGTTTCCAAGCTGTGTAATGTAAAGAAAGCTTTATCTATGTGAGATGAATAAAGATAGCAAAACCAGATTCACAGAAAGTTTCTTTCCGGTTTCTGTCTGAACATATTTCGTTTTCCACCATAAGCCTCACAGTGCTCCCAAATATCTCTTCGCATGCTAAACATAAACGGTGTAAGAAAACTGCTCACTGAAAAGAGAAGTTTAACTGAACATGAGTGTAATTAACATGATTCATAGCAGTTACACAGAAAGCTTCCTTACGGTTTTTATTGGAGGATATTTCTTTCTCCATATTCTAAAGAATGTTCCCAAATGTCCTTCCTCAGATTCCACAGAAGCAGTGATTTCTAACTCCTCAACCCAAAGAATGGTATAACTCTATCAGTTGAATACACCCATCACAAAGCAGTTGCTCAGAAAACTTCTCTCCAGCTTTCATCGGAAGACATTTCCTTGCTCACCACATGCCTCCAGGTGCCACTTATTATCCCTTCGCAGATTCCTCAAAGACAGAGTTTCCAAACTGGGCAATATAGAGTAAGTTTTAACACTGTGAAATGAGTGCACATATCTGAGAGCAGTTTCTTGGAATACTTCTTTCTGGGTTTTATTTGAGGATATTTCACTTTTTGCCATAGTCTTCAATGCTCCAAAATATCACTTTTTCACTTTTACAGGAATAGTGTTCAAACAGTGCCTTACGAGAAAATAGGTATGACTCTCAGAGTGGAATGCACATATCACAAAGCAGTTTCTCAGACAGCTTCTCTCAAATTTTTATATGAAGAGATTTCCGTTTTCACCACAGGCCTGAAGGTGCTCCCGAATGTCCCTTTGTGGATCTGTCCCTGATGGAGTTTCCAAACTGCGTAATGTATAGAAAGTTTTACCTATGTGAGATGAATAAACATATCTATCACAAAGCAATTTCACGGAAAGCTTCTTTCCAGTTTTTGTCTGAGGATATTTCCAATTTCACCACAGCCGTACATATACTCCCGAATGTCCCTTGGTAGCTTTTTCTCCAAAAGAGATTCCCCATCCTGTAAGTGAAGAAAAGTATAACTCTGTGAGTGAAATACATATGATACAAAGCAGCTTCTCAGAAAGCTTCTCTTCATTTTCTATCTGAAGATATTTCGTTTTTCACCATAATCCTCAAAGTGCTCCCGAATATCCCCTTGCAGACTAAGCAAAAACAGTGTTAGAATACTGCTCAATGAAAAGAGAAGCTTAACTGTTCCAGTGGAATTCACATGACACAGAGCAGTTTCACAAAAAGCTTCCTTCTGCTTTCTATCTGTGGTTGTTATTTCCTTTTCAGGATATACTAAAGAGAGTTCCCAAAAGTCCTTTCTCAGATTACACAGAAACAGTGATTTCAAGCTGCTTGATCCAAACAAAGATTTAACTCTATGAGATGAATACACACATCACAAAAGAGTTGCTCAGAAAGCTTCTCTCCAATTTTCAATGGAAGACATTTCTTTACTCGCCACAGGCCTCTGGTTGCCACTTAATATCCCTTCACAGAATCCTCAAAGACAGACTTTCCAAACTGGGAAATGTAGAGTAAGCTTTAACTCTGTGAAATGAATGGCCATGTTAGAGAGTAGTTTCTTGGAATGCTTCTTTTTGCGTTTTATTTGAGGACATTTCACTTTTTGCCATAGTCTTCAATGTGCTCTGAATATCACTTTTTTAGTTTTACAGGAACAGTGTTCAAACAGTGCCTTATGAGAAGAAAAGTATAACTCCCTGAGTGGAATGCACACATCACCAAGCAGTTTCTCAGAAAGCTTCTATCCAGTTTTTATCTGACAATATTTCCTTTTCCACCATAGGTCCAAATGAGATATCAAATACCCATTCGCGGATCCATCCATGACGGAGTTTCCAAGCTGCATAATCAAAAGAAAGCTTTACCTATGTGAGACGAATAAACATAGTAAAAAGCAGATTCACAGAAATTTTCTTAACATTGTTTTTCTGAAGATATTTCCTTTTTCACCATAGACCTGAATGTGCTCCCGAATGTCCTTCTCAGATTCCACAGAAACAGTGATTTCAAACTGCTCAATGAAAAGAAAGCTTTATCAATGTGAGATGAATACACATATCACAGAGCAGTTTCAAAGAAAGCTTCTTTCCAGTTTTCATCTGAGGCTATTACACTTTTCACCATAGGCATCAACATGCTCCCGAATATCACTTGGTACCTTTCTCTCCAAAAGGGTTTCCCCAATGCTGTATGAGAAGAGAGGTATAACACTGTGAGTGGAATGCACACGTCACAAAGCAGTTCTCAGAAAGCTTCTCTCAGTTTTTATCTGAAGATATTTTTTTCACCATAGGCATCAACATGCTCCCGAATATCCTTCACATGCTAAACATAAACAGGGTTGGAAAACTGCTCAATGAAAAGAGAGGCTTAACTGAGTGAGAGGAATTAAGATGACCCAGAGCAGTTTCACAGAAAGCTTCCTTCTGAATTTTACCTAAGGATATTTCTTTCTCCATATTCTAAAGAGCATTCCCAAATGTCCTTCCTGAGACTCCACAAAAACAGTGATCTCAAACTGCTCAATCCAAGGAACAGTTTAACTCTATGAGATGCATGCACACATCACAAAGCAGTTGCTCAGAAAGCTTCTCTCAGTTTTTATCTGAAGATATTTCCTTTTCACCATAGGCCTGAAGGTGATCATGAATATCCTTCACAGATTCCTCAAACACAGAGTTTCCAAACTGGACAACGTAGAGTAAGCTTTAACTCTGTGAAACGAATGCACATACCAGAGAGCAGTTTCTTGGAACACTTCTTTCCTGGATTTATTTGAGGATATTTCACTTTTTGCCTTAGTCTTCAATGAACTCTGACATATAACTTTTTTGAATTTACAGGAAGAGTGTTCAAACACTGCCTTATGAGAAAAGAGGTATAACTCGCTGAGTGGAATGCACACATCACAAAGCAGTTTCTCAGAAAACTTCTCTCCAGTTTTTATCTGAAGATATTTCCTTTTTCACCATAGGCCTGAAGGTGATCATGAATATCCCTACACAGATCCGTCCATGACCGAGTTTCCATGCTGCACAATGTAAGGAAAGCTTTATCTATGTGAGATGAATAAACACAGCAAAAAGCAGATTCACAGAAACTTCTTTCCAGATTTTATCTGAAGATATTTCCTTTTTCAACACAATCCTGTATGTTCTCCTGAATGACCCATCGTGGATCCATCCATGACAGACTTTCCAAGCTCCGTAATGTAAAGAAAGCTTTATCTATGTGAGATGAATACACAGAGCACAGAGCAGTTTCACAGAAAGCTTCTTTTCAGTTTTTCTCTGAGGCTATTTCCCTTTTCACCCTAGGCATCAATATGCTCCCAAATATCCCTTTATACTTTTTTCTCCAAATGGGTTTCCTCAATGCTGTATGAGAAGAGAGGTATAATACAGTGAGTGGAATGCCCACGTCACTAGGCAGTTCATCGGAAAGCTTCTCTCCATTTTGGTCAGAACATATTTCGTTTTTCACCGTAAGCCTCAAAGCACTCTCGAATATCCCTTCACATGCTAAACATAAACAGTCAGAGAAAACTGCTGTATGAAAAAAGAAGCTTAACTGAGCGAGAAGAATTCTCAGGACACATAGCAGTTTCACAGAAAACTTCCTTCCTGTTTTTGTCTGCGGATATTTCTTTGTCCATATTCTAAAGAGCGTTCTCAAATGTCCTTCCTCAGATTTCACAGAAGCAGTGATTTCAAACTGCTCCATCCAAAGAATGATTTAACACTATGAGATGAATACACACTTCACAAAGCAGTTGCTCAGAAAGCTTCCCTCCAGTTTTCAACGGAAGACATTTCCTTTTCACCATAGGCCTGAAGGTGATCATGAATATCCCTTCGCAGATTCCTCAACGACAGACTTTCCAAACTGGGAAATGTAGAGAAAACTTTAACACTGTGAAATGAATGCACATATCAGAGAGCAGTTTCTTGGAATGCTTCTTTCTGGGTTTTACTTGAGGATAGTTCACTATTTGCCATAGTCTTCAATGCACACCGAAATATCACTTTTTCGGTTTTACAGAAACAGTGTTCAAACACTGTATATGAGAAAAGTGGTATAACTCCCTGAGTGGAATGCACACATTACAAAGCAGTTTCTCAGAAAGCTTCTCTCCAGTTTTATCTGAAGATATTTCCTTTTCACCATAGTCCTGAATGTGCTCCCAAATGTCCTTCACAGATCCATCCATGACAGTTTCAAACTGCATAATGAAAAGCTTTATCTATGTGAGATGAATACACATATCACAGATCAGTTTCACAGAAAGCTTATTTCCAGTTTTTATCTGAGGCTATTTCCCTTTTCAAAAGAGGCATCAACATGCTCCTGAATATCACTTGGTAATTTTTTCTCCAAAAGGGTTTCCCCAATGCTGTATGAGAAGAGAGGTATAACACTGTGAGTGGAATGCACACGTTACAAAGCAGTTCCTCAGAAAGCTTCTCTCCAGTTTCGGTCTGAACATATTTCCTTTTTCACCGTAAGCCTCAAAGCGCTCCTGAATATTCCTTCACATGCTAAACACAAACAGGGTTAGAAAACTGCTCAATGAAAAGAGGCTTAACTAAGCGAGATGAATTAAGATGACACAGAGCAGTTTCACAAAAGCTTCCTTCTGGATTTTACCTGAGGATATTTCTTTCTCCATATTCTAAGGAGCGTTCCCAAATGTCCTTCCTCAGATTCCATAAAAACAGAGATTTCAAACTGCTCAATCAAAAGAATGGTTTAACTCTATGAGATGAATGCACACATCACAAAGCAGTTGCTCAGAAAGCTTCTCTCCAGTTTTCATCAGAAGACATTTCCTTGCTCACCACAGCCTCTGCCACTAATATCCTTCAGATTCCTCAAAGACAGAGTTTCAAACTGTGAAATGTTTAACTCTCTGAAGTGAATGCACACGTCAGAGCAGTTTCTTAGAATGCTTCTTCCTAGGTTTATTTCAGGATATTTCACTGTTTGCCATAGTCTTCACTGCGTTCCAAAATATCACCTTTTCAGTTTTACAGGAACAGTATTCAAACACTGCCTTATGAGAAAAGACGTATGACTCCCTGAGTGGAATGTACACATCACAAAGCAGTTTCAGAAAGCTTCTCTCAGTTTTATCTGAAGATATTTCCTTTTCACCATAGCCTCAAAGTGCTAATGAATATCCCTTCAGACTATCAGAAACAGTGTTCAAACACTGTATATGAGAAAAGTGGTATAACTCCCTGAGTGGAATGCACACATCACAAAGCAGTTTCTCAGAAAGCTTCTCTGCAGTAATTATCTGAAGATATTTCCATTTTCACCATAGTCCTGAATGTGCTCCCAAATGTCCTTTCACAGATCCATCCATGACAGAGTTTCCAAGCTGCATAATGAAAAGAAAGCTTTATCTATGTGAGATGAATACACATATCACAGATCAGTTTCACAGAAAGCTTATTTCCAGTTTTTATCTGAGGCTATTTCCCTTTTCAAAAGAGGCATCAACATGCTCCTGAATATCACTTGGTAATTTTTCTCCAAAAGGGTTTCCCCAATGCTGTATGAGAAGAGAGGTATAACACTGTGAGTGGAATGCACACGTTACAAAGCAGTTCCTCAGAAAGCTTCTCTCCAGTTTCGGTCTGAACATATTTCCTTTTTCACCGTAAGCCTCAAAGCGCTCCTGAATATTCCTTCACATGCTAAACACAAACAGTGTTAGAAAACTGCTCAATGAAAAGATGCTTAACTGACTGAGAGAAATTAAGATGACACAGAGCAGTTTCACAGAAAGCTTCCTTCTGGATTTTCCCTGAGGATAGATCTTTCTCCATATTCTAAGGAACGTTCCCAAATATCCTTCCTCAGATTCTACAAATTCAGTGATTTCAAACTAATCAATCCAAAGAATGGTTTAACTCTATGAGATGAATACATACATCACAAAGCAGTTGCTCAGAAAGCTTCTCTCCAGTTTTCATCAGAAGACGTTTCCTTGCTCACCACAAGCCTCTGGGCACCACTCCTAATATCCCTTCACAGATTCCTCAAAGACAGAGTTTCAAACTGCTCAATGAAAAGAAGCTTAACTGTGAGATGAATACATATCACAGCAGTTTCAGAAAGCTTCTTTCTGGTTTATTTCAGGATATTTCACTTTTCCATAGTCTTCAATGTGCTCCAAATATCACCTTTTCGGTTTTACAGGAACAGTATTCAAACACTGCCTTATGAGAAAAGACGTATGACTCCCTGAGTGGAATGTACACATCACACAGTAATTTCTAAGAAAGCTTCTCTCAATTTTTTATCTGAAGATATTTCCATTTTCACCATAAGCCTCAAAGTACTAATGAATATCCCTTCGCAGACTATACAGAAACAGTGTTACAATACTGCTCAATGAAAAGAGAAGCTTAACTGTGTGAGCAGAAGTCACGCGACACAGAGCAGTTTCACAGAAATCTTCTTCTGGTTTCTATCTATAGTTATTTCTTTTTCATGATATTCTAAAGAGCGTTCCCTAATGTCCTTTCTCAGATTCCACAGAAACAGTGATTACAAACTGCTCAATCCAAAGATTCAATGTGCTCCAAATATCACTTTTTTAGTTTTACAGGAACGGTGTTCAAACAGTACCTTATGAGAAGAAAGGTATAACTCACTGAGTGGAATGCACATATCAGAGAGCAGTTTCTTGAAGCTTCTTCTGGTTTTATCTGATATTTCCTTTTCACCATAGGCCCAAATGTGATCCCAAATATCCTTCAGATTCCTCAAGACAGAGTTTCAAACTGTGTAATGTAAAGAAAGCTTTATCTATGTGAGATGAATACACATCACAAAGCAGTTTCACAGAAAGCTTCTTTCCAGTTTTATCTGAAGATATTTCCTTTTCACCATGAGTGAAAATTCCTATACTATTGCCATTTGCAGATAATTTGACTGTTTTCTTTGAAAATCCAAGAAAATCAACTGAAAAACTATTAGAACTAAGAAAAGTTCAGTAAAACAGCCTGAATATAAGATAAATGTACAAAATCAATTAAATAGCCTTCCTACTCACTACTATAGAAAATGAAGTGGGGAAAAAAGGATACAATTTCTTTCTGTCTTTTTCTTTTTTGAGACAGAGTTTCACTCTTGTTGCCCAGGCTGGAGTGCAGTGGCCCAATCATAGCTCACTGTAGCCTCAAACTCCTCGGCTCAAGAGATCCTTCTGCCTCAGCCTCCTGAGTAGCTAGGACGACATGTGCATGCTACCATGCCCAGGTAATTTTTAAATTTTTTTGTAGGGACGGGTATGTTGCTATGTTGCCAAGGCTGTTCTTGAACTCCTGGCCTCAAGCGATCCTCCCGCCTTAGCCTCCTGAGTAGCTGGGAATACAGGCATGAGCCACTGTGCCCGGCTACCAGTTTTTGATAAAGCTAACATACAACATAGCAATCTTCTACATGTTTACCTGAGTGAAATAAAAGTTTACATTCATCCAAAAAGCCATATGTGAATATTTATATTGGCTTTATTCATAATCATCAACAGTTGGTGAGTGGATAAACAAACTTTGGGACACTGCTCAGCAACAATAAGGAATGAAGCATTGATCCATGCAACACAGATAAACCTCAAATGCATTATGCTAGCTGAAAGAAGGCAGGCTCAGAAGCCTACAGAGTACATAAGTTTTTTACAGGACATTCTGAAAAGAACAAAATTATAGGGACACCAAACAAATCAGTGGTTGCCAGGGCTGAGAGTTGGGGAGGCTGACTACAAAGAAGTCGACAGGAATTCCTTGGAGTGGTAGGAATTCTTCTACATCCTGATATGATGGTGGTTGACTATATACATTTGTCAAAACTTCTAGAACTGTACACTGAAAAGAGTGAATT